>JAVKLA010000093.1:1562005-1609440 GCA_034782735.1 Sagittarius serpentarius
ATCCCACTGGGTGGGGGGGGAGCGAGTGAGCGGCTGCGTGGTGCTGAGTTGCTGGCTGGGGTTAAACCACGACAGGCTTTTAAAAACAAGACATAAACTAAAAGAAAATAGTCTGAAATAAACAGTTTTATTAACTAGGAAAACTGTCTGGGAAACCTGTCGGAGACTATGATCCCTTTTATTATATGGGTCAGAAATGTAGGACTTTTTTGTCAAATCAAATGTAACAACATTAGACTTTCCAGTGTTACTTCGATAATGAAGGTTAATAAATTGCTTATGACGGATTACTCACTTGCTAGGAAATTTACTGAGCGTGGAAAAAAAAAAAATCTTAAAGTTAGGTGATGAGTGAGGGGTTTGTTGAAAATTTATCATGTTGGAGGTGATTGATACCCTTCGACAACTGAGACTTTGTAAATGGACTTTTGCACTGGCAGTATTACATGGATAATTCACACTTATTCCTAATAAACTGTAATTGATGTGTAAAATATAAAGCATGTGTTCCAAATATCAAACAATAATAGCAAAACACAAGTTATCACAACTAACTAGCTAAAGTCTGTGTTTGAGAGAGGAGTGGTAAAAAGATTAACAAACAACTGTAAATGCAGTTTTGCATTCACAATGGGAACTGAGCAGCATTACTTGGCAACTGGTGAGATTCCAGCTGTTTCTATGGGGAAAAGATGTGTATGTAAAGTAGCAAAAAAAATTCCTAGCTATGAATAGGTGATTCTGAATTTCTGGTCTGAATTGCACCGCTGCCAGTTACTGTAGTCAGGGGATATAATTCATTCAACATTCATTGCTCACAGTTTTTATTTAGACCCCTCAAAGTTATAATGAAACTGAGTGACATCTTGAAGTATGTTCAAGAGCATGGAAAAAGTGGGTGGGCTGGGTGGTGATACACAAGTGTAAAACCTGAACGAAATAAATACAGGAGACTGGCAGTTTTATAGCATCCAGAAAAGCACATTTGTGTGATCTACCAATGCAATGCTTTGAGAATCTGTTGGGGTGTTTGTTTACAAAATTAAATATGTCTGTGTTATATTTAACCTTGACAGATACTGTTCTAAGCATGTGATAACTTACTGTGTACTTCTTGTCAGATACTGTCTTAGAAGCTCAGCAGAAAAGCTCAGCGTTTCTCAGGAAGGAAAGTGGGAAAGTACATGGAAACATCTCTGCTCTAGCAGGTGTCACTTGCTCCTTGTTCTAGGCATCCTTCTCACAAAAGTTCCTCTGCGCTGTTTTCGTTATGCTTCTCCATGCAGAAAGGTTTCTGTGTAGCAGCGCACACCAGACTAGTAAATAGTTTTGCTTACAATACTGAGCAAACATGCCAGGTACTGTCAAATCACAATAAACGGATTAGTTTGGTTTTTCACTCTGTTTTGGCATAAAGAGGACTCCATTACACTAGTGTTTCACATAGATTGTTGTTGCAGCTGAAGTGCCAATGCTTGTCTTTGAAAGCTCTGTGCTGCTAAGGTCTCCAGACCTTTTCTATCAGCCTGTGAGTCCAGGGTTTTAGAGATGATAGACTCTCCTGGGGAAAGCACCATCTCTGTACTGCCCTTTATGTTTGCTTTCTGCCATGTCTTCCAGTCCCCAGGGTGGTGTGTGCAACTTGTGGGGAAAGGAGAGTGAGTGGGGCAGGAAGCAAAAGGGCTTGCCCTTCAAGGGGAGTTAAATGCCCAGGGTAAGTCAGAAGTAATGCATGTCTATCAAGTTTAGATGGGTGTTCCAGCACTTGGGAGCTCTTGGGAAGCTTCAGTGAGAAGTAATAAGACCACCAAGCAAACTGTTTTTCACTCTGTTTTTACAGTTGTCGTGGTTTAACCCCAGCCAGCAACTCAGCACCACGCAGCCGCTCACTCAGTTCCCCCCCACCCAGTGGGATGGGGGAGAGAATCAGGAAAAAAGGTAAAGCTCGTGGGTTGAGCCAAGAACAGTTTAACAGAACAGAAAGGAAGAAACTAGAAATAACACTAATAACAACAATAAAGTGACAGTAATAGTAAAAGGATTGGAATACACAAAACAAGTGATGCACAATGCAATGACTCACCACTCGCTGACTGATGCCCAGTTAGTTCCCGAGCAGCACTCCTCCGCAGGCCAATTCCCCCCAGTTTATATAGTGGGCATGACGTCCCACGGTATGGAATACCCCTGTGGCCAGTTTGGGTCAGCTGTCCTGGCTGCGTCCCCTCCCAACTTTCCTGTGCCCCTCCAGCCTTCTTGCTGGCTGGGCAGGAGAAGCTGAAAAGTCCTTGACTGAGTCTAAACACGACTGAGCAACAACTGAAACCATCAGGGTGTTATCAACATTCTTCTCATACTAACCCCAAACCACAGCGCTGTACCAGCTACTAGGAAGACAATTAACTCTATCCCAGCCGAAACCAGGACAACAGTGCACGATTCTTCTTGACATTGCCTTTGGAGCACAGCTGTGATACAACTGTAACCTGCAATGTAGAGTAATATGCCAGAATTTCTTTTTAATCTATCTTGATTACTGTATTTCACGATTTAGATCTATTACATTCTCGATAAATCTTTACAGAGTCCATGTATCGGTTGTAAGGATATTCTGCATCCTACTATATATTTGACAGTGTTTGTTGGCTTACAATCAAGTAGTTGTTTCTGTGGAGTAAAATCAACTCTTTAAAATTTGATCTTAGCCCTGGTACCATTTGTTGAAATAAGAAAGTTTTCAAGGTCTGTGTTCCAAACTGTTTTTTCTCTTTCGTAACTCATTTATATTCCTTCTAAAAAAGAACTGAGTTACTTTGGCAGAAATATGCTTATCACTTCATCCAACCACTATAGTTTTTGATAAAGAATTTTTTTGATGAAGAATTTTTTCTAGACAAAAGTAGTTTTCAGACAGGTATGCTTTACAGGTCCTCCAGATCTTAATCTTGTTTCCCAAGATTTTAAACTACTTTTTCACTAAAGTGTCAATATGCCTTCTTGCATAATCAATGTTTTTAAGACCAATAAAAGCTCTAAATGTAAATATTTTGGAGGAGTTTGAGCAGCCAGATCAGAGTATGTCTGTGTCTTTGTGGAGCTGGAATCTGTGGCTCGAATGATGATTTTCCCCATCTCTCTGGAGAATGCTGCACATAAATAGCACACTCAGATAAAAACAGCAGGGGTGTGCCAGCTGTTGTACAGAGATGGTTTTAATGCACACCTCCGTACCCCCATACAACAGCCTCCTGCACAGACACCGGCACAGCAGCCACCTGCATGGAAAAATGACAAGCTATGTAGGAACAAGTGACACTTGGCCCTCACTTAAAAGCTTGTTGTGAGGCAAGTGCTTCAACAGACGCTTTTGCAGGAGATGTACAAGGAATGGAGGAGGTAACTTCTCTAAAGCAGGCCTGTGCTTCGGGCAAGGTTTTGTGCTTGACTTTAAAATCTGAGAGTCCTGTTTCTACTCAGCAGGCTGGTGGGGAGTTCATCTTGCGTTTTGTACCTGTAGCACATGAAGAGGTTTGGTATGATGCCTCACTTTAAGCCACGTTGATAGTGCTGTGTCTGAGGAAAGTGTTCCTACTGTGGGACTGAAATGTACCCAAGAGCCTTCTAGAAGTGCAGGAGGCTCACTGCTGCCAGGGCAGCCTATAGCGGGAGGGCTTCGTTGCCCTCACCTTGGGCACAAATGTAGTAATACCTTTTGGAAGCCTCATGCTAGTCCTGCTGTGGTTTCATAGTTGGTTTCTGACAGCAAGTGACCTGTTTTTGTGATGTCCTAAACTTGGGATTCATTTATTTACTAGCAGAGTACTGTGCTCTGATCCCTACAAACACACAGGCACTAGTGACATTTAAAAAAAGCCATTCCTATTATGTTTCATAGGAAATTAATTTTGATTGACAATTTTAAGAAGGTCACATTAATTTAACTAGGAGTTGTATAAGGGCTTCTACTGTTGTTTTATAGAGATTACTCACGGGTTTTGTGCAGTTAAAATCTGTCTGTTTAGTCAGAAAACTTAAGATGTGGCAAAAAGACAGAAACAATTATATATCAGGCACTTGCATAATCCTAAAATATACCTCTCTGTAAGTATATAATGACAGTGTGCACTTTTAAATCGATTCTTCTAGCAGTAACAAAACTGGGGATTTGATAAGTCTCACAGGCCAATTTCAAGTGAGCAGAAAGAGACAATTTGTCACAGTCAAGTGATCTTAGGACCTGCTGTCTTTTTTTTTTTTTTTTTAATATGAAGTATAAAAATTTAATGCTGTAATTTTATGGAGATGTTCCTAACTCAATTCATAGGGATTTAAATACAATAAAGTAGCAGTGTATAATCATTTTTGTGAATAAAGTTTTTGAAGTCAACCCACCTACATCGAAATAACTACCAGTCCTTAGAAGTCAGGGGGAAATATAGACATAAGTGCATGAAAAGAAAAATCTTCAGTTATTCTATAGTTCTGAGCTCAAAATTCTTTTTTTTTTTTTTTTCCCTCCACTGTGGAAGATGGGGCCATGGGTTGCAACTGGTTTACTCATATTAAACACCCAAGAAGTTGGATTGCAGAGGATGGTTTTGGCTCACTATCGGACCTTCTTTACTTGCTTTTTCCAGTCTCCCAGCCTCATTTGTGTGCTTTATACAGGGACACCAAGCATGGTCTGAGTGGGATTTTTGACAGAGTTAATGAACATGATTATACTGCTCTTTGCCTCTTAAGCAATGGAAATGTTCTGCAAGTGCTAACCCAGTATAAGTAACGCAAGAGGTAAATAAATGGAAAATAAAGATTGTGGAATAAATATTGTAGTATGATTAAGCTTTTATCTTTGCTAATGCAAAGTGTAAAAATGGGCGATTTGAATTTGAAGCAAACCTTCCCCTGGTAGACCCCTGATCCTCCCTTCCCTAGGCTGCGATGTGGAGGGATGCCTGCCCCACTCACCTGCTTGCTTCTGCATAAATCCCTTGGCTCTACAACCTACACAAGTCTTTGTGACAGTCACATATTTCTATAGCTCTTTTCAGTGGCCCTGAAATGCGTCACAGCATGTAAAACCTGAGTGATGTTGAGGGAGAGGGGATCTGTGTGGAGCCCTCTATATGTCTGTTCATTTTCATGGGTAAAGGGAAAGTGTGTTCTGTAGAAGTGATTTGACCTGAATAAGAAAACACAAAGTTTCTACTTAGAAGTGGCTTATTTTTCCTGCTGTTGATGTACTCAAGCTAATACTTTGTCCTAAACTTTTAACTCTAGTTTATAGTAAGAAAAGTGATCTCTCATATTCCTGTAGTTATTCAAGTCCATCTTACATGCTGGCAAGTGAGCTGTGACAACCATATGTCGTAATCAATTAGGCTTCCTTTTTCAGTGTAGCATTTCTAGTAGATGTCCTCTACAAGAACTGGATGACAATCATGCCATCCAGTGCTTTGCAATACTCTGTTTTCTGTGTCTAAGTAAGTACTCAAAACTTGTCTTACTAAGTGTTTGTTTAATTGTAGTAGCTGGTGTAGAAAACACTACTAGGACCTAGCTGTGTTGCTTTGCCTGTTGCTTGTTATCACCTGAATATACACAGTAGTGAGCATAGGTGGGCAAATTTTGTTGGTTTGTTTTTTTTAATGTTTTAGCATTACTGTATAATACTGTGCAATATCTTTAGCTGCTTTGAGTAAATGAACAGTAGCTTGAGTGAAGCTTCTAGATTTAATATTGTAGAAAAACATCAACAATTATAGTGCAGTGTGCCCAGATGTCATTTATTTGACATAATGGTATTGAACTGATGACTCACTTATTACCTGCAGCTACTTACTGCTGAAAGAGAAAGGACTCATAATGTCCTTTCATTATATAATGAGAGAAAAGGTGAGTCTCGTGTCAGGCTGTTGGCTTTCCTCAAAAAAAATAGGAGCACAGAAATCCAGCACAAGCTGATAAAGGACAAAATAGTCTGTAGGAGGAAAAAAGAAGTTAAAGTAATCCGACAAAAATACGTAACTGTCCTTAAACTGGGTAAAATTAAAGAAGATAGTTTGGTGCATATTTATTTACCTTTTCTTAAAAACCGAAACCTCCTCTCTCTCCAGTCACTACAACGGCACAGCAGTAATGTTGCAGTGAGTAGTCCATTTGGTATTTATGGCTTTTTTGGTGGGTAAACTGTGTGCACGTTCTACTGCTTTTATGTAGTCTCTGCTACTGCAATTTATGAAGAAAAGGAATTACCACGGCAATTAGAAAGCGACAATTAGTATCAACAACCAAATGCAATTATACTTGCAAAATTAAGCTGTTTGAAGAAGGTTGATTTTTTTAAGTGATGGAATAATTTCAGCCAGAAGAGGTCTACAAAACGTTGATGCCAATCTAGTGTTAGTTATCCTTTTCCCTACTTCCCAGAGCAGTTGATGCTGGCTGCAAAATTTAGATATGCACTTTGAATTCTTGCCAAGCTGAGCCAGGTCTGCATCTAGAAATTAACAGAGGCTGTGAAATTAACCCTTTCTGTGTTAAAATATTGACTAAACACGGAAAGGAATTTATTGAATTAATCCATGCCAAGTCTTTGGTTTAGTTCTTCTTTTCTGTTTTCCGGTTTCATTATTCTTGAAAGCTTTTTCTACCCTTTATTACTCTGTTGTTTTCAGATAAAGAAATACTTCTACTAGTATATCGCACTTTCAAGAGGAAGTGGGAATTTGAGTGGGAAAACAAGGAAGCCAATCCAGAACATATTTACATTTTTTTGAAAAGCTGCTGGAATATCTCAATCATATAAGCTGTTGGAGTTACTAAATGGTTTTTTTTCTGCTTTCCTCTGGGATGTCCCACAGAACAGTGTAATTCTGTCCGAGAGCTGGAGTCAATGTGGCTGCTTCTGAATACAGCATTAACAGTAAAGATGTGACTTAACCTGTCATCCTCTAAGTGGGTGCTCATCTTGGACCATGAAGTCTGCACCCCTGGTTCCCAAAGTGGGATTTTCTGGCTGCCTAGCAGTCTGCTACTGGTTATTCCGGTGAATCCGTGGAGCTGAAATCTCAGTTTTGGAAGAGGGTGGGGAGAATGTGGTGCAGGTGTGGCTGTCGCTCCTGCTGCAGCGTGTACGGTTCACCTCTGCTGCAGCACTCGGAGGGATTTCTAGCAGAGGAATTTGTACCAAAAAAGCAATCAAGAGGAAGGACTGCTGTAGAAGTAGAAGGACACCTGTCCTGCTGCTGCTTCTTTTCCTTTTGCTCTGGAAAGGGAGGAGGGAGGGAAATCCAAAATTTTGGTAAGGGGAGGGAGGGAGGGAGGGAGGGAAAGAAAACAATGTCTTTATTCAGATGGGAGGGCAAGGAGTGCTCCAGGTTTGTCTACCAGGTACTTGCAATGCCTTTCTGCGTGATGTCTTCCACAAAATGCCTGTATTTGCATTACTGCCATTGTCCAAATCACTACTGGAAATATTAAATAGCACTGGATGCAGATGGGGTTGCACCTGAACTTCACTTGATTAACCGTTGCAGAGGGTAATCTTCCACTTGGTTGTGCAGCTGAGTTCTCATGGTGACATTGATAATGTCCCTTTGTCATTTATGAGAATATCATGTTGGGATAGCACTGAGGAGCAGGGGGGGTCCTGCAGGCCGGTTACCACAAAACTGAGAGCTTCTCCCAGGAAAGAAGTAAGATTGATTCGATGTTACATGGCTGTTTATTTGTAATCACCTTAAAGCAGTGTGCAAATGGCTGCAACTTCTTAGTTGAGACTTGGAAATATTCTGGAATAAAGTTAAGCTAACTTGTTTTATTTTATTTTGGGGGGATGGTGGAGTTAGGGCATTAAAGGTGCAGAGTAAGTTTCATCTAACGTTTTATGTGATGTACAGTGGCTTAGATCAGGACCATCAGGTGACTTGGACAAAGCTAACTTACCTAAATATTCTTCGGTTTGTTCTTCCTGTGCAGGTGAGTAAAGCAAAATAATCAGGCCCTGTCCTTCCACGACTGAGTGTATTTATCCCTGATCCAGCGTAGCACTTTGACTATCCCTATTGAATATCCCTCTGAAGTTAGAGGAGCTTTATCTTGCTAGAGGTGACCACATAGCAGAATGCAGTTCTTGCACACCGCTGCCAGAGTCCTAGGATTGTGGAAGGTCTTATGTTTAAAACCAAAATCGTTGCTTTAGCTGTTGTAGAGGCAGCTGTGCCCTAAGGGTGAATCAGTCTTTTGGAATGCCAGGCAATGTTTACTCTATGATTTCCTCAGGAGTTACCTGGGAGCGTCCCTTTAATCTACATCAGTGGCTTCAGAGGAGCCCTGTTACTAGATGCTGCCTGGGAATGTGCCCTGCAGGCTGAAATGGATGCTGCTGCTTGGGAAAGCTGCCGGATTCTTTTCAATATTTAGAGCAGAAATAATACAACTCTTTGGAATGTCTCATGTATTCTAAATATCATTAAATAATTTGAGTTGCAAAACTAGAAGAGGAAAACAAGAGGGGTTTTACCTTCAGCTGGGTAATTTGCTGGAAACATCACGATGTTTAAGCGGAAAAGGCCTATATGAAATGATCGGTCAGCTTACGTACAAGCCCGTTGCTTAGCAACTACACAAGTAAACTTTCACTTCTGACTACATTTTCCAGATCTCATTAGGTTCAACAAATAAAATGAACCTTATCTTCAAAATACAGAACGAAACCTTGCAGTGTAAGAAATGTAGTCTTCCTGTCATGTTGTGTATTTAAACTTACATCTTAGGAGCAACAGGTATAGCAGAAATGAATATGTAATCTTCCTATGAACTGCTAACATAATGGCAGTTCATGTCAGTAAATATTAGCTAACTGTGTTTTCTAAACTAACATCTTAAGGTGGAAAAAGAGGTCACTCCTTCACTGTTGATCATTTATTCAGTTGATGTCAAGTGCAATCCTTTGATTGTTGTTGGACCAGACCCTTACAGGAGCTGCTAACTGCACTTAAAATGTTTAAGCACAAAGATAATTTGGAAAAGTATGTGTATCTTGTATTGTATGGTTTTGAAGTCCTCTTTTCATAGTGTCGTGGTGTGTCGTGGTTTAACCCCAGCCAGCAACTCAGCACCACGCAGCCGTTAACTCACTTCCCAGCCCCTGCCAGTGGGGTGGGGGAGAGAATCGGGAAAATAAAGTAAAGCTTGTGGGTTGAGATAAGAACAGTTTAATAGAACAGAAAGGAAGAAACTAACAGTGACACTAATAACAACAAGAAAATGACAATAATAATAAAAGGATTGGAATACACAAGTTATGCACAATGCAATTGCTCACGACTTGCCGACTGACGCCCGAGCTGCGCTGCTCGTCCCCGCCCCCCCCAACCGGCCATGATGTCCCATGGTATGGAATACCCCGTTGGCCAATTTGGGTCTGCTGTTCCAGCTGTCTCCCCTCCCGCCTTTCCTGTGCCCCTCCAGCGTCCTTGCTGGCTGGGCATGAGAAGCTGGAAAGTCCTTGACTGAGTCTAAACAGGACTGAGTAACAACCGAAAACCTCAGGGTGTTACCGACATCCTTCTCATACTAACACAAAACACGGCGCTGTACCAGCTACTAGGAAGACAGTGAACTCTATCCCAGCTGAAACCAGGACACGTAGCTTTACAAGATCTCTCTTACCTTCTGATGGCTGTAAGTTTACAGGCCTTTGAATACAACCATTTTGCCAGTTAGTTAAAGTCCATTGTGTGATTCTGAGATATGAAAAATAGTTTAGCTGTAGAGCAGTTCAGTCATTTTTTTCCCTTCTAACTGAATGTGTACTGTTTAGCAGGGCTGAAGATACTTACCATTTTTGTTGCAACTTGCTGAAAAGGGAGAGCCTCAAATGTGCTCTCCCTTTTCTCATTTATTTACTTTTTTAAATATTGTGTGTTCAGAGAGAGGTTTTAAGAAATCCTCACTAGCTGAATGTTAAATGGGATAATGGTGATGCAGAAGTCCCAGTGAAGGATTCATTTTTCTCAGCATCATTGCTGGATGAAGACTGCGTTAGAGACAGTTTGCTATGCAACTCTGTTAAGTTTGCATCTGTGCCAGACCAATGCTGGGACACTTTCAGTATCTGTGTACAAAAAGTTTAAGGTTTTTAAGAGGACCTCTCTTTTTCTGCCCAGAGATTTGTCTTCAGATCACAAACTGATTCTTCACGTTAGGTGAGTTAGTGCATGAAGCACTAGCATGAAGCAAAAGAAAGGTAGATGGGAGGGGAGGAACAGGAGAGTCCTGCTGTGGAGATGTGGCTCCATCACAGAAAACTGATGTCCTTTACTGAAGTGCAATGAAAATATTAAAAGATGCAAACTGTGTTGAGGGTCATGAGTTTAAAAATTGGCATAAAGCAAGGTAAATCTAAGCCTAGTTTCACTCTAGATGTCACATTCAGCTGTCTTGGAACAAAACAAATCTTGCTGCATAAAAACATGTGAAAACTAAGAAATAATCAGTTCAGAGAACTTACACTTAGTATATACATAATGGTATGAATGCAATGTGCTTTTCATTACATTATGGTGAAATAATGCTGTAGGGTTCAGTCAGCAGGCCACATGTATGAATTTAGGACAGTATGAGATTATCCCTTCATAGGAATTAAAAGCCACATGTCTCTTGGAACAGTTAGTCCCGAGTTCTTCTAAAACCAACCTTTTGATTCTTGCCATATAAAGATACAGTTTTGGTATATGCAGCTTTTTTGTCATATTTTACCCTATTTCAAGAGCTGTTGGAGAACACTTAATGGCTAAGCTATAGAGATTTCTTTAGGTAGTGACATGAATATTTCTAAATAGGATTTTCAAAACGTAGATTTATACAGTGGAGGTTGTGCTGCAAGCTGAAATTTTTTCCTGCACTTGCAGAACAAATCTTTGGATGGTCTGGAAACGTCTGTTTCGTATAGAAGCATGATGAAATAAGTGTTTAGAAAGTATCTAAAAGATATGTAAAAATTGTTAGTGTTCTACTCTGAAAGATTTTGAGCGTTCTAAAAAACAAAATACTGTGCACTGATCCTGCTGCAGTTCTCACCAGCACAGATAAGACTTCATGCTCACAGGTGACAGGAGCTAGCCTGAGATTTAGAGTTCAAATCAAAATAAGTGAAAAATACAATGTATATGTGATAAACTATTGTTTGAATGGGCCACTTCTGTCCGAAATTGTGTATTGTGCAGCGAGCTTGAGAATTAGGTATGTAGTTGGAAGCTGAGTTTGAAAGTTTAGGTATGTAGTTTGAAGCAAAGTTCCTGTGAGGTGCTGAGTACCTCCGAAACTTGCTCAAGTCAGGAAGTGTGACCTCAGGACAGTAAGTATTCTGAATCCTGACGTGTTTCAGAAGTTATCAGCCTGTGTTGAGAAAGACATATACATACATATGTCTATACATATAAAACAAGACCTGAAAGCCATGTGATGTGTTTGAGCTCTGGCCAGAGTGAAAGGAGGAGCACAGCTTTTCTACTTTAAGAGTTTCCCATGGAGCACTTAACTCTTGGGCACATGGAAGCACTTGTAATCATCTTTGGCCACTCCGTTTCTTGCATTGGTGAAAACAAATGCTGCTGACTTAGTTCAGTGGTCAAATGCACATTAATAAGCACTCAGTCTCACCAATGTCTGTAGGTGTAAAGTGAAAAAAAGACATTGAATGGGAACTCTCAGCTTTAAAAGGCTGGAAATAGCATCGGCTGGCATTACAGTTGGGGACCGAATCTCTGCACATCAGGTTGATGTGTATTTATGAACACAGTGTCTGTGATGTAAAGGCTGACAAATGCATTCCTGTCCAAAGGTCAAAAAAACCTGCCTGCCAAAGAAACAGTGAGGCCTGACACACTGTAAGTCATGGTGTCCAAAATAAAACAGGTTTTGCAAACCAGCATCATCGGTTTCAGTTGAGGTTAATATTATGTTTCTGTGCAGACAGCTATGAAATCAGTCAAATCTAACTGGTCAAAGTTAATCTATTTCGATTAACAATTACATCAGGGACAAATACACGCTTGGAGAGCCTAGGTTGTAAAATCAAAGCTCTTCTCAGAGCAGAGATCCTTTACTATTTAACATCTGGTACAACTGGAGAGATTTAAGGTATGTGTACTGGGCTCTTAATCTGTAGCAGAGAGAGCGTGACTTTGAGAGGTCCTCAGTGGTAGCCTTGATGATTCCTTCCCCGCCCCCCTTTGATAGGGCTATTACCTTTCTCTTCTTTGGGAAAGCGGAGCTACTGTGGTGGTTTGTGCACCTCTTCCATGGTGAAGATGCTATGGAGCTACAGTACTTAAGCTAAATTTACAATTCCTGCATTTCACACTTCAGTGATTTGAATTTAATCTTAAAATTCAGCAACTCCTTAGAGGACAATTACATTTTTCTTAATACGCATTTGCTAAAACATTTACCAACATTTGCACAGGGTACAGTTTACAAACAGTTCCTTCAGTACATGTTTTTAGGCTAACTATTTTTCAAGTCACTTTCACGTTGGGCACTTAAAAGGAATTATTTCCTTTATCACCTAATGATCCTGAGATGCTGAATGCAGCATCACAAGGGAAAGTGGCTTGAATTGCTCAGACTTACCAGCTACTTAGTCTCATAAGAGTGCACTAACTTGCTAGCTTTTCTACCTTTTCTTTCACCTTTGTTGTTACCATTATGCCAGACAGATGGAAACCTGGTGTGACTGGGAGCAGCTGCTGGGTTTCTGTGTCACATAATGTCATGGGGCAACATGCTGCATCTGCTGGGAGAGGTGGGAGTCATGCATCTGCACAGAAGGAACTTAGCTGAGCTGAGCCTGAAACTCAGTGTGTATTGAATGTATGCATGGAGAAACAAGTGCTCTCTGCTGCTTGTCTATCCTCTGGTGCCTGAGAGACCAAGACATCAGACGTGGGTTTGATCGACAGGGGATATGGATGGTATGGTTGGCTGCTACCCACTACCAACCAGGTAGTCCTTGATTTAGTGATTCAGTCTTGACTGAGTGTGGTTTGAGCCACTTTTGAACTATTATCTATCCCTGAGTGGATGTGTTTAATGAAGTTTAAGTGAATCTACTGGCAACGTGTGATGCAAAAGCTATTACTCCTCCCTTTGCTCAAAACTAATTGCCCACACAATAGAGATGTCCATTTTGTTTACATGGAAGGTTTTCGTGGCTATTACTTCTCAGGTTATTCACCTCTTTTTACAATTAATATAGGAAAATACAGTAGATGCTTCTTAGTGATGCAGACCTGATTGGGTGTTAGTATTTATACCGAGACTTGAGTCTGTGAGTGCAGAGCAGTGGGAAAACTCAAAGGAGGCAAAATAATCACCTCCTAATAACAGCTCTGACTCACGGGAACAGAGTCCTGAAAAGATCAGCCTTGCCTCACAGTTTCTGCATCTTCCTCTTGTTAGTGATCAAATCAGACTATCAATATTTGGTGCTCTCACGTTTCTACAGATAATTACGTTTAACAGCTTTTATTTATGCAAGTCTTGAGGAAGAACTTCATTGCATTTTTTCTCCTATTTGTCTGAGACCCATCAGGCAGACAGAACTGTGCTTTTGTTATTTTCCTTCCTAATTTATCTTATCTATTTTTATCTTTTTCACCAGTTTCAATTAATTTCTTTCTTGGCTACAGAGGACTGTGAGCGTTTAGTGAAAAATCTGAAACTGAAGACAGCATTTAGTCAAAATATTTGTATTGAACTTAATCTCCCTGATTTTATTTATTTCTTTAGACACCTGATATAGGAGTTCAAGTGATAGGGCTTAATAGTAAAAGCAAACGCTCACAGGGAGAGTTCTGCTGGTTCCCATAGTTCTAGTCTTGGGTTTCATTAATTTCATTTGAGATCCTATGTGACAGCGTAATTACGATATAATAAGACTTAGCTAGGTGGCATAAAATTATCTGCCAGTAAAGCCTCAAAGACAAGGTCAAATAGCATACAAGCGGTCTTCAAAATGATGTTTCTAGAACTAAGTGTTCCATCCACAGAAAAAATAAAACAAGTAACGTTTTAATTTTTGACACTGCTTCTAGCAGCTGCAGGGCAGTTCACCAAAGTGGGTTCTCTAAAGCACTTTGAAAAGCCATTGATGTTAATTTAGAGTTCATTGTTGTTTATGCAGGGCTATATTAAAAAACAGTTTTGTGGATATGAAGCTGGGAGTTAAGAAAGCAGTAAAGAGTTATCTACTACATTTGGTAGGGCCGCTTTAAATTTGCTCTTTCTGAAAAACAAAACTGAACGCTCTGATCCTTTTTATGAGATCAGTATACAAAGCTGCTTAGAACGGGTGCCTGTAGGTAATAATGTACCTCATGTAGGCTTTGTTCTTTCTAGATTGTTCCCTAGAATATTTCCTTGACTTCTTAGTCCTGTTAATAACCATTCTTCATAGCTTCTTTTGGGTAGGGCCACCCTGTCAATCCTCATATTAAGAGAATTCCTAATATAAAGACCAGGTTTTTATTCATCCCCATTATACAGAAAAGAAAAAAGTCCCCCTTAGGACTTCATGACCATCAAGTGCATTTGGCAAGACTGCCAGTAAAACCATTAGGATATTTGACATGTATTTCATTTATATTCCAAATAGTGTAGCAAGATGGGTCTTGTGACTAAAGCAGACCTGGAAGCCAGATTTATGTAACCTTGAAGGAGTCGCTTAAACCACAGCCTCCCTTGAGAACGCGCTGGGACCAGCCGCGATGCACCTGGGCTCCGCAGAGGTCTGGAGCAGCCGTTGCTGGCGATGATGCAAGTCACTGGGGTTAATGACATATGAAGTCACTTAGGTATTCAAACATAAAGTCTGCCCTATGCCTTCCTCTATATCAATTTCCTTGCCTATTAAATGAGAGCCTGCTTTACTGCCTGTATCGAGGGGTTAATCAACTGTGCATTTTTATGAAGTGCCTGGAGATCCCAGGATGTATTCTACGGTACTGCCAGGGGATTTTCTGTTGATGCTTGTAGAAAATAAAGTAAATTTTAATTTTTTTTTTTTTTATTGCCACTTTAAGAGTTTTTAAATTAAAAGGAATATTTGTGCCTGTTTTCTGATGCTGAGATGTGTGTGGTTGGATCTCCTGCCTTCCTGCAGGAGATAATGTATTCTTATTTAGATCAAGAGTAATTCTGCTAAGGTCTTCCTAGGTGGCCTTGTATATATGTTTGTGTTTATATCTCTGTGCGTGTATGCATATACATTTATTTTATGGTTTATAGCACCAACTGAGCTAACTCTGGTGCCAGGTGATTTCTGAGGTTTGTTTTTAGTTTTTTTTGTTTGTTTCTGCTTTAAAAGCAATCCTAGTCCCTGTTGTATAGCAATAGTGTATTCTGCTTTCCTTTGGCGTTTTTTGGCTCTTCTTTCACAATTTAATTCACTTCAAATTCTATATAACTCTCTCCTCCTTTGGGTGCGGTATTTTCTTTAGTCTTTGCACTTTGATACTTCCCATGTGAAACTACACTTACTGTTTCTGCTCCTGCCTTATTTGAAGTGAAAGGTAAAGAAATGTAGCAGAGGTAACTCAAAGTACTCTGCTGATGGGGAGAGACTAACTTTGACAATTTTTAATTAAGAGCTTTAGATGACTCTTTATCATCGAGTTGTTCACCACAATCAACAGTGATTATTTCTCTGGTGTGATGTGGCCATTCTGTCTGCACTGCCTGATCTGTTTTCACGTGATCATGTACATGGCCTGGGAGAAAGCCATCAGGGCACAAGTGGAACATGTGAATCTTTACCAAGTAGAAGGAGATAATTGTTTCTTCTTTTGAGTTTTCTGATTTTTTTTGGCCTTGAGCTTGACTCTACACTTCACCAAGAAACTTTTAAAATATAATTATGTATAATTCATGATGTAAATCAATATGTGTAATACTTGATTATTTTAGTTAATAGTATCTTTGAAACAGAGAAAACCTATCTTCCTGTAAATAACTAAGAATTCAAGGCCAGGAGGCAACCTCTTTTCTATTCTGCACCAGAGCAATGAATAACGCTTGTCCTGTACCTTGTAATTCCTCTTTCCTGATCCTGAACTGGCAGTAATTTTGTGTAGGGAATTTAGTGCAGCCATAGTTAGTAATGTCACCCTGAAAAAGGCAAAAAAGTTCCATAAAATGGGACCTGGTTTACCTTGATTCTTACTGTGAATTAGTTCTGCAAATGGCTGTTCTGGCTGAAGGTCTGGGGCTTAAACAGTCTTTTCAACAATTTTTAAGTAAGCTCATTGCCTAGAGTTGACATAGAAAAGTAGAACGATTCGCTTACAATCCCCCTTCTGTGCCCCCCCAAACCCTCCAAAACAAACATCTCCCCCCACCCCCAGCTGTCCAGGCAGTGTAAGACCCAATCTATTGAAAGAGAGAGGGTGTAATTTCTCATTACTGTCACAGGAGTGGGTGAGCTGATTCCTTCAGCTTTAAGTTTGTTTCTATCCTTTATGGCCAGTCCTATGTTCAGTTATTATTTGCTTTCATTTTTATTAATAAAGGCTTCCGAAATAACTAGAAAAGACTAGTGATACAGAGAATTGGTTTATGTGTGCTTGTGATGTTTGTATTTTGATTGGAATTACGTTGACCTTCCTAACTCTAATTGTGAATACTAGTTTAAGGATCTTGCATCCCTTTTCCTTATTTTCATACAAATTACTTTCTAACAAGTAGCTAGGTTTTCACACTCTGCATTTTTAAATGAAAGTTTATTTTAAAAAATTAATGCTAGTGTACTTTTTTTCACAAGATTTGGTTTAATATGCTAAGGTTACGGGGGCTGCTCTCTAATGGACTCCAAAACATTTTTGTTTCAAAAAGAGGAAAGCAAGAAACAAACTCAGCTTCATTTATGTGTAAATGTCAGGGCTGTGATATTTTAATGTCTTCTCAGGCTGAACCTAGACCAGTGTGATTTAGGGCCAACGCGATTTAGGGCTGATGCTGGAAAGAGAACTAGCTGCTATTTCAGTCCCAGGTTGACCACGAGGGCTCAGCACAGCACTGAGAAGCCAGCAGCAAGTATCGCCACCAAAGGAAGCTCTAGATGTCTGGTGTGCTTTCTGGATTTGACTTGTACATCTCATTGCCAGCTCAGCTCTTTTAATGCTGAAAAAAAAGCTTGTCCCGAACGGGTCAGAACAAGGTTTATTTTGCTTAGTGTCCCATCTGCAACAGTGGCTGTAAGAAGATAAGCAAGGAAGAGTGAAAACATAGCAAGCAAATACGTATTTCCAGCCTTCAGCTACATGCATCTCTGTGGAATTCCTGAGCTGGATGTGATTTCGATCTATTTACTAACCTTTAAAAGGAGTATTTTCCATGAACGTGAGCCTTCATAAGCTTTTAGCATCTACCAGCTATTTTCTCATACATTTCTCTAATACAACTTTTTTACACACTGTGTGCAGAGGCAAGACCTCCTTGGTTCTAACCTATATCATGGTTTCTACTAATTTTCTTGGTACAGACACTAGGATTATAATTCCCTTGATTCTACCCCAGCCCCTATTTTTATACCTGGTATAAACACCTCCCACCTTTTGGTGCATACCAAGGTGATTAAAGCAAGTGGGTTACCTACTTAGCAAATCAGATTTTCTGCTTCTCTTGAATACTCAGGTGAATACCTTTTAGGGCTAGTGGTTTTGCTGTTCGTTTTGTCTACTTACACTACATCTAATCCTGCAGTTGCTTCAATTCCAGACAGATCTCTCCAGTTTTTTCCACTGTGACCATTAATGCAAAGAAATTGGTCAGCTTCCCTGTGGCAGCCCTGTCCTTTGAGTGCTCTTTGTGCCCTGGACATTGGTTGGCCTTAACGAGACTTGGGTGCTTCTGCTCAAGAAGGATTTCATATTGGTTTTGGTTCCTTTTTGCTTGGCTGAGTTTTTGCCCGTCCCACTGTGGTTTTTGCATTTAACGTACCATTAAATGGTACTATGTACCATTCTTTATTTTGACACAATTTCAGATTTTTAAGTCTGTCATCTTGCTTCTAATAACCCCTCACTGTTCAGCTACTCTGGCTTCCCTCTGCTTGTTCTCCAGCTCCTCTCAATGGGCAGTCTGCACTGGCCCAGTGACTGCAGCATACTGCCTTTCAGCAGTCTTTACCACTGTCTCTCAGCATTCACATCTCTCAAATGTCACTTTTAGCTGCTTTTTAATAAGTTTCCTATTTTTTTATGTAATCTGCCTTCATTGAAGTTGAGTGTCACTAAAGGATTTTTTTTTTCCCTTTTGATTTTTTTTTTCTTTTTTTCATTGTTGTTACTCCTGCAGGAGATTGCCTCTAACTACTTTGTGGTCACTTCTGCAGAGATCGTTTCTAGTTGTGCGATTCTGATTGACCTGTACCTGCTTACGACCAAGTAGGGTTTTGCATCTTGCATATGAGCTCCCAGCAAGCTTCTTCACACAGTTACAGGCAGCATCTGAGCAAGCGTCCTTTTTGCTTCCTGTTGCAGTGTGGTGTTTGCGTAGTCTGTAACTGAAGTCTCCCTATTGCTAATTGGTTTACTACCCTTTCTGATATCTCCTGGCATATTTTGGTTAGTGTAGCCAGCCTGTTTAGCTGAAAGGCAATACAGACCCAATCCTATATTCCTGTTTTAGGCAAGACATTTCAAGGCACATGGGTTCTGTCTTACTTGCTGAGATGATTAGTGCATTAGTTTGATTCAGCCCTGACCTCTCCTTAGCATACAATACTACAGTACAGGTAGCTCCTTTTCCTACAGTACAGGTAGCTTGTTTTTCTTGAGCTGGGTTTTGTTTTTTTTTTCTTTTTTGCCCCCTCCCCTTTTTTTTTTTTAATCCTGGTATTAAAATGTCTTGCTTACTGTCACCCTTCCCCCAAGTTTCTCATATGCTTTGTACGTCAGTGCCTTCACTTAGCACTAGGCATTGCAGTTCCTCAATTGCATATTGTTGGAGTTTAAGATACGAGAAACTTGATTAAATGGGACATTTTGTTAAGCAACTCAAAGTGAGTGCATTTGTTATTAATTGCTTCCATTGTGCCTTGAAAAAATTTGTGCTGCTTCTCAATAGATTCAGAAGTTGTCTATGCCCTGCAACTCCAAAGCATTTCACACTACTGCTGTCTTTCTTTTTGACGCTTGGGCTCCATTTTTCCCTTCTGAGTTTGCACACAGGCTTTCAAAAGTGTACAAAGAATTTTTATTTTTTTTTTTGGACCCCTTTAAATTTTCAGAGTGCTGTATTTGATTCTAATTGATCTATGGAAATTTAAAACCTTTGACCAGACCCAAGGCATTTCAAGCTTGATTCTAACATCTATAGACATGTTGAAAGTATTGGCAGTTACCCATTAATGAGTAGCTCTCAGCAGTCAGTGCGCTACTCCTGGGAGGAAAGGCCAGACAAATATGAATACAACTGCTCTCTGCATAGTTTCTTCTCCTGCCCTGCCCTCTTTTCCTCAAGAAGTATGTTTAATGTCAAAAGGTGCAAAAGAGGTAGATTAATGGTGGTGGTTATGTAGCAAAATCTCAAACGCACACTTTCGTATATTTTATCTGCTGCGTTTTAATTCCAGTAAAGGATATATATGGAGAAACCCTCTTATGCTAAACCAGTTTCCACAGTGCTTCATCTCTTGGTGCAAATAGATTTTAAATTACAAAATGTAATGGTATGTGCCATTAGTAAAATTCCAAAGACCATGTACATAGGTACCACTGGCTGTCTGTGGAAAGGTTTGTCAAGTTGATTCCTTTCAGCACTATCAATGCTACTATTTTAATGGGTATCTTCCAAATATATTCCCATTTTAAAGCTTAACTGTTGTCTTTCAGTTCTTTATAACTGAATGGGAAGTAATTTTGTATCAAGAGATTTAGGTTATGGTCTGTAGTAATGGAACTGTCTTTTTTTCAATTTAGCAAAATACCATTAAGAATTAATTTATGGCCCAGCTACATTACTGAATCATAGAGGTATGTAGGAATGTTACACTCTGGGTATCCTTTCCAGCAAAGTTCTAAAGATAATTTTTAAAGTACAGACACTTTCCTCCTTCATTGCACTGTAACTCATATATATAAATATGATTTAGGGAACATGTTTTTATTGGCGATGCTGAGGTAGCAAAATGTACAATTACAGATAACACTCAACAATGTCACACTGTGTGTATTGAATGCAATTTTGCATTGCATAAGCAGCAAATGGAACAAAGCATGATTACTTTGAAGTGAAATAAGTAAGATCCTACTATCCCTTGGTACAAATGTCAAATCCTGGGAGGCAGTTCTGCTTGACTAAAGATTAGAAATAAGTAAAAGGGGCCCGAACAAATACGTAAGATCCATATGGTACACTGGTGAACTGTGATGAAAAGGTTTCATTTGTGAAGGAGGAAGTTTTCTTTAGTAGTAATGTCACATTTATATAAGTTCCTTATTTTTTTTTAATAGTTCATCGACAAATGTTCAGAGGTTTCTGGCAGGTCTAGGGGATGTCACAACACAAAAACCAAACACATACACACACCCCCCCCCAAAGCCCCCAAACAACCCACCAACAAAACGCCACAAACCTCAAAAGAATCCCTCCCACCCCCCTGCCCCCAAACCAACTAAAAAACCCAGAAGCTATCTTGGGACTGGAAGAATAAGGAATGCCTTGAAGTCCAAGTATTTGGGAGTATATTTCAGTGATGCAGTATGCTGACATAACTCCACTAGCGTGAAGTGACAGCATGGATAGTTGAGAAACGGGAAAACTTTGTCACCTTCCACCATTCAGCAATAAAGGATTTCGGTCACATTATTCATATTAGCTGGTATCATGCTGTAGATGGTTTTATGTAGAACTTTATCCAAGGGACTTGATCATGGTGAGTCAGACTAGGAGGATGGTATACATTAGAAGCAACTGAGGGCAGGTTCAATCGTCTTCTTTTTCAGTTGGAGAATCAGATTATTTTGACCTTGAAAAAAAAGGAAAAGTTCCATTCAGCACATGATAAGGATGTGTGGAAATGGAAAAGGGGCAAAATCATAAAAGTACAAACATTGGAAGGGACCTGAAAATGAAAGGGGGGGGGGGGAGTAAAATTCATGCTCTTATTGAGCTTTGTTGCGTACTGAAGTGTTGGGGGTAAAGACGGTGGAAATTACTGCAGAGCTTCTGTGTTCAGCTCCTTCCAGTTACTCATTTTATGTTATAAATGTGAAATCGGAGCTCCTTCAGGAATTCCAGCAGATATCTCGGAAGCCGACGCAGCAGCAAGGCAGAGGCACAATGCCTCTCCTCTGCACTGCTCTGTTGTGCTGCTTTTGAAGAAAGGACGACTCGGAGCTCCTCTGTCTTCACATTCTTTATTATGTGTGAAATTACCTTGCTTTTCTACCGAGGAGGAAATATTCCCTGGAGTGCTTTGTCCATACTAAAAGATAAATCCAGAATTTGTAAATCTCTCTTCTCTTCTTCACTTGCCATGTGACTTTTGTAACTTCGTGCATGGAAGGTATCTGTAAAATGCTGCATAGTGGAAATAGCAGTGCTTTACCTGGATGTGTGAACAGCTCTTTGGCTGTCAGGCAATGGCATGTACTATATTTAACTCCAGAGTAATTTACTAATGGCAGGATTTCTGCCTAGTACATATTGGCTCCTGAAGCCCAAGAAACTGAGCTGATTTATGTTCAGGACCTGGCCCCTTGCTGCTGTTTCAAATCCTTTTTGCTGTGGATTGTGATCTGGATGTTAATTTATCAAAGTTGGGATTCACAGGTCACTGTGTTACAGCCAAGCTAAAAGAGTCTCGTAAAGAAGGGTACATTCATCTTGTGAATGCATGTAAATATTCTGAGTTGCTGTAGCTTTAGCTAGATGACTGTATTATCTCATTAATCATTTTGTGAGGATTTCTGTGTTGTTGTTCTCTCTTCTCAAGGATAGACAGACATTTACCACTTCTGTGATCAATACATGAGTTACTGGAAACTGCAGTGCTTATAAACTGAAGAAGCAGCATTGCTGTCTGTTGCTTTTGTTGGCTGGCTTCTGTAAGATAGTCTACAGGTGAAAAGAAAAGGCCAGGGTATAAGAGCTGGCCAAAATGCAGACTTGCTGGATTTGAGAAAACTAATTTCAAAAATAAATTGAGTTTGGACCTAATGTCTTACTGGCTCTAAGCAGTGATTTTTCTATCCTTTTTTTTTTAATCTCTCAGGGTATTGATTCTTTGCAGCAACATATTTAACATCTGCTGTACAGGGACATTCAGCTCTTTGAGCTGTGGGGAGCTGCCCAGGCAGTCCTGCCGGGATGTGTGAGAGGAAGGCTGCAGGGTGGGAAGGGCAGATGTCCGTGCAACATCTTTTCTCTGTGTCCTGCTGTGCTGCTCCTGCCTTTTCTTGCATCGGACGCTTGCCGAGAGAGCTGGTGGGGGGCAGAGACTGGGTACTCTGGTATTACCCGCCTGGAAAGAAGCTGAGCAAAATACTTCTCCACTGACCAGTGGGCAGTTTTACTGGAGCTAATAACTTGTGGCACTCTTAAATTACAGGATAGGTGCTGCTTTTTCCCTGCATGCAAAGAGGCTATCCAAATAGATTAAAACCAGGCCTGTTCCAGCTGTGTGAATAACTAGGCATACTGACAGTATATATATGTGTGTGTGTATATATATATATATGCATTTTAAAACTTTTTAAATAAAGCTCGTTGTGCTCCTGAGGGCTGCCAAAACGTGAGCAGGACAGCTGCCATCATGCCTAGTTTCTCACACAGCCACAACAGTCCTAGTTTTAAATCTTTTCTGATAGCCTCCCTGCATGCCAGGAGGAAGGACTGCAACTGTTTTTTTTCCCTAAGTAGTTGGTTTCCCATTCTTTATTTTGTTGTTTTCTTTGTAAAGGAAGCCCTGTTTAGCAACCTTACCCATGCTTTGTAATTAACCAAGTTAAGTGAAAGTTTGTATATGGCAATTTCATTTTCCTCAGGTGACATCTTCTTTTGCTTACAATGCTGCATGGTTGGTTTTAACCAGATGCTTTTTCACATCTCTCATCTCTCCTCACAATTTTTAAAGAAAACACGAACTATCAAAATGACCTTACAGTTCTGAGAAACTGCTAATTATTTTTTTCTCATAAAAAGAACAGAGGAAATGATAGTTCTAAAATAAATGACCAGCCAGAGATTGTTAATATCCTCAAAAGAAAAAGAACACACTGACAAAGGAAAAATGCTACAATCAAGTTTGAGTAAACTGATATATAATGAATACAGACAAAAACCTTGGAAAATACCTGAGAAATAACTGACAACATGGGGTAGCTCCTGTTCTTTAATGTAGGTTTAAAATGTTTCTGACGTAGATGGTTTTTCTGCTGAAAATTTAGTGTTCTGGGACAATGATTCTTGGTAATGCTAGTGGATGTTCAGTGTAGCTTTTCAAAATGTATGACGTGCTTTATTTGTTGAGCTGAAGAGATATGCTTTGTTTTGTTGTTGGTTGGTTGGGTTTTTTGGTTTTTTGGGGGGTTTGTTTTTTTTTTTTAAGTATTAAGGAAAACCTGTATTATATGTTGAATTTAACAAAGGTGGAGTTGTCTATATTCTTCCTGCTGAGGGATTTTAGCGGTTTGGGGATTTTTTTTTTTTTTTTTTTTTTGTGGGTTGGGTTTTTTTGTGTGGTGTTTTATTTCTTTCCTTCCCTCCACAGCGCTTTCTATAAATCAGTTCAGAAGAGTAAGATGCTGTAGTAGATGCTCCGTTTGGCTCTGCCAGCAAGAGGTTAGTTATCTCCACACAAAATAAAACTTGAAGGATAATTGCATTGTGTTGGTAGGGCACGCATTTACGGCCACCAAAGTATTCCTACTCTGAAATCAGATCACTGAGCTATAACCACAGCTGAATGAAAAGGAGAGTATTTCTCTCTTCAATCATTTCTGGCCACTGAGATGATTCCAGCTTGTACAGCTGCTGAGGTGCAAGTGGTGCCCTCCAGCTTTTTACCTAAATGGGTGTGATAATCAAGGGCCTGTGTTACACCACACACGGTGATGGAGAGACTCTGCCTTTTCTCGTCCAGCTCACTACTGCCGAACAATGTGAACTTTGCTTATAATCCCTAGCTCCAGGAGTGTACGTGAAATCTTAATTAAATTTGGAGAACAGCAGTAAAGAATATAGCCAGCTCCTGCATGTAGCTTTACTACAGGGCGAGCTCTCGCTTGGCCCAATTCATCAACCAAGCGATTAATCCTAATCACCATGCATATCAGAGCTAGAATACCTGATTATGCATATGCAAGCTATTCATTTGAAAGAAATCATTATAAAATTTAACATGCATTGTCACTAGGCAGGTGTCTGCCCTTTCGAAGCAGGAAGGAGCCACACCGCCATGTGTTGATGGCCTCTTAAGTTAGGAGAGGGGTGCATGCCTCTGGGGCCGGCACCTGCTCTGCCAGGATAACCCATGTAGCCAAGGGGGCAGAGGGATAAAGCTTGCAATGAAGAACAGCCTGCTGCGGTGGCTTTAGGGGCTGCAGTTCCTTCTCCTGTATTTTGGAAGCCTGTTTTATCTCTCCTGGGTCATTTTGTCTTGAGAAATGTGTATCTAGAATGTGGGTCCTCATGGCTTGTTGCCTGCAATGGAGGGGGAGGTGGGCAGTTTGGTGGGTCAGTCACTTTCTGCCCAGTGTTTTTATGGATAGCTTTCAGATTTATCAAATGCCTTTTTTCCCCATGTACTTGTGATCTGACATTTAAAGGCCATATTGTGTGAATTAGGGAAATCACTGTGTACTAGAATGAGAAATGAGCTGAAAGAAAAATTGATCAGTAATTAGGAAAGTTAATCCTCTCATGGCAGTGAGCCTGAGATTTATCCTGATGTACTGCCATTCAGCTAGTGTAGATATAAATAAAGCAAGGTTGGAAAAAAAATCTCGGAAGTTCTAGTAACAATGACATGGGTTTGGATCATTAGGCTTCTCAACAGGGAAGAGATATTTAGCAGAATACAGGTTTTATTCATTATATAAATCCTCTCATTTTATTTTATTCTTATTTTTCAACTACTGAGTATCTGCTGTTTGAGTTGTACCCACGTCATCCCAACCATAAAGCCACAAGAAAACATTTTAAAGAGCTAAATATAGGAGAGCAGAGAATACTGAAGATACCCACCTTCCCTTTGCCTTGTCAACGAACTATTTCCATTGCAGAGACAGGATTTCAAGCAGAAATGCAGGCTTAATTTTTTTTTTCTATAATTATTTTCTACAGTTTGTGGTGATAAATGTAAACGTGGAGATGCATTATGACAAGAATACGTCTCATAAATATAGCAGAAGTGTATGGTTCTATATTTGAAATTAAAGTAGCCTTTGGCAAACTGTCTGCACAGTTGTGATAAGGAAACACATTGAAATCTTAGCTGGGTTTACATACAGTATGGTCAGCCGTACAAGGCGACTCTGCTGTCCACAGATTGTTATCTTACGGTATTTTCTCACTCTCTTATTGTTGGTCATTTATTGTAAAGTTAAAACCAAACCAAAACATTTAATTTGAACATAAAAAATAGATGAGAAAGCCACCGCAAATAGTTGATTTTATCACATTAGGTAAGCGTGTCATTAGCAAGATACACATGCCACAAAATCAAGGACAAGTGCTGCCTCTGGCTGTTCCCCTGGTTACCACCATCCCCACTGTCCTCTTGGGGCTCACTCCCTGGCATGAGCTCGGTGACAGCGCTCAGGGTGCCTGGTGGGCTGTGGGGCTGCTGCCATAGATGTTGGTCACTTGACACTCTGAAAAGTAAGCTGGGAGACGGATGGTTTTCCTTGTTCTCTGCCAGCCTCTTTGTTGTCTGACCAGGGAATAGAAGGTTTCTTTAGGTCCTCTGTTTATTCCCAGTCCAGAAATAGCTTTTGTATTCAGGGCCAGCAACCATTAGGAGATTTCTGTCCTGTTTTTCCACTTTCTTTGTTCCACATTTCATATCCAGCTAAGTTTGAGCAAACTTTAGGTTTAGTTGGTAACTGAGCAGTAAATATAAGTTGGAAAAATATTATAAACTTAAGTACTTATTTAAGCAAAATGATATCTTGGCATTGCCAGACCTTGTAGATGGAGAGAAGAAAAAAAGGGGAGGGAGAGAAGGAGGCATAGTGGGGAAAAAAAAGGGTCTTGAACCCAAGCAGAAGTCCTTGGCCTGAAAATTTGTAAGTGCAGAAGGATTTTACTGCCTCATACATGCTTTACTAAGTAAGTATAATTCCTCTTTTCAGATATTTAAAAACTATTTTTGTTTTTCCTTTCTGTAATGATCTTACTATTTTTTGTTGCTTTGGACAACTAGATATTGGCCATAATTTGGTATATACCACTTTGTAATAATGATCCTTCTACAACTCCTGAAGGACATAATAGAATGAAATATTCTGACTGGAAGCCAGAATGACACGTGTCCGTAACAATTTCATTTTACTTGTGTGTAAACAAAACTGTAACACAGAGTCAGAACTGGCATAACGCAGCGCTTTTTATAGTCCAAGTTCCATGGAAAAGTAGCGAAAAATGGGGCTGTGCTGTAAGTGCTCGTTCCCAGAGGTGCAGCCTTGGCACAGGACAGGCAGGAGGGGCCCTGTGGCTTCACTGGCGCTGAAACATGGGCACCTTGGCAGAGCTCTGGGTGAGATGTTTTGCAGACCCACCAGGAAGGAAAGTGAGGATACCCAGGGTGGCTGCCTACTTACCACCCCCTTGTTGTGGACTTTATTTCTGGAGGGGCAGGTGACTGGGTCCAAAAGTCTTTGATCTCAGGGAGTCCCAGGAGTGCTGGCAGTGGGGTGTGTTTGAAATATGTAGTGCTTTTTCTGTAATGATCTAGGCAGGGAAGAGAGCTAGAAGGAGTATCAAGAAAATCTGTATAGACACAATGATTAGCAGACCAGCAAGTGGGGAATAAAGGAGCTAGAAGAAGATGTATCTATCCTTGGAAAAAAAACACCGCAGAAATAGTAGATATTCTTAAAGGTGGCAGATCAGCACCTACAGGGCATAGCATGTTTGCCAAATGATGTGGAGGGATGGAGGGCTCAGCAGGGATCGGCTTGATAAAGTGGCTGCATAACCTGGCAGTCATATCTGTAGCTGATGCCAGGGATGTGAGTAACTGTGATCCTGGTCCCTGTGAAGGGGCCTCTTCAGTACAAAATCTCTCTACCACAGGCTGAATTACTCCTCTCAGCCACGTCTCCATCCACCTGAACTGGCTGAAGTCTAAAGCAGAGTAACTACTTGCAGAAGGATGCACAGATTTCACATGGAGACAAAGCAAAGGACAGACCTTCAGGTGGAGCAGGCTGCAGAGAAAACACATCGAGCATCAAAGGGGAGGCTGCCGCAGCTCCACAGGCTTCAGAAAGCGGGAGGATGTGCTACAAAAGGACAGTGCTGGCAAAAGCATTGTGATAGGCACGCAAACCCTCTGCGCAAAAGCTAAAAGATAAACAAGAAAACAATTCTCAGCCATGTTATTTTAGTGACTATACGCACTTAAGGTAAGCCCTGAATGCCTTCTCTCGTCTTTGTCAGAAGCCCTTAAACTTTAATGGGATGGCATTGTTGCTCTCAATTGAATTTGTTGTTTGTGCTCTGCACAATCTGCAAGTGATGTCATCTTGATGGCAGAAACAAACTAAAACTGGTATAAGGAGGGACAAGCCTCCAATTTTCTGTCACTTAGGAATCCTCAAAGGATCTCTCTCAAAGGAGAGAAAGCAAGGCAACAATGAAAAATCATCAGACAAGAAGTTTACACCAAAGTGAAGAAATCAGAATGAATAATGCCATTCATTTACCCCACAGGTACCAAAACAAGACAGACAATACAAGAATAAAGAATTGTCCTAGCAGCAAAACTTCACCGTTTGTGGAAGCCTTAGACCTTGGGGTGCTGGTATCATCAACGTCTCTTTATAGACATGAAACCTGTGGTAGAAGCCATGGAGTAAAGAGTTCAAGCCCTTAAGTTCAAAATGTCGTCAAATGACTTTGTGTAGATTGTTCTGACAGCTGAAAACTAACAATTGCATGAGGAATGTAATCATTTGATCTGCTGGAGGTGTGCTGGCAGCACTAAGAAGGTGGAAACTGAAGCAGTTTTGCCGTGGGGTCAGAGTAACAGGCCAGGCAGACACTCATCTGCAGGGAGCAATCAAAGGGGAGAAGGTTTCCCAAGATTAAAAATAAATAAATACATCAATCAGTCATTGAGTGTAAGGGGAAATTGTGAGCTAAATACTACTGAGTACTTATAAGTCACAATCAGTGCTTCTAAATGCTACCTTAAGACTGAGTCCCGAGCAGGGAGATGAAGAAAGGTCTCAAAAATTCCCTCCTTAACCAGTTCAAAAGACTTCTGTTTGCAGGGCATGCATTAACCTTACACAGTAGGTAAGCTGATCTGATTTGCATTAAAGTCTGGTGTAAATACAGCATAAGACAAATGTGAATTCTAAACGACGCAAAGAAAAGGGAGAGAAGCTCATGGCACTTCAAATGCTAGAGGAACATTACAGGAGACTAATTCTTTTTTTAAACCTTAAGGAAAAAACCTTAGATTGATCTTGACTCTTTCTTCACTTCACCCTCACCCACTGCTGGCATTTGTGGTGTAGGAATTGATTCAGCTCAGGTGAATCCTGTGCAAGTATGCAGGAATAGCACAGCTTTGATCTCGGTCTCTGTCCATAACCTAAGAGTGGGGCGGGGGAGTGCATATGGGTACACTCGCAGCTTCTCCAAAACTCAGTGCTTAGGGTAAAGTGGCATGATGCCTAAGTGCCTCTTCCTAGGCAGTGCAAGCGGATAAAGGCAGAAGAAATTACTGCGTATGAAGCAAACATCATACATAAACTGGTGAAGCATAGAGAATTTAGTTGGGATGGATATATAGATATATATGCATAAAAATATGGTTTGTTACTGTGTAGCTAGACCACTGCCAGAAAGTTTCTCAACTTCTTGGGGGCAGGGGAAATAAAAAGAATTTTAGAAATTATGAAACCCAATGTTTTCAAGTAAAAGATTTCCCTGGGACCTGCTACTCCATGGTGAGATTGATGCTGTCTGTGTTTTGGGAACACAAGTTTGTGGAACATGGATGGTTTCAGAAGAAATCCTTCAGCCTGGGGAAAACAGCATTTCGGGACCCGCTTAGCTTTGGGCATCTTGCTGCAAACTCCCTGTGAGCCGGAGGTGCTGTGCTGCATCCTCTCGGAAGTACCACTTCACCCCTCCACTGAGAATTGGTTTCACTTGCCACTAGCTGGCCTTCATCCTGCAAAGGTAATTGCAGGTAATATATAATGAATTCTGCATAGCTGAATGATAATGAACCTGGTTACTGTATCAAAATGACAATAATGGGCATTTTTGCTGTAGTCTATGGTAGAAAACAATAGAAAAAGCTGGAACTGCACTGAACTGTCACTGTGACAGAATTGGTTTATAACAATAGCTGGGTATAACTGAAAACTGTATTTTTCTTCAGCTGCTCCCTTTCAAAGAACGATTTTTTTTTTTTGTCAGAATTGTGCTAGCATGGTATAAAGTTGAATGCAAGAATGACTGGAATGGTTGTGACAAATGCAGTTTACTTGATAGTAACCCCAGTGGTTAAGAGCCACAAAGGGCATCATTGGCTTAGAAAATTGGCATTGTGATATTGTTAATCCTTCACTTGTAGACAGTGCAGCCTAACAGAAAACACACTTGAGAAACCTGGCCTCCATTTTTGGCTCTGCCCATGGCCTGCTCATTGTCTCCATCCCATTTCTGCCTCCTTTAGTCAAATAACCATTCCCATTTGCTTTGACATACAGAGCTATGTCTTTAAAAAAATAAATGAGGTCTGTAGTACAGTATAGATGTTATTAGAGTATGCTTATTTTAATCAGACTCTGCTGCAATAATGTTTAGCTTATCTGAAATAAGCCCCCAGCCTTAGCCTGCTGCCAAGTGGTTGGATGGTTACATTGCAAAAGATTTTGGGTGCTATTAGTGATTGGATGGTCTCCTCCTCCTCCTCAGATGGGAAGTTAGTGAGTTTGTGAATGGAAAAGGAGCAGCCCCTGGTGTGTTTCTCTTGCACTTTAGCAGAGTAACAGCATTGCTAGCTCATATTGCAGACACTGCTCTGACCTGGCCGCTAGAAATCTTCCTAGTAGCAATGTGTCTCCTTAACATCTCCGGCTTGTTTTGGATTTAGTCGGCATCTTCCAAAACTGGCAGGCAGCTCAGGATATGCCCTGAGCTATTTGGAGAAAAGCTGCACCAGTTTAAGGACTGTTGATAAAGAAGTTGTTATTTTCAGATGTTGCTTCAGCCAACTTTGGAGCACTGCAGTTCAGGTTCAGTTCAGACTTCAGAGGTTGTGTTAGCACATCTCCAGAACTCCGCAGACAGGACATAATGTCTTGACTTTGTTCTTGGGCAGCCGATCCAAAGCAATATCTTGCAGTCCTACATGGGAAGTAGTAGGTCATCAGCGGTCTGACAACCAGCTGCTATCCGTGCTAGGCTAGCCTAGAGCTTGCCATGGGTGGCCCAGCAGCCGTGTGGTAATCTTCCGAGGGAAGAGCAGTGAAACTGGGCAACTTCCATAGCCTTTCAGAAGTTGGTGTTAGACCCATCTTAGCACATTTAGAAATATGGCTGATATCCTCCTATGAGCATGCTGTTTCCATTATGTACATTTTAAAGAAGTATTTTTATTCTATTCAGACTTCCTGCGTGAGAGAAATTCAGGAGATTATTTTTGTTCATTATCTTCAAGTTAGTAGTTCAGGCGTGTGTAACTGAGCCAGAATCTCCTGCATCTTTTCTCATTTGAAATTTCTTTCAAGTTCTAATAAATTCACTCTTTAATTTAATCTCAGCATGTGTGCAAGGCTGTCCCTGAAATAACTGTTATCCAATGAGTTTAGCTTCTGTGTTAGTTGACTGCAGCACAGAATACTTGATATTTTATCATCCATTGTTAATAGCGCACCATGAGCAAAGAGGTATGTTTTGTAGGTCTTTTTTGCAAAAATTAGGTAAGAGACAGGAAAGCCCTGAGAAGTCAAAGTTAGAAAAGGTAAATGGAAATAAAAAGTAAAGTTCTTGGTGCAACCTTTATCTACTAACTGTATTGATAGATTGTATCAGAAAATACAGCAGTGCTGTTCTATTACATTTATGATAGTGTCAGCATTTAGGCAATAAACCCATATTTTTGGGGCTTGCTATAAAGTTTACACTGAGCTGGAACTTGTTGCACATGTACTACATCTCAGCATACTAGAAGTCTTATTAAAACTGAAAAAAAAATCCATTAATCTCTTTTAGAATTATTAGAGAAGAATGAAGATTTTATGATTTGGGTTGCATGTTGTCATGCTTACTATCAGACAAAATCAGCTGAGTTATCTATTGCAGACTTAGCTTTGTTCACTAGCTCAGAACCGCTACTTACTCATCTGCATGCTTGCTGTGAGCTATGTATCAGAGCATCTACGTCGTAGCCTTAACTTACTGCAGTCTCCATAAAAGTAAATGATTAAAAGCACAGTGTATTTTGGGGGAAAAAAACCTGATTGGTATTCTGCTACCACCACACACACGCACACTTTAAGCAGAAGGCATTTTGTTTTCTATTGTCTCTTTAATAAGACTCTCATTTATTGCCAACGTATAGGCAGGCAGCTGCAGTAAAAGCCTGACGCAATGCTGGTGGGAGTGGCTCCGTCTCTGTTTTGGCTTTCATGACCTCAGTGCTGGGCCCGGTAAATGGTCACTTAGAGGAGATAAGGCACTTCGGGGAAGGGGGATTAAGCATGCTGGTATTTGTTGTCATCCTGGCCCCAGAATAAGATGGCTGAAGAGCTGAATGTTAAAAAGTAGGGCAAACTAAAGCTCTTAAGAAGGAATTTGTTAAACTAGACCGTATAACAATAGTTTGAAGAGATTTATCTCTAGTGCTCAAAATGTATGGAAAAATAGAGAAAATAAATTATTATTTTACCATTCAGCATACATTTACAGATAAGTACTTTGGAAGATTCTGGATTGCAACAGGTAAGACTAACAAGATTAAAAGGAGCAGATTAATATATTGGATCAAGTGTGTGCTGATTGCTTTGGATGGAGATAATAACCATGCACCGTTTTGTAATTCAGACCATTGGTAGCAAAGTGCAGAGCTGTGCAAAAGCTGGAATTTCCATTCTGCAGAAAACTGAGATATTTCAGCATTTTTTAATTCCTAAATCTTACCAAATAGTTAAAATTTAAAAGCTCGATTTGGGAAAAGTTTAAGTATTGACTTCTTTGGCTTTGTTTATGGCTAAATTAGAGCTACTTCAGCCAAGCTGCTGTCTCTGGTAGCAGCAATATGGGTGAACTCAATCACTGCTTGCCAACAGATCCCATCTCCCGTGATACAGACTGATGGCTAGGCAAGGAAAAGAAAGTATTGTGTAAAGTTTTTGGTCAACTCTAGAAATGTCCTGACCATGAGAAAACTTACTATAGGGTTAAGGAAGAGGAGAAAGAAAAAGTACTGAAGTTTGCTCAGGAACTCGTCCTGTGGGTGCAATAGGAGAATGTGGCCGTTCCAACCTGCAGCTGTTGAGAAACGGCAGTTCACACTCAAAGAAAAATTTCTTCACGTCATCCCACTGAGCAGAAACAATTTGATTTGATTCAAACTGCTTGAACCAAGATATTTCGGTCTTAGTTTCCCATAAAAATGCACAAAACAAATATTTTCCTGAAACTGTATTTTTCATGTAGGAATGGATTCTGTAGTTGCAAAAAAATTAATAACAACAGTCTTGGTATGGGCTTGCTGTTCTCCTGCCTTCTCCTCCTGTGTGTTAGTTCTCCAGATATTTTAGTCTTACCTCCAAATGTTTAAAGACAATTTAATTAGCAGCAAGGGCCTCTCCTGTCTAGGAAAATCCCATGCAATTTTATTAAGGGGAAAAATGGAAAAGGATAAAGATCAGGACCATAGCTTTTAATTCGGTATCACTCTCTCCAGTGTCTCATTATCCTCCTTGTAAATGATTCATGGCCAATAATTGTCTGTGAAGAAAAAATTACTCCCCTGTTCCCAAATCTCCCACACTTATCCTTGAGCTACCTTTATTTTGGATTAAGACTTTCCCCTGCAAAGTCTGCACAAATGTCTTTCCCCTTGGCCGTTACTAGGCAGAAGAGGAAGACTGACTTGGAAATGGTTAGCAGCCAGGTGTCTGGGATGGCTCCAGTCACCTGGCTCTGTCACCAGGTTGCTCTGTGGTCCTGAATAACTCCTCTTGTGCCTCAGACCTTATCAGCAAGGTGTCACGCAGGAGCTTGTTACCCAGAAAATGCCCTGCCCGGGAACCTCTCCTGATGGGGTTGCAAACAGGGAAGGTTGCCCTTGCTCCAGGAACAGTATTTGTAAGGTGAAGTAGCTGAGGATGTTACCTCTGCTCTTTTTCTCAGGCTGCTGTATGTCAGGGTTTTCACTCGGCAAGACTTTGAGAAGCCACAAAGATCAACCTGGGAGAAGATGCCAGAGCACAGTGACCATCATGGCTGGTTGTCTTCTGTTTTAACACCTGTGAAAATCAAACCACAGTATGAGCTCTTGCACTCAGCCAGGAAAGAGAAGCTGTGCTTGACACTTCTCTCCTGTGCAGGGACACCAAGGAAAATCTCTCACTGTGCACTTGACATCTTGAAAAAGGCTTTTCTGGAAGCATGAAGGATCCTTCCTCTGGCTTTTCTGGTCCTCTCCTGGCCCGTGGATGCCTAAAATAAGTCCTGCTACTTAATCCTTAGATTCGGACATTGTGAGGCAAATTTGCTGTTCCCTGGCTGAGTGAGAGTTGATGAATGTGTGTAGTGCAAGAACAGGTGTGGACCCTTCCCTAAATCCAGCTACAAGAGTTTTAATGAAGAGCCTCCTACAGTCTGTGCCAGGGCTGTTTGTGTCCTGCTTGCTACAAATCACTGTAGGCATGAGCTGCTGCTTATAACTCACCTAACACAGCTTTTCTGGCAGGCGAATGCTTGAATGAGGATGATGTGGGTATGTTTCCAGTTGCTTCAGCAAGCCACTGTAGGTAATCGGGCGGTGTGAGGAGCTGACTACTCTTAAAATAGCTTTGTTAAGTGTTAGCATGGGAGAAGGGAGCTCTAGCCACTCTACAGTGCTACTCTGCTACCTTAAGGCTCAGTCAGTGCTTTTTGGTCCTCTCACATATTCCCACCCTCTGTGATGGGTTTGCTGCATGATAAATTGCACGTCATAAATATTTATCCCAGTTTGCCATCTCATGGAAAACTGTTTCTTGCATGCTCTTTTCCACATGGATACCAGTTTTCCCTCACCCTAACACTCACTTCATGCAACTTTTAGGTTCTCCTCATGAGAAACTGTTTCCTTGCGTGTTCAGGGACCCTGATTTTTACCCTACAGTTTTATCTTTATATATATTTTATGTTATATATGTATTATATTTTCCCTATATATATTTATTTGGAATAGCGCTTTTCTGTGCTTCAGGCATGATGGTGTAATACAGTGACCAGGGCACTGCCAAGCTCAGAGTGGTCTTGTATGACCCTGAGAGAGAAAGGGCTGCTGCATGGGCACCCATTCTTTCGCCTTTGGAGTGCCGTGGCTGCAGCGCTGCTTTGGATGCCCAGCTCTTTCCACGTGTGGGTGCTTAAATGCATTATTCAGGCAGGCCTTCAGAGCACTTATTGACAGAGGTCTTTGTTCCTGTGCAAATTTGAGGTTGCAGTTGAAAAGCAGGGTAGGAAAAGTGATAAATATATTCTCTAGGGGTGGAAGGATCCAAGATGTCCATAAAAAGCTTTAAGAACTCCTGCAGGCCTCCTGGAATAGGCAGGCAAATTACTGCATCAGGCAAATGTCTAGGCTGCTAGATAACTCTTCGTTGAACAGGCAAGTCTAAATGGACTGATACTGTCTTGGAAATATGCTGGGGTTTTTACCTCTTAAAACATTACTATTCTATTAAACTGTTGAGTCTCCTTCCTTCTGTTGCTCAAGACCATGTGTTACTCTTTCCTTAATGGAAGTTGAAATGAACTTAAGTGAAGTGTGTTTCCTTATAGCTAGGAAACATACTTGAATTATCTTAGATTTTTGGATAGCTGCTTGTCATTTCTCTCAACTTTACTTGTGGCGTGTGATCTTCCTTAGTCTGCCTTTCCAGCCCTGGCAGTAGGTCCATGTGTGTTGATTTTGAGTGCTGCCTTATCCCACAGCAAGGCAGGATGTAGAGAGATGCTTGCTAAAGGTCTTCAGCCCACTCTCTTATTTGCAGAGACAGGCTGTGCCATAGGCCTGTGGTGTAACCCAGCCACTTTGAGGTCTGCTGTTGTGAATGAAGCTTGGCAGCGGTTCCACTGTTGTCCTTTAAATCTATGGCAAAGCCGATAGCTTTAATTTTGTGACGGCTGTGATTAAAAAAAATCACTTCTTTCTTTTCATACTAGAGGAAAAGAGGAGAACATATAAAAGCTCTGTGTTCAGAGGTAGACCAGGAGTGGGTTTGACTTGATCTCTGTAGCAACTTGCAAATTAACGCTAAGGCATTGGTAACAATCCCCAAAATCACACTTACAGTAATATTCCTGCCTATTGATTACAGAGAGTCTCAGGAAAGGTGTGGTAATCATTAAAATCTCCACTGAAAATTTTAGTCTGCAAGTAAGAGTCCTTTTCTAAATCAAACCTGTGTTTCCAAATGGATATATGGTTGTCACAGTGCGTGGGCTCGAGTCTTTTGTATTTAGTATAATCCAGTCACCCATATAGAGTTCACTCACTCTCTCAGGACAGTGAATGAAAAAGTTTGAATTACAACTCCGTTTCTTTCCAGTAGGAATCATAAACTTATTTGTAGCTGGTCTATGATATTCGTGCTTAGCTCACTGAATTGCTCATCAACGGCTTAATTTATTTTACTTGGAGACCCTCAAAGAATTATTTCAATGGCCTTGGGGAAATACGTTGCAGCACAAGGGTTCACTTGGAAGCGTTACGTGGCAGAGTAAAGAATAAGGTTGTAGAAGAGAAATTCATGTACTTCAGGTGCATCTGCCAACAAACAAGTGTTATCCACAAGTGCACATCTGACTCTGTGGAACCAGGAAACTGCTGTGATTAGGAAGCTGCTTTGGTGTCTCAGAAGTCTGCCAGACATCAAAACAAATGAAGGGTCTAGAGCAAATGAAGTCTTACGAGGAGCAGCAGAGGGAACTGGGGTTGTTTAGCCTGGAGAAAGGGAGGCTCAGGGGAGAGCTTACCACGTTCTACAACTACATTGAAAGGAGGTTGTAGTGAGATGGAGGTCGGTCTCTTCTCCCAAGTAACAAGCAATAGGACAAGAGGAAACAGCCTCAGTTTGCACCAGGGGATGTTTAGATTGGATATCAGGAAAAATTCCTTCACTGAAAGGGTTGTCAAGCATTGGAACAGGCTGCCCAGGGCAGTGGTGGAGTCGCCATCCCTGGAGGTATTTAAAAGATGTGTAGATGGGACGCTTAGGGACATGGTTTAGTGCTGGACTTGGCAGTGTTAGTTTATAGTTGAACTGGATGATCTTAAGGGTCCTTTCCAACCTAAATGATTCTGTGATTCTATGAAATATCTTCGGGATGATCCATGCACTATCTTGGCTGTTTCTAATCCTCTAATTACAGTGAGTCTTTGCTTGGGTTCCATGCTGCCCCTGGACAGTATTGCCTGTTGACTAATAGCTTGTCAGTACTCTTCGCTTAGCTCTGTTAACATGCCACTCAAAACATGCAGTGAAGATGAGGTCCAGGAGCAGAATGACCTTAATTATCAGATGAAAGGTGTAGCAGTGCTAAGGCCTTCCTGGCTTTGCAACTGAAATTATCTTAAAAGCAAAAATTTGCATCCTATAATTACTGACCCAAAACGTAATTCCGTAATTGGTGATGCAGCTCACTCTTCAGGATGATTTCTGCCAACTGCCTCTGACCACTCATCCATATCACCTCCTGCCCTTCTGCACCAGCTTTAGTATGCCCGGAGCTCCTGCAGCATCTCCCTGCAGCTGCAGGACCCTCATTTCACAAGTAGCTCAGAAAAAGGGGTGTAGCAGTAGCCTTGGGCTTTGCACTACCGCTTCACCTTTTGTTTCTGCCCAGTGTGTGGTTTCTAATTTCAAATGTATTGGATGCGTTGCAAAATTAAAGGAGCCTTCCTTTTTAAAAAGAAATGCTAACTTTATTAGACAACAATAAAAAGCTGTTGCAAACTGATTAATTAGCATTAAAAATATTGGATCTCAGTTTTATATGTCAATAATATTTCTGTATTTTTATATAATCAGATTGTGATTATAGAGCGATCACATTTGTCAAATGTGGTGAGTTTTAATTATGCCTCACAAAATACTATTTTGTTTTATTGTAAGAGTTGGCCTGAAAATACAAGTTGTAATTTGTAGATGTTCAGAGCTAGATACTGTATTAATAGCAAGATCCTAACAATGAAAGTTTTGTGTGTATCATTGTAAGTGGACACAACCTAAAAACCATGTGCATTAAAAGAATCACTTTTGTTGTGAAGTCAAGCATCTAAAAATCTGGAAGGTGCTGCAGCTAACCCATTTTTTTAAACTACATTTTCCCTTTTTTAGACAGGTGGGAGGGAGCAGGTAAATAGAAGGAAACTACCCGAGATGGTGTTTAAGGTTGTAGCACCTCCCACAGTTACCAAAGAATACATGGTTTATTTGGTGTATAGTGTCCTGACCAGTCAACGATGGTGAGTTCAGTCACTTAATCCAGATTTCTCATAAACCTTTTGCTAAACCAGTCTCACTTTCTGGACATCTGTAGTTGTGGCATAAGTCAGGGCCATGTTTGCTTTAAAAATACAAAGTTTTTCATGATAGGTACTCTAGGGAGAGATAGGGGGAATGATTGTAGATGCCCCAGATTATCCCCATTCTTGAGACAGCTGCTGTCTCAAGAATAAATTTGAAGAGCAATTGGAATTGAAAGCTTGAGTGCAGTTGTCATGGAATATATTTGTCCAGTTTAGGAACAGCTGCAGTACTTAAGATACTGCCTTCCTTTCCCTCATTTCCTTATCAGCTTCTTATTTTCCATATGCTGAAAGCTATGTCATCTCATCCTAGTGGAATGAATCACGCAGTGATCTTTTCTGCTTCATTGCAAAGTCAGCTAGGTCAAATCAAACAGCCTTCAGGTTAAACAGCCATAAATTAAGCCAGATGACTTTGTATTGAAGCTGGTGAAGAGTAGTTGCATTAAGGAGCAGTTTCTGCAAAAATTATGTTGGATGGCTGTCTGAAGTCCTGCTGTGAAAAGCACCCAGAAGCAGCTGAGACTTTTAGAGCAGGATTTAAATTGTGCAGAATTAATAAACAAAATTAAACAGAAGATTGTCTAGGTGCTCATTAGTTGAATCCAGTTTAACCTGTGTAAAGGATGAAGTAGAGTTTCACAAAAATCAGGATGGCACAACTGTGTGTGTCAAGACTATATCATAAATCACCTGTGTTAGAGGACCAAACTAGTGTTGTGTGTGTAAACTCAATCCTGGTCTTTCATTAAGTGTTTTGCTTTGCACCTTTATGTTCTTTTAAAACAGCTGATAAACTGTATCAAAAAGTTGCTAGCTTTTATGAAAGGGGCATTAAAATTTCATGCTTTCAGTCTTAAGCGAGTCTCATCTATAGCTGGTGTGGAGAGCAAGTTGTCCCTTACCTCCATGATTAATACAGTCTCCGAATGCATCTGGTACCAGGTGTTGCCAGGGATGTGATTTTAGGCTTGGGTCTAGCCAAGGCTGGAAAATCGTTAAAGCTCTGTTTCTTGTGGGGCTCTGAGGTAAAAGCCTATTCTTTTCCAGTGAAAACACTGAGGTGCCTTGGCCTCCATCAGCCAGGTGCATTTGGAAATCTCTCTTGTTGCTTAAGTTGGACAAACCAGTGGAGTTCACAAATATCCATAAAAAGCGGTCGGGCAGTAGTCAACTCTCTTGTTATCAAATTTGGCAGGAGGATCAAAGCTTAAACCAGTGTAGGCATTCCCTGCTTCTGCAGAGCAATGGTGTCTAGACTGGGCTTGAACTGCGTTGGAAGCTTGCAAAACTGCTGGAAACCCTGTATATAAAGGGAGATTTTAATTCTGCTATTCTCCGTTTCAAACAGCTGTTTCTTATGTTGCACCACAGGAAGGAGTCCTCTGTGCAAGAATCATTTGAATGCATTGGAAAACAGATCAAAGCACATTCCTGTTGCAATGACAAATCAAACCACATTTTACAAGGCCTTTTTGGTGGACTGCACTGTCCATGATGGCCCGGTACAGTATTAGAGGAACAGTTCTGTGTACAGCTCCTAAACTGGGTTTTAGCAAGGGAGTTGTGGGTGTTGCAAACAATGACACTTCAGTGACAAGTTCTTCATCATGCCCTGGAGCACGGAGCTCGTTTCTTTTCCTTGTCCTCTTTCTCCCCTTCTTGCCCCTTGCTTCCTGCCCTGCCCCCTCCCCCCCCGCCTTGCCTATTTTTGTTGTTATTTTAAAATTTAAATCTCAGCTCTCCTGTGGGTGTTAATAAGGTTCAAATACATATTCTGTTCATGTTTTTAGCAAGTACAACTCCCCCCAAACTCAGCTAAATTTAAGCCAAGTTCAAGTACAAATAAGTATAATGCACAGATTGCAATCATTTTGCAGTGGGTGCATAAAAGGCATGGCACAAATGTTGGTGATTTACAGGGAATGTTCAAGAATTCTCTCGGAGCATGGCAGCCCTACTAGGTCTCCTGCGGGCTGGCAGCTTGGTTCATTTTTACTTGCTGTCACACAGGGAATTAGGTATTCCCGTGGTAAAGTGCTTTTGTTCCCTTGTTAAACAGTAGTAATGTACTCAAGTATGAAAATCACTTTTAAGCCAGTAACAAGAAAACCCTTTTAGCCGTTCAGATGCTTTTGCATTGGAAAAATAGTTATTCTGATAAAGCGACGTGAAGCTGTGTTTTGGAGGGTTTTTTTTATAACCTTTTTCAAATGGGTATACATTGAATAGATCAAAATGAAAAAACAGGATGTTCGATTTCTTGTCTGTTACAATGTTCAGTCATTTATCTCTTTCTCTCATTACCAGGATGTTGCGTGTGAAGTATGTGGCAACTTTATATTTTGGATTTCGGAAGGTTTTATTGTGGAAATGAGATTCCTGCTGTGGTGACTGCTATATGCACAAAGACATGTGAATTTATAGTTGCCTCCATTCCTGTGGCTACAATAAATTGAAATGGGAGGGAGAACTCTCACTGTGCCAGTCAAGCAATAGAAAGATGGGAGAAGGGAAAATGAAGTTTAAGCAAGTTGGAGAGCCCAAGGCAAAAGAGTTCCCTCTGCTTTTTGCGGAGGAGAAGGAGCTTTCCTTGGATCTCTGCTTAACTGTGGTGTTCTTGTGCAATAGTGCTGTGCTTATCCTAATCAAATGGTATTCACACACAACCCCCCTCTGTCACCATGCATTTTTAAAGACTGTCTAATCAAAGCAGCTCTTGTGAATAAGTTACGTTTGTTAGAAATTTATTTACATCATCTTGGTTCATTTGATTTCAGTGTGCTGGAAAAAATAAAAACCCACTTTGTTTTCCAGACGCCAGGTTTTTTTAACGTATTTTTTTTCCACCTCAGGTGTGGATGTTGTTTAGTTTATCTTAAGGACTGTGTGACCTGACAGGGTTTGTGCTGAAGTAAACCTACTGAAATCAAAGCTCCCCGTAGTCAGCTGGGTCCTTTGTGGTCAATGCTGGGGGAACCTGACTCCGTCGGTTGTAGGTGTCCGGGTGTGGGGTTGTGTGTGGGGTTGGGGAGGAGGTTTGGAGAGCTTTGGCATGAGCTGAAGTGTAACAGCCCAGGAGACCACGACTTACCCAGTTGTAATGGCCCCCAGTAGAGACGCAACGCATGCTCCCTCTCCCTTGTGATCTTTTTCTTTAGTGTCAGGACAGGTAAGCTAACCAACATCAAAGGCTCATTCCAGTTAAGCTCTGATGTATATTTCTCATTAACCACCTCTTAGGAATATTACACCTGCTACAAAGGCTTCTTTTATGTATGAAATAATTGGGTCAGGGTTTTTAATGGCATTTTTTTCATTCAAGATAAGTGAAATGAAAGCTAGTTAATTGAACCTGAAGCTTTTCATAGCTTTTCTGTTCAAAGAGAGTAACCCTAGCCAACATTGGAATAGCCAGCAGTCCAGTGTTCAGAGTGACCTGTGGGGAGGTAAGACACCAGTGGGTCAAAATCCTGTTGTTTCTCGGAGTGCTGACTTGAATCTGTTTTCCTCTCTTTCAGAAAACAGACTCAGCCTCCAGGCTACTTCTGTCTTTCTGTGCAGAAGATACGTGTATAAACAAATTTGTGGGTGTTTATACATAATGGAACAGTTCCAGTGGGAAAGATGGATAAATCAGAACATCCGACTTTTTGCAGATAAATGTCCTGACAGAGATTTGTTGGAGGCAGTTAACCTGCCTGTTAAAAACAGCCTCCATTATGCTTACCTTCTCCTCTGAAGCTCGCGTGTCCTCCCCCTGTCCCCTCTGATTTGGACTCAGAAAGACCTGCCCTCACACTTCATGGCTCCTGTATCCAGGCAAAGGGCAGTTTGCTCCTTTGTGGCTGGATGAGGATCGTTCCAAAATTTTGCCTTGATGCAAAATTTGTGAAATATTAAAAATAAATTCCGAAAGACCGGATAATTGTGTTGTGCTAAGTGACACTAGGAAGTGCAGTGTACGTGACACATTACAAATACCTAATGGTTGTTACGCTCTCATGTTCTGTGTGCATCACCCAAATACCACTCCTTCCAGGAGAACAAGTAATTTGGGGTGTATATACCACTCTAACTTCAGTTCATGCCTGGGCTGTACTAGGAATGTTTCAGGGCTATGTATTTAATGAAGATTAGTGAAATGTTGAGGAGTACCTCAGCTCCTAAGCTGGGGTGGTGGAGAGTGGTCTATTTTTTCAATTGTTTGTTTGCTTTCCAGCTCAATCTGAAGTAACCAAGGCAGATGCTTGTGCTGACCCCAAAGACTAGTGTGTGAAGGAACAGTGGTGACAGGCCTGGGTACACAGAGCTGGGGGACTGCAGGTGTTTCATTTGTAAGAGCTGCGACAGCAGATACCTAGAGAGAATGTGGAAGGCTTTGCTTCTGGTGCCCAACAGTGACCTCATCAGGCAGCGATTTCAGGGTTGAAGGGTTAATTCAGCCTGGGTTTAGCTCCCAAGCTCTTGTGCCCTCTCCCAAGCTGGCTGCGGGTGATGGACTTTCAAATTTAATGCCTGCCTCCCCTTTTCTCTTGGCTTGTTGCAAAGAAAAGCTCCTCAAGCTTGGGTTCTCTTCCTAAACCACTCTTAGGCAGCATGTTTTCTACCTTTATTAGTCTCATTTAAATAAAAAAAAGATTACTCATGGCAGTGAGCACAGCTTACAGTAAACAGCTTTTGCTTAAATGCTTTGTTGAGCAAGAAGCAACGTAATTATTTGCTTATAGAGAAACATGCATATGTGCTCTATTGTATCACTCTTTGTCTGATGATGGGAGCAGGTTCATGCTCTTAGTTGCTTCTCTCAATACTGACAGAATAGGAAAGTATGTACCAGAAGAAAAATTCCTACGTGGTTTTTGGAAATTTGTTGTAAAAAGGGGGGGACGGGGGGGGCAGAAGAAGGGCAAAAGGCTTTTTAAGAATTACTGCTTTATCCTTTCTATGAAAGGATGGATTAAAGCATTCAAATTAAAAATCATTAAAGATTAATAATGAAGAGAGGCAACAGGAATAATTTTACTTTCGTTACCATATATAATGATAGCCTTAGGGTAGAATGAGAAAAACATAGAATGTATGAATAGAAATGTATCCATTAGGACTATAGTTTTTTTGCTTCCCTTGACATGAATACATAGTTAACAAAAATACTGCTGCAGTACAAGTGCTCACTCTGTAAGTAATGTAACTATTAGCTATCATAATGTACAAACCATAAAATGGTTGTTGGAGGGGTTCTCTTTCCTCAACACGCAGAAGAGTTCTAGCTACTCGAACGTCATATTCATTTCAATCTTAAGCACCTGCACCAAATTCATCCCTGTAATGATAGCAGGAATGTATTTGGCTCCATGACCTGATGCCAACATAGCACAGCACTTTTGTATCTGCATAATCAAAGGTGAAGCTGACTGGAGTTCAGCAGAGTGTGGTTTGGGGGGCGAGAGTAGGCTCTGCAGCAGGGAAGCTCCTGTTAGAAGACCCTGTACCAGAGCAGGGTAGGAGCATGCTTTGCAGTGCGTTTGTATGGCTACATTTTGCTGCACAGAGAAAAGTGCAGTTAAAACCTGGCGAAGGAAGGAGAAGCAGAGCCAAATGACTGATATCTTTAATGAAGTCCACTGGGCAAGTAGAGAGTAATGCTACGGTGGTGGTGATGAATAGTTACTATGCTGAGTTCTCTCTTCACCGACAGCCTCCTCTGTTTTGGTAGATTAAAGTCCCTTTGGTTTCGTGCATATTTACGGTGAAAATTCTGTTTTTCTGGATGTACGTCTTGTACTCCGTTTGCACTAAAGGTGCTTACTTCCAGGAGGCTAACTGTATGATTCAAAGTCATTAGTGTTTATGACACTGAGTAGCTGTAATGCTCTCAGGTCCGTGCTCATGACTGTTTGTACATGTATTTCCTAGCTTGTGTCATAATATATCCGGGTTCATGATTGCTAATGAACAGAGAAGGCCAATTTGCAAAGCAGAACAGATGGACACATAGTCAGTCTAATGACTTAATGACACAAATGAGATGACCTTGCAGTTACCTATTATTCATTTCTGCCAAGGCTGTTGCTGAAACCTTAATACAGACTCTTAAGGCCGCTGCTTCCCTACTTACAGCAAATGCTGCAGCTGTGCTACCCTCATCACATCAGTGTGTGCCGAAGTCCCTAGCTGTACCAACAGGATGATGGGTTTTGCCTAAGCAAGCTACTGCTGTATTATGCCTTCCTGCTGTTTTGTACTATCAGTGTGCCGCACAGATGATCACTTTTTTTCTTGACATTTTAAAATCTTTCCTGAACACCTTGCTGTCATGCAGTCTTTGACATGTGTGCCATGTGTTCTTGCATTTGTCCTTTAGTTTAGTACCTGTACCCCTTCTCAAATACATGCCACGCCTTGTTGTGTTACCTTATTCACAAAAAATCACCTTTGTCGTTTCCCTTTCCCCTTTAATATAGAAAAGCTTAGACCTGTGACCGAGTTCTCATTAAATCAGTAGGACTTGGAGAGATGTTTATCTTTTACGTTGTGCTGGAGTAATTTGAAAAGTTAAGGGTCCAGAAACCACCATGACCTTGCTTATTCCTTCTGAGCTACCCAATTTTTAACATTTTGGTCCCTCAAAGTATCTCATTATTAAAAAAGAAAAAAAAGGGCCGTGTGTGTGTTCCCCATAGTTAATTTTGTATAGCTTTTCAAAAAAAAAGCGTACTTGGATGTGCCTGTTGGTTTGCAGGGGGAAGACAGGTCTCGGTTCCTGTTGTGCTTTCCAATGGACTTGTAAGAATGCACTGAAGTGCCTCTCTCTTTCTGGCCTGAGTTGTGTTTGTTGATGTTTTTAAAAATGAATAGGTTTTCTAGCTGATAATCTCGGACCGATGAGCTTCTGCCATTTCTGTACTGCAAAGATTTTCGTATTTACCCTGTTGAAAAGAGTCAATCATCACAAGAAGTAATTGCTCATTAGGGCAGAGGGGAGGGGGGTAATAATATGGCATCAATTATTTAATGTGCTGCTGATCTATTAATGTTGTCCTTAGTAGATGCATTACTGAAAGAAAAGACACGAGGCACTTAAATTCCTTTCTAGGTCTGTATTTTATCTTTGCGGTTTTTCAGAAAGTTATAAATTAGGTTATTAACTAACTGATTTATGGGATATGCTTATTGTGCCAGTAATTTTCTGCATCAGTTGTAAATTACTTTCTTTTATTTTGCCATCTGCATAATTATATTTTACCCTTTTGCCTGTGTGCATAATGTGTTACCCTGACAACCTTTATCATTCTAACGTTTTTGTGGGTTTTGTCAGTTTTTCTCATGTGAATGTGATACTGAAAAAATAGATATATACCCCAGTGATATGAACTTTTAAGCACTATCTAAGGCTAAAATTAATTAACATGCCTGAATAAAATAAATGGAAAAATGTTTTGTGAGTGTACAAAACTACATGTAAAGTAGCCTCTTTATAAACTGGAGTTAATGTGGAAAAATCAGCACTGGTTGATTTTATTTTTTTTAATAAATTTACTCAGTTGAATTAGATTGACTTATGGAAATGTGAAATGTGGGCAACTGTCGTCCTTGTCGCATTGGCTAGTTGAGTAATAATATTCCCATTGATCTTCTCTTTTGAATATAAAAATATCCATGGGAATCTCTGTGGTACAGGTTGGTTTTCAAAATAAGTTAAAGGACATTAATTCACATTTTACTTTAAGAAGCTATTTTCTGCTCAACTACTGTATAGTCTACTGTAGGGATGGAAGGGTAGAAATTCGTCTCTTTTGTATACCTATAGTTACCACTCTCTCTCTCTCTCTCTCTCTCCCCCCTCCCCCCCATAGTGAGATGATAAACCGAAACAAAAGCAAAACCAAAAGTGTCAGTTTTCCGGTATCAGAGTAGATGATATAACATTACTGGTATTAACCTTAAATTACATGTAATGGGCTTTATTTGTATTTTTCACCTGATAAATAGTGTCCCACATCAGGCTTTGCCACGTGGAAACTCCATTGATATGATGTAATGAAATAGGCAACAATAATATCCTAGGACAAAAATGAAAAAATGCTATCTAAAACCTGATGTATTATGTAGAACTATTTTTTTTTAGCATCAAGTTATATCACCTGACCTAGAGAAAGAAAGATAGCATGTATAGGAAAAGAGACCTTAAATTCTGCTTATTATTTTTATTTCTTAAATATGCTACATCTAGAGGAATTTTAAAATAACTTATTCTTGAAAATTCCATCTTGTCAGAGAGAACGATCTGATGTACAACTCAGTTCCTAAATTGTATGGGGTTTACATGGCAGGGTTTTGGTGGGGGGGGGTCCACAGGGGGGGCTTCTTCGAAAAGCTGCTAGAAGGTTCCCCTGTCTCTGACAGAGCAAATGCCAGCCGGCTCCAAGACACACCTGCCGCTGGCCAAGGCCGAGCCCATCAGCGACACTGGTAGCACCTCTGGGATAACAGATTTAAGAAGGGAAAAAAAGTTGCTGGGGCTCAGAAACTGCAGCCAGAGAGAGGAGTGAGAGAAACATGTGAGAGAAACATCTCCGCAGCCCCCCAGGTCAGTGCAGAAGGAGGGGCAGGAGGTGCTCCAGGTGCCGGAGCAGAGATTCCCTTGCAGCCCCTGGGGAAGACCCTGGTGAGGCAGGCTGTGCCCCTGCAGGGGACCAGGGAGGTCCACGCTGGAGCAGATCTGCACCTGCAGCCCGGGGAGGACCCCACACCAGAGTGGGTGGATGCCCGAAGGAGGCTGTGAACCCTGTGGGAAGGCCATGCTGGAAGCAGGCTCCTGGCAGGACCTGTGGCCCATGGAGAGAAGAGCCCAGGCTGGAGCAGGTTTGCTGGCAGGAGCTGTGACCCTGCAGGGGACCCGCACTGGAGCAGTCAGTGCCTGAAGGACTGCAGCCCATGGGAAGGACCCATGCCAGAGCAGTTTGTGAAGAACTGTCTCCCATGGGAGGGACCCCAGGCTGGAGCAGGGGAAGAGTGAGGAGTCCTGCTCCTGAGAAGGAAGGAGCGGCAGAGACAAGGTGTGATGAACTGACCATAAACCCCATTCCCATCCCCCTGTGCTGCTGGGGGCAGGGTTAGGTAGAGAATTCAGGAGTGAAGCTGTGCCCAGGAAGAAGGGAGTTGGGGGGGGAAGGTGTTTTGAGATTTGTTTTTTATTTCTTATTACCCTACTCTGGTTTGATTGGTGTCGTGGTTTAACCCCAGCCAGCAACTCAGCACCACGCAGCTGCTCACTCACTCCCCCCCGCCCAGTGGGGGGATGGGGGAGAGATTCAGAAAAAAACAAGTAAAGCTCGTGGGTCGAGATAAGAACAGTTTAATGGAACAGAAAGGAAGAAACTAACAATGACACTAATAACAACAATAAAGTGACAATAAT
>JAVKLA010000093.1:1609540-1640358 GCA_034782735.1 Sagittarius serpentarius
GGCAGGAGAAGCTGAAAAGTCCTTGACTGAGTCTAAACAGGACTGAGCAACAGCCGAAAACATCAGGGTGTTATCAAAATTCTTCTCATACTGAACTGAAAACACAGCGCTGTACCAGCTACTAGGAAGACAATTAACTGTATGCCAGCCGAGACCAGGACAACTGGCAATAAATTAAGTTAATTTTCCCTAAATTGAGTCTGGTTTGCCCCCGTGATGGTAATTGGTGAGTGATCTCTCCCTGTCCTTAGCTCGACCGCAAGCCTTTCATTATATTCTCCCTCTCCTATCCAGTTGAGGAGGGGGAGTGATAGAGTGGCTTTTGTGGGCACCTGGTGTCCAGCCAGGGTCAACCCACCACATAAAAATATAGTTTGTCTTTTTGTAGAGTTTGTGTTGTTATGTAGTCATAAGGTGATTGGTTTTGTGAGGTTTTCTTCATTTTTTCTGATGGATGGATATTCAGTGGCTGGCTATTGCCAGTTCTTTCTCAGTCAGTTATTTTAATAGGTTTTTGGCTCACACTTACCATAAACTGGAGATGTAATGTAATTTTGTGATCTTTCACAGACACAAAGTTATACCAGCATCTTCAGGAGCAATCGCATGATTTCAACTTTCTGATATACTGAAGAGGCTGCAAGCTTATAGCCTCTGAGCTTTACAAAATGCTGAACTTTTGTTGGTTTCTTAGTTTTACAGTCCAGGTAGCTTTTTCCAAGTCGACACTTGCTAAGCATGAGCTCACTTACTCACTCTGGCTCAAGTCAAATTCTGGTACCTCTCAATGGGCTTTGCCATGCCAAGGTGGTTGTGGCACCAAGGAACTGCCAGGAAGTAGCTTTTCCCGGCTTTCCCCCAACTCCCGGGGGTCTGCTGGGCCTGGGGCAGCAGCCGGTGCCCATTACCTGCTCAATAGAGCTGGGTGCTGGAGCAGTGGGAAGGGCGGAGATCACCAGCCCCTGTCTGTCCCCTCCTGTGGTCTGTTAGCTGAGGAAGAGCCAAGTGCTGCTTGCTCTGTGTTAGTGGCTGTAGGTATGTTTTCCTGTCCTTCTATGTGCATATGAAGCAGCTATCAGAGAAAAAGTGTCTCATCAAGTTTAGAAAGTCCTATATATGATCTAGTAAAAGAGAAGCATTAATGTGTTTTGAAGTACGGTAGGAGACATATTTATGTATATAACATATATCAAATGCTTCTGCTACACTGGCTGGATTTACTGCATACTGTGTTTTCCTGCGCTTACAAAGAAAGGCTCACTCACCAGTCTGTGATGAGAATGTGTAAGCCATATTTGACTTCGAAGTTGTGATTTATTTATCAGGTAATAACTCATTTTTCCAAACATCTAGCTGTTGTCATGGTAAAGATTAAATTTGTTGAATTTTTAAAATTGGCTTTGATAACTAAACACACTGCAATTTCTAAAGATTCATTTTTGTATATTTAGTAGATCAGTGATTTTGTTCTGCTAATTCCAATGATTTAATTGGTTTTGAGGGCAATCTTGCAGTTAGACTGACTTCTAGATTTCACTTAGATACCGGTTTGGTTCAGCATGTATATGACTCTCTTTTGTTAAGTAGCGGTTTATGTTTAAGGGCACATCTCTGTTTTGTTGCTTGTTTGGGTTTGGTTTTGTTTGTGTAGTAACTGTAATAACAGGTCATCTTATGGCAGTTTGTTTCTTTTAGTCATCAATGTGGATCCCAAATGTCTACTCTGGATGGAAACCAGCTGGTCCATCTAAAACCTTGGCCAGTTACCTGTAACTATCTTCACAGCAAGTTGTTCTTTATTCCTCTGAACCTTCCTTGGCCTTAGGCTATTTATCACTTTAAAATACTCAAACTGTTGTTATTTCACGCTGTCTTTTCTCTGAATGTGTCTCATTTGAGGTTTTTAAATGTTGTAAATTTCCAGCTTAACATAATTTTTAGCAGTTATCAACAGTGCATTTGGGAATCAACTTAACGCATTAGCAATGTGAAGAGTTGGCAGAAAGTACTGGGTTTGGAGATGCACAGGTTGAGGGTGTTGACTTAGCTGGAAAGAAGGCCAGGATGAATTTTACCAATGTTCCATAACCTATATATAGCAGATCTATTTTTTTTTTCTTTCAGACCAGGACTCTATGCGCTTACAATCTATTAATGGGATGTAAGAAAAACAAGAGACTTTCAGCCTCTTCATTTTAATCTTTGTATCGATTTAATAATGAAATATAAACCCATACTTTAAAGAGACCGTGTACAGTATTAGTTTTTTGGATCTAGTTTAATAAAGCTTCAGAGGTGGGATAGGAAATGAAGCAGCAAAGTTCATGTAAGAAAATAACTTTTGGGAGGCAGAACCTTAGAAATCTCTGCTGGTGGTGATTTTTTGCAGGTAGTTGCAGCAATATTGCCAGGATGAGAGAATTCACTTGCTAGAGCTGAAGGTGAAATAATTGCAAAATATCAAGAAGAAAAACAGCAAGCACAATTAACATGAAACACCCTCATGCATTTCCTTCAACTCCTGAAAAGTTACTATGAGTTGTCTTTTCTTGCATTTATCTAGTTGGTTTTTATTATAATAATAAATGATTATGTGATCTTTGAGCTGACTGGTTTAGTGTTTGTCTTATTTGATAAGAGTATACATCTAGGTAAAATGAACAACAAACAGCAAGGTTTGAAAGCCATATAGTTTTATTTGTCTGCCGAAGAAGAAGAAATAAAACCCCTTCAGTTTAGAAAGTGTTTGGATTTGTTAGGTTTACTGTTTGGGGTAAATATGATACATTTTTGTAACATTGAAATCTCTAACAGATTTTTCCTAGAAAGGTGGCAACTTCACTTCTGAGGAACAGCTGGGTCTTCCTTACAAAGACCATGTGATTTCAGCTTTAGTTTCCTTGGTCTTAAAAGACTGCATAGTGTTTCTTGCTGGGATTTTACTTATCCTACTGAATGTTCTCCTTAAAGAACATATACTGTATACACGAAGTAGTGCAGCTCTCACAAAAAATAGGCAGGGAATTTTCTATTACTGTTGTATCTGCAATTATAAGATACAATGGAATGTGGATGATCCTAAAAGCTTAACTGTACAAAATTATTTGACCACAAAGCTATGAAAAATGCCTGTTGCTTAATGGAAAGATGATGTGCGAGTACTGGATTTTCAAAGTAACCATTAAAGTGGTGGGGGCTGGCAGGCTTATACAATGGAAAGTTTTAAATCTGTCTTGGCTTTAAACATTGTGGTAATTCTTATTAATGTGGATAAATGCTAGATGAGCATGTGTGGTGTGTGGTTTGAGGAGTACTTGCATTTGCAAGGTCCAAAACCAACTGGAACTGACTGAGTTTATAACTGCATTTTGGGTAGAACACATAAATACAAAATAAACCAAATACTTCCTCAGAGAACTGTTTATCAAATCATCAATAGTTTTTTCATCATGGTAGTGTCATGAGCTTCCATTGATCTGTACTGTTTAAATATAATCTTGATATGGGTGACAAGATCCTCTTCGAGTGAAGGTTTCTTACTCTTCAGAGAGCTTTACACACAGCTTAACATTTCCATTTAATGCCATGGCTTGTAGATTTTAACAGCAGCAAATTATTTTAAAAGAATACTTGTTGCTTCACACGCAGAATAATCACTAGTGATGATAGATAATAGATTAAAGAACCAGACCTTCAATTAAAAAAAGTACTGATGTGCACAAACTGGAGGTAATTTCAGAAGCTGGTAAAGTTCTGATGCAAATGGGCATCTCTTGAACAAATATACTTGCTTGCTTGAAGGTAACATGGAAAGGACTCCGGCACCATGTTCTTCAACATTAGAGTAAAACCTTTCTTTAAATGTCTGTGATTTGGATATAGATAAATGAACTTGAAGGTTTCTGCAAGTAAGTAGAATACTGCTGTAAATTGAGTGTGCCCTGGCATAGGACAAAGGAGAAGTAACAGCTACTAGAGACTTGGTATTTGGATAATGCAAAGCCAGTTGGCAGCTACCAAACCTAAATCGTTAGGAAGAAGGAATCCCTCTCTTCTTAAATGTATCTACTGACTTCCAATTAGCACGTATGGTTTGATGACTACAGCATAACACTTCTTGCTTATGTTAGGCAAATTCTTTATTTGCATCTGTGTTCTGTATGCAATAAAATAATGTAAAGTGGCTCAATTACAGCACTTGGATGGGGTGCTCTCCCTAGCCCCAGGGGGAGAGTGTCAGATGTATTATGGTAATTTGGACCAGTACTGACACTGCTCAGGTCTTCTCTGGCGTTAAGTAAGCATCAATGTCTTTGTAGCACCATGCTTTGTTTTCTTGTCTGCACGTTACACAGCTCCGGAGAAGTTACTCACTTACAAAGTGCTGACGGCGTGGTCATCCCTGCTGCCAATTTTTAAGGATGGTCAAAGGGAACTTGCTGAATGTGTTTACATGAACTTCTCGAGATCTGTCTGATTAGAGCTAAAATTGCCTCCTGATTTATTGGAGCTGATGGCCCTTAAGCAAAGACCATTAGTCTGCCGAAAGACTCCCATTTGACATAAGTGGCTCTAGATCAGGCTTCATGTCATTAAACAGCTATATTTCTTGGTTCTTGGAGATGAATGCACTGGATTCTTGCAATGATATTTGAATTAAGCATTATAAGCCTGATGTAGGAAGTAATGGGTGATATTCTGTAATGTAAGTTATAAGGGAAATTGGAATAGAAGATGTTAATGGTTCCAGAGGGCCTCAATGGTTATTAGTCTTGTCATCCCTCTTCTCTCTGTCACGTCCTGGAGTCAGAAATTGGTGTGGAGACAGACACCACAATACTGGGGACAAATATCAATAACTTTGCAATCACCTTGGTGAATTCAAGCCTGCTGTGGCTTTGTGAAAGGTAGCTAACTGTTCCCTGTCAGCAACATACAGTTAAAAGTATATTTATGGGGAAAAACTACAACAAAAAACTTTTGAAGTCTTAAATGATGTAAATGAAAAATGCTTAGATAAAAAAAAGCCAATATAGTACACAAAATGATTACAAGAGCTTGCTGTAGCTATACAAATATAAGAGTTTTCTCATAAAACTGAGATGATAGTGAAGAAGTCTTTATTATATAAAAAAAATTTCTTTTTTCCTCGGAGGTCGAGGCAGATTGTGGTCTCTCATGAATTTCATGGTTCTAAATATTAAATTTGAAGAAAAATGAGTATGACATTTCAGGTAACACTTGAACTGCATAGAACTACTTGGAAAGATGCCTGATTTTATTTCTCTCTCCTATTTCTCAAAAATACCCCAAACATCTGATGGCCCAAGTGACTAAAGTCTAGAGTTGTGCTAAGTGATACTGCACTGGGTTTTCAGTGACTGTCTTCTGCCCAACCGAAGGCTGAAGCTGCTCTCATCTCTTGTCAGATTTATGAGTGGTAGCAAAGTGAATGTCTGGTCACAGCTGCAGATGGGTGCACTATATAATTTCTCCTTAGCATTTATAAAATGCACAGCATGTATAAAATTATGTCTCCTTAACATACTTACATCTCCTCAGCATTCTCAGGAGCATTCTCACTGCCGTGTGTGAGTGCTTTCCTGCAGTGCCTACCTAAGCAGTGACACTGCTGCACTGTCACTTTGTAGATGGCTTTGCCCGAGCAGAGAGGAGAGGTTTTGGGGGTTTTGTGGTGTTTGTTTCTTGGAGAGAGGAGGAAGAGAATTGAGGATACAGTGTGGCAAATCCAAGTAGTTGCCTTTTCCCTTCCATCTGGTGCATCCTTCCATTTTTTCCTCTGCAGATTTATCCTGTGCAGTCTATTCAATAGCAGAGAACAGGCAGAAGCCAGAGCGAAATCTGACTGATTTGCAAAACAGGAATGCAGGCAATAGATTTTTCAGATCCAAGTTATTTTTTATGTCCTTCCTCTTTTTTTGCAGTCTTAGCGTTAAAATAAGTACATCTCAAAAAAGGTTAATCTTGTCAGTTGACTTGATGGTACAAATTCTAATCTTGCATTCTGAGCATGAATAACAAAGGCTGTAGTACAGAGAAAATTAGAGGTGAACTCGTTTTTCTTTATTCTTGATTATTGAGTTCAGTGCTTGCACTGCTCCCTTCCCTGAAAGAGCCCTGTAATCACCCTCTGCTCTTCCTTTTTATGCTCTCCCACTACTCAATTAAGAACTCATTAAACTGCACACCTGCAGCGCCTTTACCCTGAACTGTAGTTTTTAACCCCCTACTTCTACATAATTATAATACTGCCTGTGGATTGCTTGACTTCAGTGGAGTAAAAATAACAGTAAAACTTATTTATGAAAATAAAACTTCTCTATTGTTTAAAGGCAGTTCATAAACAAGAAGTGAAAGGTTTTTTTGTTGAGCACTGAGGACTAGAAATTATATTTACCATGACTTTCTGAGTAGACAGGAGAGGGTGGAGTGCTAGCTGATGGATTAGTGTAGTATATAGTGAATAACTGTAGTGCGGCAATGCTCCCATTTGAGTGGGGATGATGGAGCAGAGGCTTGGGGATCTGCTGTAATATTTGTTGGATGTAACTCACAAGATGGCCCTGTTTTGTGACTTTTTTGGGGGGTGTCCTTTCTTGGCATATGAGCCTTGTTAAGTCTTGGAGGAAATGTTTTGATTCTGGTTCGTTTTGGAGGATCTGTTGCAAGTAGCATGAGTTTAGGGCTCTTTCATAGTGTTTTGGCAGAGGTTCCCTAAAGAGGACACTGCCTGTATGCTGTTAGTGCTCAGCCATGTTCAAGGAGTAGTGTAAATATATAGGATTCACTGGGGAAACATCTGTACTTCATGTCTCTGTTTTTTCCTCCAGCCATGAGGTTCCATAATTTGCTAATGATTACTTGATGATTTGCTAGTATGGCAAGAGAGGCAGCAAGAATAGTGAACCTACAGATTTGAACAATATAACCCTCAGTGCTGAGTGATGTTTGCATATGAGCTCTGGGACTTGAGGTATTTTTTTCTTTCTTACATACTTTCTTAAATTTATTTCCTTCTGAGTCTAGCATTTAACGCAACCGTAGCAAGGTTTTGTAATGTTTCTTTTTCTAAACTCTTTACTGGCTGTCACTGTAAGATCCCAGTGGTAAAGGAGCTGCAAGAAATACCTGCTTTGCTTTAATAATGGCTTAGCATCCTAAGAATGATTTTTACCCTGTGCATCTTTACAGTGTGCTTTATGCACTTTTTCTGTCTACACTGAAAAAATTGTATGTGGCACTGCCAGAGAGCCATTTGAGTGCTTTCTCCTCTGAAGTTTTAAATGACAGCAAAATGAGGGATGGCAGGAGGGCAGAAAGGAAGAAGAGGTGATTGCAGGTTCTTGTTATTTAGTAAAAGACAACAGAGACAGCTCAGAAGCAGGGGAAAGAAGAGGAGTCCCAGGAGGGAAGGCATAGGTGCTTCAGAAACATGGGGAAAACAAAGGAGAAAAGAAGAGATGGTAGCAGCAGCCCAGAAGAGTAAGTGGGGGAGTTCAGTCCCGTGAGACACAGAATATTGCCAATTTTCTCATGGCAGGCTTAGCTGACACCCCATAGCAAATGAGGTGTGGAAACTCGTGAGGACTGCCAAATGTCCACCAAATGTCCCAGTAACACTCCTTCTAATAACAATGTTTATGTTCAAAAAAGCACAGGGATGACATCTTTCCTGGCCAGTTCTGGCGGGGAGTCGTGACCCGACAGGGTCAGCATGTGGGAGAAGCCCATGGGAAGCGTGCTGGAGCTGTGCCTTGTTCGGGGTTAGCTGCTGTCTCTGGGAAGGCTGCATAGCTAGACACAGGCAGCAGCCCTGTCAGTGCACACATGCTGCCATCACTGTGCCTGCTGGTAGGTAAATACTGCCTGCTGTTGTAGGGCAGTGATGCCTGATTCTGTGCCTTAGGTGGTTCCCCTACAGAAGGTATCTATACTGCAGATATATGCAGTGTAGAGAAATAATTGCCTCTCCCACTACAAAACCTTATCCGGACTCTATAACCTTCACCAAGTGTAGCGGGTAACAAGAGAACTGGTATCTTCACAAATGTATCAAACTTACTAGGATCTCTGAAACCTGATTATTTCATGTGTTTTGTTGGAGGGGGGAAGTCTTAATGTGTAACTTAAAAGTATCTGTAAGAAGGCAGCAGGAAAAAAGCCGATCACCCTAATGTTGTGGCTAAATGAGCTTTTATCAAGGACATGAGCAAACACACAATTGTCAGTTTGATTGCTGTTCACAGCCAGAAAAAATTGTATGCTTGCTGGGCTCCGTCAAGAACACCTGTTAGCGGGAGGGATTCCTCTCTGACGAACCTGAAAACTCCTTCCCAAAAGGGATATTTTTTTTCAGATGCTAGTAAGTGTTTCCCTGGGCTATTGCTGGAGCTTGCAAACTCCAAAACACCAAAGGGGATCCTAGCAAAATGGAGCAAGGAGGCAAAGTGTAGCACTTAGGCACAGCACTAAGCAGCAAGGGAATGCAGACAGACAGCGGGAGGCCATCCAGCCCTATACACAAGATGGGAGAAAGGAGATTGTACTGAACCAAAACGGGAATAGAAATCTAGTTTTCTGCATTGCATACCCCAGATAGCGATCTGGGGCCTTGATCACAGAGTATAAAAGCAGATGTAGCTGATGTGTATTCTCTATATATTTATAGTACATTTACACATATGTGATATTATTACCCACGTTGCAGGGTAGGCATTATTAGTGGCATGAATTTGGGAAGGGTCACAGAGCATGAGGCTGTAAATGAGTTATGCACATTCTCTTAAACGGAGGGCTATAAATCTTGTTGAATTTTCCCGCCATGTAAAATTTACCAACAGTTGGTACAACTGCTTGAATATTACTTTTCTGTTGTTAACAATTCATGTGAAATTGTTCTCTCTTGTCCCTTTGGCTATTCATTCCACTGGCTTAGTCAAATAAAGCTCTCCTGGGGTGGAACAGTAGCTTTGTAGCATGCACAACATGGAGCAGAATGTATGTAATGTACACAAATAACAATTGCAACGTACCCATTAACTTTAAAAGATAAGTGAGCTGTGCAGAAATTTGAAAGCACTCTGAGTGGCCTGAACCAGTTTTCTCTGCCTACTCAAAACGCCAAAGCTTTTAAGTTTGATATCTTTGGATCCTTTTAATGCTGAATATGTATTCCCAGTTTCTTTGGCTTTGTGGGGAAGTTGTTAATGTTAGCTCAGGCTCTGGGATATAGAGTAAGAGAGAGAAGGAAGATGAAGAATTTCAAGTGGCATGATTAAACCATGTGGTAGCACAACAGTTTAGCAGACAGAAGTTTATGGACACTTACTCAGTTTCATAATGCTTTTTCTTTGCAAATCTGTCACACTTAAGAAATTACACAAAGTCACAGAAGATTTTATTGAGAATGCGTCCTACTTTTATTTCTTTTGCAATCGCTAGTCAAGAGACTATCTTCTCTGGGAAACCTAAGTGTTATTGAGTAGGTTTTTATACCAATATTGAAGATGTTTTTACTTGTAAGAACATTTGTGGTACTGTCAACCTAGGTTCAGTTGGAACATTCAAAGTTGCATCAGAAGCTCTAAGCCAGATAACTAAGATGCTGGGATCCAGGAGGGATTTTTGCAATAGAAGTAACAATTGAAATACATTTTCTTAATGGTGTCTGAGTTATGACTCATCAGAGCTACATCTTCATGTAAATCTTTTGGTCAAATCAAGCAATATTTATGCTGTGGTACAACAGCTGTGTTCATTGGCATGCTCTGACTGTAGGCTTCGATGACTGTGATTCTTCTTTGCTCAGCTTTCTCCTTAGAGGATGATGCTATTTATCCTCATATTAAAAGTTCAAGTTGGCTTTGTATCACTCCGTATGACATTTTGATACTTTCTCCTGACTTGTGACTAACAATGAGATAATTCAGGAGAAGCAAAATCCAGGATGTTGCTTGGTAAACGGGATGTGCTTGGAAATGCGAAGTGAAGACTGCCTGTGATTTTTTATTTTTTATAATCGTGTACCTCTGTGCAACAGAGTCCTGCCTATTGTTCCTGTGCAACTGCTGCCCTGGCCACTGCTCATACTGAGCAGCAGTTACAGTAATTCTTCAGTATTTTTATTCAGTCAGAAAGGAGTTCTTGCCCTATTCACATTACACCTGTGCTGAGAAATGAAGCAGGTATTGTCCTCCATAAATTTTTGTCAACTGTAATTGTCTGTCTGTTTGATGACAGGCAAATTCAATAGGCACAGATGTTTACACTGGTCTCAGCTGAACCTGTTCAGAATTGGTTCACAGCATAAATCTGTAATTAATGCAAATAAAGAGAAACTGTTTTATGAAGACTGAATGCATGTTGAACTTATGCATAGTATGCAATTATAACACGTAATTCTTACAGTGTAAAAAAGAAATGTCAGTGTTACAATTCTAAATTCTGTGTTGGAAGTACTTTGTCCTTGAAAAGCTTGCCAAGGGCTGTCTCCCACAGAGACTGAGTAATAACTAGCTTTAAAAAAAGGATTAGCACATGTGGTGTTTCATGGAATGGGGCCTAATACTGACTATGACTTTTAAGTTCCACCAACGTGCAAATTCTAAATGGAAAGTAAATCAGAAATCTCCTGAGGTAACATCAAAATTGTAGTAAGAGGAATATTTTGAAAAGACAAATAAAACCGGCGAATACAGAAATACGCTTTTCATTGTAAGTTGACATAACTTTTTAATTGCATTCCTAAAAGGTGCGATGTAACAGATTAGTTATTAAGATCTCAGAAGCAGCTGTTGTCTGTTAACAACCAGTTTCTAACTGCTAGTTATGGTATTGTTTTCAGGACTAACTTGTGGCTTTTACAACCCTAGTCAATGTGAAACCTTTTGAGAGTCTGTTCTGAAGCTGCGTGTTCCTGTTCTTCGTTCAGTTCCTATACATAGTTGCTCTATGTGAGATGTGCATTCTTCAGCTTACCTTAAGAGGGACCTAACAACTTGTTAGCTCACCTCTGTCAGGTGGAGCTGGTGATGAAACCCCGTTGTAGAACAAGTGCCCCTGAAACAGGGACCCCCAAGGTCAATGCACCCATGCAGATGTGTGTTCCTGCAGTGCCAGCAGCTGCTGTTTCAAGGTCAGTAGGGAAGCTGAGAGTACCTACAGTTTGCCCTGGGATCTCTCCCTTTTGTGAATCTCTGAAGGCCTCAGAAAAGCTCGTATTGATAGCTTCACCTTGGACTCATCAGTGTTGGTTTTGTGATTTGCTGCTGACATCAATCCAGCTGTAATTTCCCAATGTCATTTAAAGAGCAGTGGGCTAATGCTGCTGCCATTGTGCTGGCATGGAAAGTAGTTATTTCTACTGACCAATACCCTCTGTAAGGCAACTAAGTGGAGAAATGATCACTGTTCATCACCCCACTGTGCATTTAGGTTGTCCAGGTGTCCAATCTGATGGGGCAAACACCCATCTTCTATATTTCTTGGTTTTCTGTGAGACAGCTCCAGTCAGCCACTTCGTGGGATCACTGTGGGAATGCACTCAAGAAAAAAAACGTTAGTGTTAAAAGCAGTTGTATTATCCTGGATAGGGGGCCATGCTCAAACATGCCTTGAGAGTTGTTTGAGCTTACCTATCGCTATTATGGCATTTTCTGAGGTTATTCCCATGTCCTTTGAGTGTCCTTCTTAGAAAGGTCACAAAAATTTGCAAGGCCAGCATGTAATCCCAGCAGGTGCTGCTAGATGAAGCATTCTTGCTGCTCTTATGTGGGACTCTGGAGGGACTGGGACAAAGAAAAGCCAACTGAAGAATCCAACTTCTCTAAAAGTAAAAATTCTCCCTCTGACAAAATTCTGAAAAATAATGGACCAAAAAACCAAATTCACCACTGGCGTAACCAGGTGTAACTACAGCAGAGTGCACAGAGGCCGGTGGGGACTTTAATTCTGTGTATTTGTGCACACAGAGCATGTACTTTAACAGGAAACACATACATGATAGAGCAGAATTTATGGTTATAATTGTGCTGACGCAAAAGTTACAGGATTAGTGTGTCAAGTCTTTGATCATCTAAGTCATTGATTTTGTTTCTCACTTTTGACTGCATTTGTATTGAATGTAGAGTATATCACCTGAATTTCACTGCTTTTCGTATTTCAAAATACGGCAGAAATCTTATCTGAAAAATGAGATCAGAGGTGGAATTCAGCTGATTTGCATCTGTGCAGTCTTCAGAACGCTGCACGTGTATAGTGAAGAGCCAAACTTACCCCTATATTTTTACATTGTAATCTTGTATCTACATTGAAAATATTTTTCTGTAGTGTAAGAGATTATTATTGCATTTCAAGCAAAAAAATTATAATACTGCAAAAATGATTGACACTTGAGTTTCAACCGTTGCTTATGAAAACTTTTGCAGCTTATTTAAGTCAAAGTTCAAATGCTACTTTGATCTGCATGCCTGTTTTTGGATTTGTATAAACATGAGCAAATAGAGAACCATTTTCCTTAAATCAAAATGTGTTTTTTCCTTTTTCATCCGAGAACACTCCTCTTTCAAGGAAGCCTTTAGAAAACTTGCATCAAAATTCTTGTTTTGATTGTAGGTAAAAATTTTATCTGAGACTATTACAATGGAATCAAATTAAGTTAAATCCAGTGTCTAGTGATTATTTTTCCCCTCTCCCTGTGGACTTCCGGTGATTTCCCATATATGATTAATTGCTAAATCTTTAGGAAACCAGATCCATATGCTTTTACATTGCCGAAGAAACTTATCCAGCCTCAAGCAAGAAGGGACAGCTAAGCAGAGATGGTTGTGCATAGCCAATATGCCATCCTTAACCTCACAACACAAATCTGCCTCTGGAAGGACAGCATATCTCATTTCATCCCTGAACTTTAAGATTCTTATGTTTGTCCTTATGCAGTTGTTCCCCCTCGCTGTGGAGAAGGCGTAACTGTGCCAGGCTCTTTGATGGTCTGTATTTAGCAGTGACATAATCCTCCCCTTTTTGAACACAGATTCATGACCACGTCTCTTCTGCCTACCCATAGCTACTGGGCCAAGTTATAAAATCAGCACCTGTCAAAGGCCAGCCACCAAGCAAGAGACCTTAATGCTTGACTAGTCAAAATGTAGCTTGCCCACATAGTATCTGTTCATGAGTCTCTAAGCCTTGTGAGGCTGACAGATACTTGGGATGTAAGCCAGAACCGTAAGCTGCGGTATTTTCTTTGAACAAGCTAAGTATCAGACCCTGTAAAGTCGTTTAGTTAGAAGTCTAAGATGACAGTCGCAGAGTTGCTTATGAATGAAAATTATCAGTCTCAGGATATGCATTTAGCATATTGTGCTCTCTGCACATACTGTAATAACTAGGTAGGATGCTGAGCGACCGTGAGGCATTGCAGGGAACAAAGGCAACGGCGTAGGAATTGAAGATGCTGTTCAGCTGCTCTCCAGCAGTCTCTTGAATGAAGAACATCCCAGCAGTCAAGAGGTTATTGGGGTTATTGGTCATGGATACCCAACCCGGTTTGTCTCATCAGCAAGTTCTGGGCAGGCATACCGGTGCCTCTGGCATGGTTTGTACGTGCTTAGCAAGAAATCAGTCTAGCTCCTGTGTCCTGGCTGATGCAAGCCGGAGAGCTGAGCTGACAGCGGGACAGGAGGGTTGCCGCTCTCCTTCAAGCTGGAAGGGAGCAGCTCCTTTGTGCACACGCTCATCTGACCCAGCAGAGCGCATGGGGCCAGGCTGGCTGATTTTAAAAAGAAATAAAATGTATTGGACAGTGGCACAGGTGATAAACTCCCAAGTACGTCCTTCACTTCACACTGAAAATTACGAAGGCAACTAATACATACATTTAAAATTTCATTTGAATGCTGTTATCACAGGTATGCCTTATGGTGTATTTTTGTATGCGTGTGCTACCTGACTGTGAGCTGAATTGACTCTTCCGCCTTCCACATAATTAATGAAGTTGAAATGACTTAAGTACAAAGTCAAGTCATATTACTGAAACGGTATGTGTTGTTATTAACATGTTATCTCATTTGCATAATGAAATCAGATGGCTTTAGAATGTTTAAGCTTTTTTATTTTAGATGTAATTGTCATTGTGTCTTTCATTATTAACTAAAAAAAGTTACAAGACTAATGTGTATGAACTTTCGGAATGATAGATTTAAAACTAAAAGGCAGAGTAAATTAAGTGCCTTGTACTGATGTAATCTGGCACCAGTGAAGGACAATAATGGTTTTAAGACTCATTTATTTAGCCTTAAGCTTATTTCCAGATCTGATGTTAAAGTAAGACTAAAAGCTTAAGCTATAAGGTAGCTTATACATATATATACGTATATATACGATTATATAAAATACCTTTACGTAGGACTCGTAGAAGTTCCCTGCATACAGACAATTCAGTCATCTTGGAAACAACGTAGAAAGCAGATAGGTTTTGCTTAAACTTACCTTAACAGTGCAGTTAGGGGTAAGAATTGGACTTATTTTAAAATAATTTATATGTTCAAAGAGTGACTTTTTAAGTTGAAATCAGTGAGCACTCAGCTGTTTGTGTAAATGTGGTAATTAAAGAAACAGGTAGTTGACAATGTATGCAATTTGTATGCAATCTCCAGGTGAGCTGCATGTGTATTTTTGCACATGTAACTCCTGTGGTCTACTTGATAGTGTCGCCTCCTGAGTGTAATGTCTTTCAAAAATGTCTTCTAGTCCTAAATGGGCTGCAGCAGATCTATGCTGGCTCCTCAATAATTTGCTAATAATTTAGAGGCAAAATTTTCCTGCCTTTTTCTGGCGCATTTTCTAAAAGGCACTGAAAGAACACAGTTAAAAACCTACTGACCCTAGTGGAGCTGGAGAAAAACCTCTTCTTACTCAGCCTTTTGTAGGCCCAGCTCTTCAGGCAGCACTGGCTTAAATGAGCTGCAACGTTTATGACCAAGCTTCTTGCAATACTGTGAAAGCTGCTTTAAGTAAACCTGGAGAAATGGTTTGAAGCAAATAGCATTGACATGAGAGGAATGCCACACCAAAACCTATTCACAAAAATTCCTTGAAGTCCAGTGAACTGGCTGTAATCTTAATTTTGCAGTGTGTATATCTTGGATTGCTAAGGGCTTGCTGTATCGTGGTAACTAAATACAATAAAAATTGTAGAATAGAAAAGGATGTACAAAGTGTTGAGCTGAAAAATGCCCACAGGCATGCTAAAAGCTTCATGGGGTTGAGGTGGAGTCTCAGATCCAGCCTCTGCAGGGAGAGTAGCAGAGGTCAAAGCCTCTTTAGTCACTCATTCTTTTCTGAAGGCTGAGCAGGGCTATAATAAGTGGATATTAATTAGCACCCATTTACTATTTTTCTCAGAATAAACTGACAGCTTAGAAGGAGATTAGTGTGTTAGAGTTCAGCACCTGATTTGCCTTCAGCAGCCTACATATCTGCTTTCCTCTCCTGATGGAAGTTAAATTTTTTTACAATTAATCCCAAAATTTGCATGTTACAGTTGAAAGAAATTGCTTGCATATCTCTAGTCTAGTCTGTGGGCTGAAGAAAGCAGCAATACAAATTCGATCCAGAGAATTCTTGAAAATTAGCTTATACAGAAAAAAGATGTTACCAAGCAATTCAATGTAAAATGTCTAAGTGTACCTTATTTTTGATGGACAAGGCTTTAGCTTTCATAAGAATGATTCAGAGCTCAGATAAGGTATTGTAATTCCATTTTCAAGGGCAGGCAGGTTTTAAAATTAGAATGAAAGGTGTTTAAACAGGTATTACTATTATGAAGATAACGAAAATATCTACCATATCAGACAGACATAACTTTTCTTCCACCCATAATTTCTCTAAAATTTTGAAAAGTTGCACAAGTTTTTTAACTCGTAGATCTTGCTAAACAAAAATCCCAGCTCCACAAACTCTCCGTGACTTTGAAGATCGGACAGTGATCCAAAACACTGATTGTGGCATTAAAGAGGAAAACTTAAGATCTTGGACAACTCCTGGCTCTAAGAGATACTAAATCTAGCATGAAACTTCTTTGACACACTAGTAATCCCTTGCTGAATAGCCAGTGCTGCATTAGTTCTATTCAGCAGCATTGTAGCCAGGGATAGTCTAAATCTGCTGACGTAAAGCTGATTTGGCATACTGTAGTACTTTCATCTCTTGTGTTCTTGGGTCAGTGTGTCTCTAGTAGGTGTGTAATAGACATTGCATAGGATATGCTGCCAGATTTTATTTCCCTTGCTTTGCTGGGTGGTGTCACAGTACTTTCACATGCTCCAGTGCTTAAAATTGCATAGAACCACATATTCCTCTTTACCTTCATGCAAATATGGGGCTGGCCCGAGAGAAGTTTTAGGAGGCAGCCCCTGCTAAGGGAGGGAAGCTGTCAGTGGGCATTGAGTGGTGGGCAGAAGAGGTTCAGGAAGGAAGGGCTTGTAGCAGCCTTCTGAGAATGTGCAGCTTGTGCAGAGAAACTGAGAAGCTGCTGAGGTGAGCAGGGAGCAGACCCAGCCAAACCTCAGAGGTGCTATAGAGAAAAACTTCCTAAGGACCACAGGAAAAAAATGTGTGGTTTGCTGCAAGCCAGAAAGCCAGAGCTGATTAAACCTCTGCCTGGAAGCATGAGCCTGTCGTCCAAAAAACTAAAGCTCTCTTCCAGTCAGGTCCCCATCACACCTCGTGTAAGGTGTAGCTCTTTGCTTCCCTGGTCCAGTTATATAGCGGAGAGTCAGTGTGTGCTCCGAATGGATGCAGCCAAGTATTTTATCTGGTTTGGACTGAAAACCCAATTTCGAGCTGAGATATCTTTGTCAGTGAAGGTTTTTTCTTAAAATTGGTGACTTTCCTAAAAGGTCAGGCCTCAGTAAAAGAGTGCTTAGATAAATTGGTGCATTTGCAAAGAAAAATCTTTCAAGAAAAGTTCTCACTCAGCTGTACTTCTCTTCCATGTAGTGTAGGAGGATGTTTTTTTAAGATAAGCATTTTTATATTCCAAGCTGCTGAAATTAATAGTCCTTTCACTGTTGTACCTTAAGGTTTGTTCTGTTTTTACAGGTAACTATTTTAAAAGCTTGAAATCCACTGAATATGGAAGGAACAGCTGCTGTAGCAAATGTACCCCTTGATGCAAGCAGCATAAAACATGAGGAGGTCTGGAAACTGAAAAGTTACTTTACTTTGAGGTGTCGCAGACCCAGTAGGAAACCCCCAAACAGGTCCCATTAACAACCTGTTCAGAAAAAAACGGGCCATAAAGAGAATGTTTTTGATAAGGTTCAGGCATACGTTTTCCAATAAATTAGAAAGAGACATTGAATGTTGCATTGGCTTTTGGTGGAGGAGAGAAAGAAAAACTATTATTAGCAAAGGTCTGGACTGGAACTGGAACTTGATCTTCTCAGGTGTGTTTTCCTACTCAGCTGAGTTTTGAAAGCCAGTAGTCACAGCATGTAAAACACACAGTGTTAGAAGCGGTCCCTTTCTCCACTCAAAATCTATTACCGGAATTGAAGACAATTAAGTATAAACAATGTGCAGAAACAATTGGGACGCAAACTGCCTATCTTTAATACTTATTTATATGAACTGGAACATTACTTTTAAATCTAATAGCTTTCGCAATAAAGTCTAACTGAAATTTTGTTTGTTATCTGTTGGCCTCAGAAAATATTGCATGTCTGAACTTCACTTGTGTTTTGCTTAAAGGAAAAACATAAAACCTTGCCCCTCCGCATTAGCTTGTAAACTACAACAGCTCCTAAACAGAGTTCTCTTTGTCTTCAGTGGGACTCTCAGGTGGGGGGAAGGTCTGTTTTCATGTCTTCTGGAAGCGGTCGCGCAGAACCCGATACGGTTTTTCCATTCTATTTTGAATGGGAGACTCCATTATTTTGGTGCACTTCTGGCAATTATAGCACACAGACATCTAAGCCTGTATGTGTGTATAAAGTCATTTCTAGTGCATTTTATAAAACATACTGGAAGCAAAAACAAAGAAGGTGAAAAAATGGATGGCAATAACAGCATAAAGGGACCTAACTCATCGCTTTAGTCTCTTTTTCCTTTGAAATAGTATCTCCTACAACCTGGATGTGGGTGGGCAGTCTTTATGTGGATCACCATCAACATTTTCAACTACGATGCCTCAGTGTTTCTCCCCAGGTGTGAACTGGGTTGTGTGAATCACTGGAGACTGATATGAGCTCTATTTAGCTTTTATTCAAACCTTTTAAATGGAACGGATGCCTTGCTTCGGTACTGTTGGCTGATGCTCCCATATGAAGTATTTAAACAAGGTCCAGAGAAGATTCCTTTCCCACCTTGAACTGCAGTAAGCTTGTGGTGTTGTGGAACCTGGTGAAGTGAGAGACTGACAACAGTACTGCTGATGGAAATTAAATTTTGCAGAATCATCTGATTACTGCAAGAGAGATAGAGATGACCATTGTCCCAGAATCCTTGTTAAGTTTTAGAAGACATACATATAAATATCTCTGCATTTGTTTAAAAAAAAAAAAAAACCACAACCCCACAGAAAACCAAAATCGTAATTTCCGTATAGAATTATAAGAAAACAGGAAAAAACTTAATGAGAGTCATGGAAAGGTTGCTGTGGAAACAAGAAGAGGAACAATTAAAAACATCTTTGTGGAGATAGGTGAAGAAACTTAGGTAAAAAATCAGATACATTTAATAATAATCAAAGAAATCTTAGGGGAGGATTATTATCTTCATTTTCTATGGAAAAGTTCAAGAACAAATAAAGTATCTGCTGTATTAAATGCATGCACTGTCTGTAAATCTGTAGATGAGTTTACGCCAAGGAAGCAAAACTGATGAACAGAATAATTCTGTAATTGGGAAGAAATAGTGAAACGAAGTTGCAGTTGCAAGGATGCGCTGGTTTGAAGAAAACGGTCTGTTTTCTTACTGCTCACAGCTTGTGCTCTGTAAAGAGATATTGATTTGCATGGTCAAGTACACCAGCGAATGTGTGAGGAGTACCTCATGAAAAAGCGCTTTCTGTGCCAGTAAATCTGCTCTCTGCAGTTTGTTGGATGGGATGTCTAGTAGCAGAAAATGGTGTTGTGGCTTCCAAAGATGAGATGCTGTATAGCGAAGTTATGCGTTAGCAAAGCTGAAATCTGTATCAGGATTTTCATCAGGATATATCATGTGCTCATTTTTTTTAAACCCTGGTTGATGTGCCATAACAAGAACACCAGTAAGAATGGTAGAAGAAAAAAATCAGGCTATTCATAATGCTGCTGCTCAAGCAGTGCCATCTGAGAGCTGCAAGCACGAGCGCTAGCATGGCAGGATTTATGAGCTGTTACGCACTCTGTTATTGTTTTGTGCCTTTTTTTTTTTTTGCAGAGCACAGTGGCCATAAATCGGCTCAAAGCATCCAGAGCCTATTGCTGAATCTGCTGTCAAGTTTTAATTTTGGATCTTCGTCAAGTTGTGTTTTCCAGCATTTTCAAAGACTTGCTGGAGGAGTTAGTGATGTAATAGAAACGTCCTGTGGGAAGATGAGTCCCAGTAAAGGGCAGCATGGTGGCATAAAGGAGGCCACTTTTTTTACTCAGTTATTCAGTCGTGTTGTTACCATGTCTGTGGACAAAGAAGCCTGACATATAATTAACATGTTTTGAGGTGCCCTGGATTGCAAAAAAAAAAAAAAAAAAAAAAAAGGTGTAAGGTAGATGCCATAGTCAATATGGTTCTTCGAAGGAGCGATACTCTTGTTACTGCTCCCAGGGGCACGTTCCTAAGAAACTGAGAATAAATGATGGCTCTAGGCAGTCAGGTAGCTTTCCTCAAATCCAGTGGGCAAAATACAAGTGAAACTGGGAAGAATTTCACTTTATTTCACAATATTTCGCTTCTTATTTCACAATTAAGATGAATTATGTTTAGAAAGAACTGTTAAATGGCATTCAGAGTTTTGAGGTGGACTTTTTCTAGGCAGTTGTTAAATGTCTGCACACAAAATCCTCTACCAGCAGTCCTTTCCGCAAGGCTCTGTTGCAGAACAGACGTCATTTTGGTAATGAGATGAGACTTATTATGAGACTGAAATTAATTTCTTTGTTAAATTTATCTGTGTAGAGCAGTTATAAAATTGCTTACAGCAATCAAGATCCTGGTAGCTTGCCAGCTTTTTAACAGATAAGCAGTTTTGAAATAATTATTTTCCAATAGTGGCATTGAAGTTGAGAACATTTTTGTTCCTCCTACTCTTTCAGCTTGCTTTTTAATTAAGGGGGGGGCGAGGCGTGTTTCTGGAAGTGTGTAATGAACAGGCTGTGAATACCAAGCATGAATACTGTACTTCTTTCTCCTTTCAGGTGTTCCCATGAGACATTGCAACACTTCAGCAATACAACTTCTGTACTGTTCTGTTGTATTTTTAGTGATATTTAAGGTATGTTGTAACCCATACCTATAGTGCTATGAAGTAAATCTATCCATGTGTTATATGAAAACACTTATACGCATCTTTGCATTTAGCTGGGAAAGAACATCTATGCTCTAAAGTTAGGTAAAAACTAAAATTATGGAAAACTAATTAATGGACGTGTTAAAATGCATTTCACACCTCTAATCAAGGTGGTTGTACCTAAATGCAAATTCATTGTGGAAAGAGAAGGGAATGTAAGGAGCAGATTTACCTCTCCTCGGGGTTAGCCCATGTTTCTTAAACCAACATGCTACCCCAGTTGCTGTGTGGGGCACGTGGTCACTTTGAGATGCTGAAAGGGCTGCTGGCCTGCCTCTGTTAGAGGAGACGGAGGACTTGAATTCCTAGTGGCAGGCTTTATAAAGTCCAGAAAGGGTCATACACGGTCTCCCTGTGGGTGAGATAACGGTGCGGACAGGGGAAGGTGGGAGAGAAGAGACGCTTTCAAAGGCAAAGGCTTGAGCATTTCTCCAGTGGAGAAAGCCATTGCGAGAGCTGGGCAGAGCATGGCTATGGGCGTGGCAGGAGGAGGGCGGGGCGCTGCTGCTGTCGCTAGGCAGAGACTATTTGTTGCTCTATGGGGAAAGCAGGGGTAAAAAAAAAAAAAAAATTAAGACATTGTATGGAGAATATCTGTGGTATGTGTTGTCCAGGCCAGCAGGAGGTGTAATTGGACTGCAGATTACTTGTTTAGAGTGACGAGAGGGTAGTCATTGCAAATTAAAAATGTTGCTCAAATCTGCAGGCTATTATTTCTTGAGTTCAGTTACATACCTACTGTATTTTTTTTACTTCTTTTTTTCCTCTGTGTGAATAAAAGAGAATTACTGATAAGTTAGAAAAATTACGTGGGCAGCCTGTCATTTTCTAAACTTACTAACTTTCTAAAATATATCCCCAAAGACATGAATAAAAGGTTTTTATAAGAGCAACAGAATTGCAGGTAATATGTAGTATTGATTGATGAAACTGGGTGGGAAGCAAAGCAAATGAAATTAATTTACTATCTTTGTTCTCTTTTTCTTTTATTTAGTTAAGAATGCTTTGGATTATTTGCAATGCAGTAGCTTTCAGAAGCAATGTCAAAGTGTGGTGGTTAACAAGATATTAATAGAAAGAAAAATAATTTTGAAATTTTATTATTGATGCAAATGTAGAGAAGCACCTATTCTTTGGTTTTTGTGTTTCATTGACAGAGATGGCAAGAACAGGCTTCTTTACCTAATGGCTTGCATCAAAAGAAGTTTTCCAGAAGAAAGATTTCTATGTGACTCTTACGCCATACAATCAAAAATCGGCCTTCTCAAATTAGAATCTGTGAAGACATAGATGGGCCAAAAATACGAAATGGACCAGAGAAGAAATCAGAGCAGGCACCAGCCAGTGTGATGTGGTTTTGACCACCTTAAATAGGTTGGTAAATATCTTGATATTTTCCATTTCTGGAGTAAATCCAGGAGCACCCATGGGTTCCTAGAATACATGAGTGTGCATCTTCTTCCATCTCAGTGTTATCTTAGCTAAGGAATCAGATCTGCGCTATGTCCTTCTAAAAACGCCCTTAACCCAAATGAGAATCTCCAGAGGACTGGATTAGAAACTTCAAAGTAATTCCTGATTTTTTTTCTGCATTCTGGTCTGCCTTTGGGATTTAGTTGACATTTCCCCCTTGTGTATCTGCCATTCCAAAACTGGCACATATCCCGTCTTTCCAGAGTAATTACCTGTTCTACAGTGATCCTGCCAGTTCCTAATAGCTATGTGGTCAGATGACAAACACATCTTTCCCATTGGCACTCTTCCGTCCCTCTGTTGCTAGTCTCAGCGGGTATGTATTATAGTGAAACAGCTGTAAAGAATAAACTGTACACTGACTCTTAAAGAGTTTTAGTTTATAGAGATGCATTTTTTTTGCAGAACGTGAAGTTGTGGCCTTGATATGGCAAAGGATAAGAAAGAGGAGGGAGGAGATGCAGACAGGACATGAGAAGAAAGTGAACTGTTCAAAGAACAGCCACTGGCTTTGCCTTCTGCAGGGCTGCTCAGATATTGAGAGGGTTATCTCGGTGACAGCAGGGGTGCAGTGCTGGCACTTGGCAGGACGCCTTTCTCCTGAAAGGGGGATGGGAAAGAAAAGCAGCGCTGGGAAGGTGCAGAGCCTGAAGGGCAGGCAGAGGCTCATGAAGTGGCTTTGGGGGGAAGCTAGCAGAGGTTGGGGGCATTTGTGAGAGGTGGGCGCTGGCAGAGAGTGTGCTGTGCACTCCATAGGGCTTGAGGCTTCATGGTGGGAAAACATGGCATGAAAAAGGGCAGCACAGGAAAACAGAGCAGGCTCAGGTGGACCTGAGCAGGTAACTACAGTGATGGTACTTACACAGTTTCTGAGTAAGTTAGGCTGCAGAAATTGGCTGTTGAAAAACAAATCTCCACGTGAGAGAGAGGTTTTAAGGTAAAAAGTTCACCAGAGCAGGGCTACTGCTAAAAACTCCCCTTGGCTCCAGTAGTGTTTGTGAACTAGTGATGTACAATATGAGAGAAACTGCATATGGGTCACCTTGGGGGCTTGCAAGTGCCTCCGGTGCCTTGGCTTGGAAGTCAGCAGGAGTGCTAAGACTACAAGCTATCCTGTTTCTGGCAAGCTACATCTCCTTGTTGATCACTTCCTTAGCCAGAGCAATAAAACCAAGCAGGAACGCAGATGTAGGCAGTTAGGCTTTGGCCTGACCGTAAGACTTTCTCAGCTGTAGGAATAATTTCAGAAGAGCGGACTAAGGGAAATATTTTTTGCTTAATAAGTTACAGCATCTCATCAGTCACATACCACACAACACACAATTTTATAAACTGTTGCACTTTGCCTGGATATAAATGGATTGTAACTGATAACCCATAAAAAATTAATAGTTAGTTGTAAGTTTTTTAATGGAATAAAAAATATCGCAGTAATGAAAAAGCTGACATTTTAAGGACTGATAAAGAAACAGATTCATCAGAAGAATGTGTTAGCAGCACAGCGTGTATACTTTTGGGTAGGTATAGCAGACCTATCATCAGAAGATAGCAAATGTTACAGGATGAGGATAACCAAAAATTGGGAGTAACAAAAAATCCAGGAAATTGAAATTGGGAGTATGTGAATTTGTAGGAGATTGAACAAAAAAAGTATTATCTAAAAAATGCTTGAAAGCTAGTACTTTGGTAGAAATGCCTTCCTGGATGCTCTTGATATGGTCATTAGCCTGTATGATACTATGCGAAATTGTCTCACCACGGGGTTGTGTGTGATTAGAGCAAAGATCTGAGCCTGTGCTGTTTTATTGGGTTTTGCTCTTTAACTTATTTAATTGGCCATTTTCCATTCAAGTTAGATAGGATTTTTATAAACCTCAGAGTCATTTCATTTTCATGAATTCCATTTTCTTCTGCCCTACAGGAGGGGTGTAACCATTTCCTCATGACAGAAGAAATCAAAGGGGAAGTCAAACAACACATGGCCTAATCAATATTGGTTAGTGAATGCCATTGAGTAATTGATCTGCATCCTGCATCCTCCATGGGATTTTTCGTTGCAGCCTGTTACCATAATGAGCGGTCAGCAGAGCAGAACTGGTCTAGACAGAACATAAGGACCTCTGGTGAAAATGAGCCTTTTTTAAACGTAAATTCAGAAAATGCTGCAAGAGGGCTATTTTTTGTTTGTTTTGTTAGATGCAACTTTCTTTCTAAATCAGCACTACTACTTCCCTAGATTAAGAAAGGCAGTAAACACTGGAATTATTAATGACATTCTATAACTGTACCATGGGTAGTTATCTCTGTCCCCCTTTGTTATTTTTAAAGACCTGTTTACCAAAATCAACAGTAAAATGCCATTAATAATTAAATACTTAATTTTCTTTGGAGAGGAAAAAATAAGATAAATGCTCTGTTGTCTTAGGTAATTCATGGTTATGAATTGAATGACTTGCTTAAAATCAATGTTAATAAATAATGTATAGCATTCTTTTTCAGTCACCCCATAAATACTAAGCTGATTGAAGAAAACAGCGAACATACTAATGGAAATATATCTTTAGGCAGTGATAAGATTTTTGTGTGTATGTTCCAAATTATATGAAATTGATTTCACACTTCCACTGGCAAATGAAGCCTTGTATCAACCAACTGAACACACGCACGAGCAGGTGAGCACTCAAACATGACTTTCCTCTTGCTCAGTTGCTGCTCAAGGCCTCCATTGTAAGGGTCTGTCTGACACTGCTTTGCCATCGGTACAGCCCTGCAGGTCTTTGCAGGATTAGGACCCGCATTTTGCAACTGTTACTTTAGGCGGCTCCTTCTGCATTCTGTATATCCCATCGAGTGTTGTGCTGAACCTGGTCTGCGTGTAGGCCCCGCATAAGGATGGCACCTTGCCTCACTGAGGCAGAAAAGGTGCTACCAAGTTACTGTTGGCAAGCAATGGCTGAGTTGGAAGCAACTTATTTTATAAGGGCAGGAGGAAGGACAAAACTATAACAGTATTTATGGCATGGAGGTAAGCAAGGTTGTGGGGGCTCCTGGCTGGGGAACTTTGTAATCCCTGAAGTTTGTAACATCAAGGTTATTAAGGTTAAAACTCTCAGTTGATGAAAATCAGGACAGATCAGTTACAATTTAATGGTTCATAATTTTGCCCTTAGGTGACCCAAGTAACTTTTGTTTATTACACTAGGCATAAAAGATGGTGTGAATCTGGTCAGGAGGTTCTTTTGTCTTCCCTTCTCTGTGTCCCCATCCCCACCCTCCAAAAAATCTAGTAGTAATATATAAGGAATAAAGAGAATTCAAGAAAATTTAATAAGTAGGTTTTGGTCAGCTATGTATGCACAGATCCTGTTAACATGCCTGATTCTGTTAGTTGCATCAATGTAAAACTAAATGCAGGGAAAATGATTCCTAATTGGCACTGACGAGCAGCAAGTGTAATCCGTGAAACAGTGTGCTGTCAAAGAAGGGGAGAGTCACATGTGACAGCCTTTGAAGGCAAGTACAGTTCATCTCCTGGAACCTGCAGCAGCTTTTCTCAGAGAAAATAAAACAAGTATTCTGTTTTCTTAGGTAATTTATGCTTACAGTTGAAGGTGTATGATGTTGCCAGTAAGGGCAATAAGGTGAAGGGCTTTTTTCTTTTTCTTTCAAGAAGGAATTAAAAGCTAGAGAGAAAATGTGAATGCCTTGAGATGGGAACCATGGTGCTCAGCACTAGCAACCTGTTCTCAGCTGTGGAAGTAGGTGGTTGGTTAGGAGGGAGTACCATGTCTGAAACAGTGAAGATGACTGAAGTGTGGGGTAATGCATCATGGATGAAGAGGGACTTTCTGTGTTTTGGATGCAGTGATCCTGAAGCCCTGAGAAGGAGGTGAAGTGTTAAAATGAGGTCTGAAACCAGCAATAGCACTGAGAGCTGCTAAACAATGCAGTATTCAAGGAAGGCAATAAATTGTATAAGGTAATGAACGGATTTACAGACTTGGAAAATGGTGAAGAAGAAAAATGCATTTAGGTTAAAAGCAAGCAATGAGTTTCTGGACAGGTATGAACATACATCCTGAACAAGGGAGAATGAGGTTGGGAACGCTGTGCGAGTGCCTGCTATAAAACCAATCTGTCTTACTTGGAGACCTTCTGGAAGTGACATCAGGCTTAATTATGTGAATACTCTGGCTGTTTTATTAAAAAGCTTCAGCACAGTTCTTGAAATGCTCACTCCAGAAATCACTTCAGACATGAAGCGCCCCAAACTCTCATTGGTCTGTGAATTTTGAATGTGCCAGGGAATGCTGAGCATGTCGCTTGGGCGAGCATGCGGGCCTTGGTCTGCAGGGTGCATTAACTGAAAAGAGGCAAGTGCACCAAAAAATATTTTTGGAGAAAGTGCACCGAAAATCAGTGGACTTGATAGTCTATGATTTCAGAATATGCTTGTAAAATGAAATAGGATAGATTCACACCCCTAGCATTGCGAATGATGAATTCCCTTCCTGCACTGCTCTGATTTAGAGAGTTGGATGAGGCCCTGGGCAGCATGATCTAGTGGGGTGGCCCATGGCATGAGAGTTGGGCTAGGTGATCTTTAAGGTCCCTTCCAACCCAAGCCATTCTGTGATTCTGTGATTTTTGCTTTATAGTTTTTTATTAAAAGACTTCTTGAGAAGGTGGGCATATGAAGATGGAATAAAGGCCTTATGCCTTTATTAGTTGCTCAGAAGACATTCTCAGTCTTCTAAGGAGCAACAGCGTATGGTATAAAACAATAAAATAGCAGTTCCAGAAAGGCTTGGGAGTCACTGAAATTAAAGAAAGGGGGCAGAGTAGTACACCCACAGAGAAATTGCAGATAGGAGTCAGTGAGTGACTTAAGCTATAAGAAGCCAGTATAAGGACCAGAGGAGAGAGATTAGAGTTATGAAAAACAGAGATGAAGGTCTTTGTTGGAGATCGGGTTTAGTGAGTATTCGCTGTGGTGAGCCTGAGTTGTTGCATTGTCTGCTAGCGCAAGATTCAAACAGGTGAGTGAGGCTTCTGGGTATGAGGATTCAGAGGTGGGAAAATGAGATTGCCTGGAGGTAGTATCATAAGAATATGATATTATCTCAATGGAATAACCTTGCAGTGGCGAAGCCATTTTGTTAGAACTAGCAGTATATTATATCTTGTTTCCAAATGCTGTACAGATGTTTTATCCTCAAAAAGTTGCTTATCGGTTGATAGTTGCTCATTTATTTCTTGGTCCAGCATATTCTCCAGTGTTACTGCTGTCTTTTGCTCTTGTCTTTTCTGACAGTGGAATTAGAGTTAGAACGTAGGACATGCCTGGCTCTTTCTGTATGTAAAAGCAGATCCCATTTCTGTTCCAAAGTATCATATTACTGATTTGGATTATTTTTAGTCTAATCTCTTTCTGGTCTTTAACTGAAAGCTCTCAAGGACAAGTGGTTTTCTTAAGTACTGATTATTGTATGATTCTTAATCATTATTACTAATTACATCCTTTTCAAGCGTGGAATTTCTCAGCACCTTCATGCAGAGGTCAGTAGGAGGGTTACAGCATGATTGCTGTCTAGAGTTGGAGCACTTCTGTGGTTTCCGTTTTCAAAGCATAAAGTGAAGCTAAAACAAAAGTTAGGTCTTTATTTTCTGGCAGTGCGCTTCCTTCCACTTCAGTGTCCCCTTTGCATGTGCCAACTATGGCCCCAAACCTTGAGGACTGTGAGCACGCAGCTTGTCTTAGTGACTCCGCCTTTTGTTTTATTTGTTTGTCTCTCTTACATAGTTTTGATGACCTGCATTTCTTTCAAGGGGAGGAAGAACATACACTGTTACCAAACACAGCAGAGACAGAAAATTACAGAGGAATGCCAAGTGAAATTTTCAGAGAAGCACAGGGCAGGTATCCCCATCCTTTAGATAGTTGAAAAATCAACTTTGTTACTTTATAAAGGGTTGTATCATCAGCTACCTCTTGATAACAAGTTTATTCCAATGAGATAACATTTTGCTATGAGTCATATCCTTTCAAGAGGAGAAATGGGGAGGAAGGACATTTTCACATCAGCTTTCCTGTAGGTAAACCAGAAAATAAGCTGTCATGAAATTTGTCTCCTATAAAATAGGAGGCAGAATACATATATGCGTATTACATCATGACAGTGGCTTACTGCAGAACAGTATTTTTGTGTATGGGGTAATGCAATTCTGCAGGACTTTTTGGGTCTAGTTGACGAATCACTGAAGGTATAAGTATCTCTCTCCTTTAAGGATGCCCTAGAGGAAAGCCTTTTTTCCAGGGAGAATGAGGCTTCAGCCTTTATCTCCTTGCGCATGCTTTTTACTAACATGATTTTTGTTTCCCTTTGGTCTCAGACAAACAAGGCTTTATGTGCCCATGTAGGAGAACCATCAGATGATTCCCACTGATCTCTCCTTAACCGCACCATACATTATATTTTCCAAGTGCTCCTTTGCAGTAGTGTAGTACCATAGCAGGCTGACAGAGGGGAAGGATGAGTAAGAGCAATGTCACCCCTGGCAAAACCTCTTGTTTCCTTTGTTAGTAAACCATAAGGAAAATCATCAGCAATCACAGCTACCTCAGACTCTGATGTTACGGATGGCAGAGGGGATTTTGTGGCCATTTCAGTGGCCTTGGAGTCTGCACTACCCAACAGCTGCTGGCTTTGTTCTGCCTGCAGTCAGCCCTGCGGCATCCACTCTTATGGGAGAGATTGCAGGAACTAATGAAAGTCCATGTTCTCCCCTCTCACCCAAGCAGACAGTTGTAGAAGTTGACTGAAACTGAAGAATTCCAGGCAGATTGCCTCAAATGTCTTCCCTGCTCAGCTGTTCAAATTTCAGCGTATTTTCACTGGCAGTGCCAGAATCACTGCCCTTCCCCATCCCACCAGCAAAACCAGTTAGTCCAAGTGTGAGTTAAGGTGGGTAAAAAAGAAAGGCTCTTAAATCTTTGTTTTACAAGAAGGTGGACACAAAAGGCCACAAGCATATTTTCCACCTTAGCAAGTTACCTTTAAACTAATTTTTTTTTAAATTATTTTTTTGAATCTAGGAATCTGTTTTACAATGTAGAGTTTTTGTTGTTTTCGAGTGGTCTGTAGTCCTGAGAGGGATTTGCAACGCAGCTGCAGAAAACACCAACCGCAGTCTAAAGGATTATCAAAGAACTTAATTAGATATTCATACAGATGATATAAGCATTGTTAGAGGCAACTTAGAAAATTGCAACCTAGAAAACTGCCCCTTAGTTGAGGATGATGGTTGAATGTTTCTTACTGAAAAACTGGGGAAGAAAGACTGTTATGCGTGTCGGTGTGTAGGGGGGTTTTCCTGTTGAGAGCTTCAATGGGAGTATTGCTGTGGTTTAACTGAGACCCCTTGTTGCACTCAACTCAGAGGAACGTACTTAAGAGCCTGATCTCTTCATGGAAAAAAAACAGGTACTCTGCCTCACAATGCCAGTGAGATGCCTGAAGTTGATGAAAGACAATCCAGCTACCTGAATATCACTATGCTCCTATTAATCTTACTAGCTAAGAATATGTCTTCGTGCTTTTGACAGAGAACTGTCTTTTTCTTTAAGAGTGACAAACTTTGAAAAAATGTTGATTTATACAGATACCTATGAAGAAGAAAATGCTTTATGATATCTAATATTTCTTCATTTACAGGATTTTCATTTGGAATTTCAGATGAAGCTCGTCATCTTTCTATTTTTATTTTTATATGATGCAGGTTAACATCACTTGATTCAAATTAGACTGAATTTCAAGTGACCTGCCCTCCTCTTCTGCAGATTTACTATCTTTTCTTATGTGCAAGCTTGACAAATTACAAAATCTAGAATTTTCTGAAGCAAAGAAGCAGCTATTTAGTTTTGTCTGAATTTTAGTGATGTTTCAGAGTAGGTCTTGTGTGTTTTCCTTTGCAGGCATAAACTAGGAAAAAACACACAGAGATGTAACAACCTGCCTGTGAAATATGGGTAGATACAATGGTTTCATATAGCTAAGAAGCTGGCAATAGAAACTTTGGGTGACTGTATTCTGTTTCTTATATGCTGATTCAATTTTGGTTCAGTAATTAAGGGGTGATAGCACTCCTATATGCAAAGCCAGAGCATTGCTATATAAACAATGTGCATGCTATCACACGAAGTTTTGGAAATCCTGCAAAACTAGAATCACTGACTGTAGTGCATCTCTGTGAGACTTGGCAAAGAAGAGGTGTTCAAAGGAGACTGTCATCTGATGTGTGTTCCTGTGAAGTACTCCCACATTATTAGGTGGGCTAATGCTGCATTTGTTGAAGGCAAGGAAAGGTAAAATTTGAAATAGCTTGAAATGACACTTCAGCCAAATTAAACATTTTCTTCAGAGTGTTCACCCTTCATTTTGCCACCCCATTTTACTTTATCTAGAGTGAACTTACGTCGTGGTTTAACCCCAGCCAGCAACTAAGCACCACGCAGCCACTTGCTTACTTCACCCCCCACCCAGCAGGATGGGGGAGAGAATCGGGGGAAAAAAAGTAAAACTCCTGGGTTGATATAAAGACAGTTTAATAGAACAGAAAGGAAGAAAATAATAATGATAATAACAATAATAAAATGACAATCATAGAATCATAGAATTGCCTAGATTGGAAAAGACCTGTAAGATCATCTAGTCCAGTCATTTAACCTAGCACTGACAAGTCCCCCACTAAACCATGTCCCTAAGCACTACATCTA
>JAVKLA010000093.1:1649087-1659385 GCA_034782735.1 Sagittarius serpentarius
ATCCCCCGTGCATCCAGCGCTGCAATAAAGAATGCCTGCCTTCTAAAACTTAAAGACAAGTCTTAGGGGGTTCTTTTGTGACCAACTTTTACAGTAACACAAACTCTAAAGTAGCTCCAACTTTTCATTCTTGAACACCAGTGAACATCATGGTCAATATGGTTCACTAGAATTCTTTGTCCCAGTCTTCAGCAATGTCTTCCAGCTTAAGTCTGACTAGGACATCATTCTCCAGTGTGGTCTGGTTGCCTCATCTGTCAAGGATATGGTGTTTTGTTAGTCATTCGTTTGCTGAATCATAAACTGACTTTGTGTTTCTTCCCTCTGCACTTCCCAGTTTCAAAATGTGAACAAAGCTAATCATTTCTGCTCCCAAACTTTGAAGAGAATAAAATGAAGAGAGTTCTGCAACTGGGAAAATTTACTAAAAAGCCATTTCCGTTCTGTTCTCCCATTTGTGCCAGAGGATCTGTGTGGTATTTGAGTTTCAGACCCCAAGGCATGCATTCAGAAAGACTGCCTGTCCTTTATATATTGCTCTGCAACACAGAGTAGTAAAGGTAAATGTATAGTTTTCATTCAGATCAAGAAGTTAAGCAATATGTGTCTGTAAATCCCATCCATGTCTTTATATAAGGGAGACTTTTACTATTCTCTACTTTGGTTCACAGAGGAAAATTGAGAAATAATCCTATCTGAAGTACCTAAATGACAGAAAATTGTTTTTATCTTTTGTGTGCTTGAATTGTATTTTGTGCTTTTTATATATTTATTGTGCTAAGAGTATAGTTCTCTTCATTAAGTAATATAAGTCACCAAGGAATAGAAGCTGTCTTAGAGGTTACCTTGTTCCCTGACTAATTGAAGTAAATATTGCCACCGACAGGAACTAAAACATTCGTGTCAAAAGTCCCCATATACAGCAAACCCATAGACCTGATCCAGTGAAAATAGGTATGAGTTAGGCCTTTAACTACTGATGGTTCTGTATTTACACAACAAAAGTAATAACAAACTGAACAAAGAGATCTTCTAGAATATCTTTGGAAACTGGATGTTGCTTTAGGTGGAACTACTTAGAATTACAAAAGCTGATAAAACTGTGAAATCTGAAGTGTTGTTACTAACAGACCTTGTACTTACTAACTTCTTTCATGTCTTAAATGTTGCCAGCCTGGCAGAGTGTGGTAGATGAACTTTAATCTCTGGAATGGCCCACAGCTTGTATCCTTTTGATCTGTAATACAAAGAGAGAATAACTACTTTCTATCTACCTTGAAAATAGGTTTTAAAAAATATAATCAACATGGAGGCCAGCTACTGAAAAAGGACATTTTATCCCTCCAAAGAGGGAGGGTTAAGGGTAAGTACACAGAAGCACTGCTAATGCTTCCCTTGATTTTTGGACTTGTTAGTTATTGTTTTCCTCTTTGTTTTCAGGTATTAGTAACCTAAGACCTGCAATTAAGAGAGCAAAGGGAAGGAGAGAATAAGTTAACGAGAACAGAGGTTAAATTAACATAACCAGTGTCACTGAATGGAGCCACCTGAAAATTCACAGCTGCCAGAAAACTTCCTGCTGCTAGAGGGAGACAGTCATTTTGACCATCAGTTTCTGGCTGATGTTCTCAGGTTCCGGTAAGTGACTATTTCACTGAGTCATGGTTTTGAGGCTGGATCACTGAACTTGGTGAAAACTATGTGCCACGTGCAGGTGGGAGAACTCAACAGATGCAGCAAAAGATAAATGCTCCTGTTCAATTAACAAAGGCATGATGGTTTTGGCAACTCTTAACAGTGGTGTTACTGATAATTAACTTCTTTTGGTAGCAAAATGATGATGTGATCAAGAGAAGGGATTTCTGTCAGGCAGGCTGTCCTAACAGTACTCAAAAAGAGGAGGGGGGATGTCTGGAACTTTTCCTGGAAGACTAACATCACGCTTAAAGGTGTGATATTGGGTCCGTACATTGTTAATATGTCATTTATACAGGTGTTATGTTAGCTTGCCAAATTAGAGAGTTTTGTCACGTGGAGAACTACACAATGCAGGATGGCATGGCAAGCTCTTGGAAGCTTCACAAGAGCAACAATTTGGTTTGACAGCAGTTGTGTTTCTGTACCAGAAAAACTCTCTTTACCAGAAAAACTCTCTGCTTTTCTTAAAGACGTCTGACATACTGCAGGGCATTTATTTTTCTGCCAAATTCATTATTCAGCTTCCCTGTTCACCCTGCCATCACTAACATTATTTTATCTAGGGATGAGCCTCAAGCTGGCCCAGCTGGGCTGGCTGAGCCCAGGCGAGCCATGCCAGGGGGTTGGGCTGTCCCTGTGCGTCCTTCCCCAAGCCAGGGCAATTCCTGCTCCACACCACAGTTCCAGCACTTCTGTTTCCTGGGGTGTGTTTTCTGGGGTATGTGGCATGTCCGTTAAACTTCCAGGGCAGATCTGCTTCTGTAGAGATGGCAGAACAGTCCTCTTTATAGCTTACAGATAGAACATTTAATTTTACGTCATGGAGTGCCACCAAAGCCAGAGCTGTCCTTCGTTTGCTACCTGGTGCGTGCTCTCAAGAAGTACAAAGAAAGCCTTCCAAAGCCGAGGAAACAATGCTGCACACCAATTACCTGTACCTTGTTTAAGTTTTTGTTAATATGTTCTTCTTGGATCTATAAGTAGATTATAGGTAAAATACTCTGATCTCCATACTTGCGTGGAGACCTACCTGTGATTCTGTATGTGTAACGGTAATCACAGCTAATGTAATTTTTCTAATGTGCATACAAAATTCTAGGGAGATTTAATTATTATTTTTATTTGGTTCATACAAGGTTTTTTTCTGCATAACTTCCTGTGAAATACTGTTTAGCTTTTTGCCAGTCTGTCAAAGAGACATTCTCAAGGGAAGGTGGCACGTTTTTTCTGAGGCCAGCTGTATTCTATTCTAAAAAGGGAAAAAAAAGGCTCCGTTAGTTTTTAAATTGATATAAAGATGGGCTTGGGAGGAATTTGGATCTTCATTTCTTTTGTAACTATAACAAACTTCTGTTGAGTGCATGTCCCCATGATTTTCTTCTACAGCATTTACTATGGTACAACAATTCAGAAGAATATAATTTAGTTAGACGTGCATGTAGCAATGTTTTGTTGACAGTTATATTGTCTCAGCAATGCCTCTAACACATTGTTCAAAGTAATCCAAGGTGGAATCTCTGCCTGTTAGTTTTCCCTTGGTGACGTTTGTTGATGGATACTCTGCCTCTTAATGGAGATAGGTAGTCAAGAAAAAAGTTCAGTGAGGTTCCCACCAAAACCCTTTTCCTGTGTACTGAATTATAATAACCTGAACAGAAAAACTGGTTTTATAGTTTATTATAATGTTTTAATTACAAGCGACTCTTTAAAATGTTTTAGATACTTAGCAGAAATTGTGCTTTGAAAATTATTTATAACCTTGCAGAATCAATTCAGTAGACAAACAGGTAGGTTGTTTTGTCTGCATAACCAGCAGAGGAATTGGATTACTTAATTATCACCAGTTTTTATTCAAATGAGTTTTTCCTCTGGGAGGAGAGGCTGCTGTGGAGAGGGGCAGTCTTCTGCATAGCACAGTGGAGGGTTCGCTTCCTATACACGAGAACATTTTTACTTAACATGTTACATCATATTGCCAGGCTCTAGATGTTAACAACACACTGCATGTTTCCCACTGTCTCCCTCTCACACATGATAATTTTGGGGAGGCTTTCTCGAATAACGAGTAGGGCCCTTTGAATTGTACTGACTGGGTGGTGATCCAGGTGATGTCTTCTGGTCTGTGTTTGCCAGGTGTGACCTTAGATTTGGGAAAAGCCCATTTATTTATTAAATAGTTACAGATTATAAAAGTACTGTCCCTTCAGGGCTTTGCATATGAGCATATCTGTGTGATGATATATTTTTTTAAGCCTAGGAAAGAAACATATTTAAGGAAATCATGTGTTTATTTTTAGTCTCGACATTTGCTGGAGATGAAATTGATAGGAGTGTTATTTCTGTCTTTAAGTCCAGCAATTCTACTTTTTCATTACATCCTGCCTTCCAGCAATTAATTAGTTAATTAATTTTGTCAGTCAGCAGTCTTGAATTGCATCACTGAGTTTTTATGAAACACTTTTATTGCTCTAACGGCAATATTTAGACTAATGGTTTGAAGATTCCTGGAGGTGCGTAGTCTGAATGAAAGACAAATAGATAAAATAGCCCAACTTTGTTCAACATGCTTATCTGAAACACTACTAAGGAATCAAAGCCCTGGCTATCCTTCACTCTTTAGAATCTTTTTGTTCTTTTAAGATGAAATGTTCTCAAATACCTGTGCTAATAAGAGCTTTCTAGTGAGGCTGAAATTTTGTATTAATTACAGTAATAAGTGGTATTGCAAAATATGAATTATTAATATGAACTTAAATAATTTGAAAACTTGTAAAACAACTTTTAACATTGTTCTAAAATTAACTTTTAGATTCTTGCTGTTTCTAGACATACATATATAGAAGAAATAATAAAAATGTATATCGGGAGAAATTCTGTATAGGAGAAGCATTGTTTGCTTCATGGATGTAGAATTAATGGAGAATTAAATCAAATCTGTAGTTATTTTTACAAATATATTTGAGATTTGGAGTAGGTTTCAGAAACATTGCATTCTTCGTAAACTATTAGCCCCTTTTTTTTAGGAATGAATAGTTCTAGGATTTTATCTTCATATTCTCTACTTTTTTTATCTCTTCCCCAAATATACTCCCCTTTGTTATTGCTTCTTCAGTCAGTGAATGGGAAATTGCCAAAATAAGTAGTGCAGTATTATGGTTTTAGATCAAAATAGAGAATTAAAAAGCATTGGAACAAATTAATGAAAGAAAAATCCATCAATGGCTGTTGAAGCACAGACATCTCCTCTCAGCCAGGAGGGCGCTGAGCTTACGAGCTTCTGAAGTTCAGCAGAGGGGTGGGGGAAGCATCACTTCAGGGTTGTGCCAACATCTTTTACTTTTTCTTGGGCAGTTGCTATTGGCCACTGCTAGAGAGAAGATGCTTGACTGAACTTGGTTTTACTTGGTGCAGGTGGCTCCTATGTCCATCTTAATGTCATTTGGTTCGTAAGACTTCTGAGATATCAGTTCTGGAGCAACACAATGTAATCAAGATATTAGTCTTTTTTATGGACAGTACTATACTTCCTCCACACCTGCTTCTCCTCTGCTCTGTCTTTCCACTGCCATCTGCATTATTGCTCATTGGTGAATAAGGAAGTAAGAAAGTAAATATAAATTCACTTAATCGGTGTTATAATGATACTATACTTCCTGTTCAAGAGCATGACAAAGTGTGTTAACAAGATCTTTTGCTTTGCAGAATTTATACATAAGGATAAGAAAATAGTGTAAAACTGGGAAAATTCTGTTGAGCAGAATCTTTTGATGAGTTTTCAGTTTCTCTGATTTTTAATTGTTTTTAAAGCAGAAATGAAGGGTTCCTGTATACTGCCTAGTGAGTCTGGACAGCAGCTGCAGTAACAGCAGGGATATGAGAAGGGGCAGCCCACCAGAGTCTACAGGCAGCCATAGAGCAGAAAACATTCTTTTCATTATTTCTGCTGTCTCCCTTCTCAGCTTTTTACTCCCTCTAGTTAATGGGAGATAGATCTGAAACACGCAAGGGAAATAAAAAGCAGGACAATGATAGAAATAACAGACAATTCTTGATAATAATGGGGCACTGAAGATACAGCAGTGTGTTTGATTCATTGTGGTGTCTTGTAGTAAACACGGAAAGAAAATACGGCTCTTGGGGTTTTTTCCCTATCTTTTTTAATTTAAAACTTGAATGAAAGATAATGAGCAGCAAGAAAATTCTGCTATCTGCAACGTTATTCCCATTTTTTAACATCCTAGGTGATGGAATCAGGAACCTGATTACATCATTCTTTGCTTGTGGTACCACTTTGGCCTTTATAAACATTTTAATTTTGTAAATAAACTGTTCCCTGGTTTTTTAGTGATAAAAGTGTTCCCTTTTTGGTGTTTTTTGGTTGTTTTTTTTTTTTTAAGACTCTGAAATGCTCCTGAGTGTGCTCTCCCCCTCATTACACCCCAAATCTCTTATTAACAACTACCGATGTTTAGTATATGTAAGGAATTCAGGCAGAGACCTAGTTTACGTGCCCCATGCCAGCTTACCAGGTGGTGTAAATGACCACACCTCATTGACTTGCAAGTGGTTTTAGTGGCAACAAGTGGGAGTGTTTGTGTCAGCAGGATCCTGGTTATGCATGTGGCCACTGAAGCAGAAAAGGGTTGAAAGAGGCAAGATGACCTATAGGTTAATAGTCAACAGGTAATTTACTGTCTGGTTTTATTTGCCTATTATCCACTAATACCACCATTTATTTTTAAGCATGGTCTTATAACACAGAATTTTTCCTGCCTTCAGTGTAGCACCTTGTTAAGTTTGCCTTTTGTCATTACCAGCAAGCTAAGGAAACATCTTTCTTCTGGCATGTCAAGTGATGAGGTTATACACAATCAAAGCAGAATTCAGTACATTTGAATGACTTTGTATTTTATGATTTCCAATAGAATATCATCTGAGAAATGAAGTTCTGCTAAACTATTTTCATCTGTCCTCGCATCTGAAATCAATGTTTACATGCATTGGCTCTCTGCTGAAGCCCTCCACCAGTTTTCTAATTTATTTTGGGATATATTGTACTGCTTACATGATTATTGGTTGACGTGACTTTTCTAAAATATGTAAGGGACTGATTTTATAAGATGCTGAGTGCTCCTGTGTACTGTCTCCAAATGGTACTATGGCACAATGACTCAGACTTAGATCAGTAATTTAAACTATACCTGGGTTTTTTTCTGGGCTTCTCTCCAAAATGACCTGTTCCTGTGGAGGTAACCAGCTCAGAGCCACTCTGTGGATGCATGTCTACAGCAATATGGAGTTGGTATGCTTATAATTTGTGGTTAGACACAGTACAAGAGTGTGTTATCATTATTGAGAAAATGATCTTTTCAACCAGTATTTTCAGCGTTGATAGTATTATCGGTAGCTATTCAGAGTAATTCAAAAACATCTGAATGAGCATAGTTTGGGCACTCAAACTGCATTAACAGTACCCTGCAGTGACTCCATACACTAGCCATATGGCTCTAATTAAGGCATCTTAGTATTTGTACACTAGAAAAAAAGAAACAGATACGTCTTGGATGATAACTTAATCCTCCTCTTCACTGTGCCACTTTATGCCATAATTGAGGCTATATACACATCCTAACTGTGCATTTCCACTTTTAATATCTGTGGATTTCTTTTCAGTATGGGCTCAAATCCAATGTCTAATGTTTGAATGGGGTATAATTGTGAAAGTTAGGTAAGGCGCTTCACGGTGCACCAACAGTGCAATTGCAAACCAGACCCCTGTCGTCAGCCAGCTTCTGCCAGGAAACTCCTGTGATCTGGCTTTCTTTAGTGTCAGATGAAGATATTTTAACGAAAACTAAGCAAGCATTAGCACATAATATTATAAAATAATGGTTGTTTTTTCCCTTGACTTTTCTGGTCAGATTCATCAGTGTATTCTGGCTGCTGTATTTATTTTGGAGAAGTATAAAACCTCTCGATCATATTTAAAATGGCTTTATTAGTGTTTGAAATATCCAGAGCTGCAAAAAGAACTTGAGGTTTTATCTCCATTTCCCTATCTTCTGTCTTTACGTTCCCTTGTCTTTTTTCCATCTTTCCGTGGTTCCCTATTCCTTCGTCCTCTGTGTTTGCCTCACGCTAAGACAAACGATGTTCTGCATACCTTCCCTGCAGCTCACGTTCCTTTCATCGACAGCCGTGCTATTTTCACTGCCAGTCGTGTTTTCCCAGCCCTGATTTTTATTTCCTATCTTCACTACCGAGATGTAAAGGAACAAGTAACTTTTGAAAATAAATATTTTGGACTAATATATATGTTTTTGTCCTTCTATCGCAAGATTGCAGTGTAGTCTGTTTGCAGAGGTCAGTGCATACAGATGTCAGCTTTACAGAATTCTCTTTGTTCAAAATGGCAGCTCGTTTTCATTGTATGATAACTGCCTGCACTGAACTTACCTAAGCTCTTCATTAACTAAATAATTGTGGCAATTAACACGAAGTTCTCATTAATAACATTATTAGTTACAACGTAAGCATTTAAATAAATGTGATTAAGAATAATGCTAGCTACTTTTAGAAGGTCTCACCTGCATTGTTAAGGCCCTTCAGATAAAGACGAGACTTATGTCTTTAAAGAACAGTAGTTTTGATCAGTTTTAATCTCTATACTTTTTAGAAGATACTGTTTCAGCATACCATTGTGTGGTAACCAAAAGCAGATTTTTAAAATGTTTTTCAATTGAAAGCTTTTGGGGAAGGTCTTCTATTTAGCATGCTTTCAATAAAGTACATACAGTCTCTGCTTGATAAGAAAGAGGGATGAGAGGCAGTTTGTCTAATAAATCAATGCAGCTTTGATTCAAAAACTTCAAAGCTCAGTCTGTTTGAAACATGTACTTTTAAGAAATGTAAATAGCTCGTTCAGGTCACTGGACCCTTTTTAGAACCAGTGTCCTTAGAACCAACATCCTTAGCTCACTGGACTCTCAGTTTTACTGATTTTGAAATATTTCTGATTAGCTGTTTTCTTGACTGGCTGGTAATTCCAGCCATTGGCTACTGCTTATTACATTTATGAGTAATGTGAAATATTTTCAAGTCTACTACTCGGTTAATACACAGAAATAAACTTCCATGAAATAGGCGCACATAATTCTGAAAGACTATACTGCTTTTAAAAAGAGGTAGTGTTCAAAAACATAATTTCGCAATAACTTGCTCATAATCCTTAGATTTTCTGTATATTTTCACATGAATGGTATGTTTACTATTATACTCATGAAAATAGTTCTGTGTTAAAGTTTCTTCCCTAGAGCTTCATAGACTTACCTTAATATTCAGTACTCCCGTTTACTAGAGAGCTCTGACATGAAGATGCTTCTTAAGAAAATACACTAATTGTTAGTGCATACTTGAAAATAATACGTGAAGGCAGGAACTAAGGAAATTTTATCCACCTAAAACTGCTGGGCAAACTTAAAGAAAAACTAAAGGGTAATTTGCAGTGAATACTCAAATGGGATTTTTGCTAGGACTAAAATACAAAACCGTATGCTAAAACTATAATAGGCCCCTATTTAAGTTAATCGCTAAGCCTTATTTTCCACAACACTGACTTTTTCTTAAATGCTTTTGACTCAAATAAGTTCTGAGACGACGTGCAGCTTTGTACGGGGAGGAAAGGTCGGGGTCCAAGTCCCAGGACTGGGATGTACCCCTGCATGACTCGCAGCCAGGTCGCACAGTGGCTCAGATGGTGTTAGAGTATTGCTCTCAGCGACGCTCAGCTGCAGGCAGTGGAAATTATGCAGGACCAGTTGCCATCTTCTCCTGCGGTTTAACAAGAGCCGAGTCCAGACTTGAACTCCAGCCCTGATTCTGCTTCATGCTTGAAGCTATGCAAGATCAAACTTTTCGTTTTCTTAAACCATCTTTTCTGGGCAGTGCTATTTGAAGAAGGCAAGCTGTGCTGTACAGAAACCCACGCAAGCTGTATTCTCACTTGAGCCATGGCCTTGTACGTTAAGTTAGGAGAGTTTGCCTTCCTTACTCTTGTTCAAATCATAGAGTTCTTCCTTCTACACCTCGCAGAGGAACTTCTGAGTCAAAGAGCCAGCACAGTATCCTTATAACTAAAACTAAATTAGACAAATCTTCTATTTAAGCAGGTATATGTATGACTGTAGTTTCTGTATTTTTCACTGCACAAATGTCCCGAAATGTTAAAATGCCATTATGGAACCAGCTTTAAAAGCATTGTTACTGCTGCTACTGGTGGTGAATTATTACTAGGAGGAAAATCGATACTGGCGTATGATTTTCCAGCATGCAGGTGTCTGGCTGATCCACTGCTTAAATAAAGACATAGTTCTAAACTAAAGTCAGTAATAGCAAGAAATGTCAGCTGATGTATTTCAGGACCACAAAAGAAAATTAGATTCCTTTGAAACTTGGGGACAATGTGCCACATATATAACTACTTATGAGGATTCAGGGTTTTCCCTTCCTTTTCTCCTGTCCCCCAGAATGCTGCTGTGAGTATACATTGTATAACCCCTCACCTTCAAGAACTTACCTGCTGTTGCACTCACAACCCACGC
>JAVKLA010000093.1:1659485-1687704 GCA_034782735.1 Sagittarius serpentarius
ACTTCCCTGCTGTTGCACTCACAACCCACGCCCCCCCACCCCCCCCCCCCCCAACTGATGACTGAGGATCACTAAGCAAGAGAAGCAGTAAGGCAGTGCGGAGGTGAAGATGTTTGGTCCTGGGTCACAAGACTGTTTCAGTTGTTTATGTTAGAGGGGACATCAGATAAGATATTCGGAGGAAGGACTCGGAGCCCCTTGTTTCATCCTTTCTTTCTTGCTCTCCTGGTGCCATCTCGGCAGCAGGAGGACGGCTTGGCCCCTTCCCCTGGAGCCCTGACCAGCCTTTTAAAGGCTGAAATGTGAGAGCGGCTTGGGGGTTTATCCAAACCCCTTTGGGTTTAGTCCACTGCAAGACCTTATGTAAGTGAGCCTCTGTTTTAAGCAGGAAAGGTGCCAGGGGACAGGGCTGTGTCTGTCTGTCAAATGGCAGGGGCCGGAGGCAGCAGGGGAGGCTGGAGAGGGAAGGGGACTGGGGGAAAAGGGAACAATCTGGACTGAAACTGGACCTACCAACCGAGCCTGCCTCAAGCCTGTTGCTGAGATGAGCAGTAGAGAGGCTGCTACTGGCATTTTGTTAGACAGGGGCTGGTTTCCAGGCTTCTGGGGTTGGTGAAGCTGCCTGGGGATATTTCATAGCAGTGGGATTGCATGTGAAGGGATATTGAGCTGTTATCAGAGACCTTTTCTGTCTGCCAGCTCTCTCTGCTGCAAAAATATTGCTATGGAGATAAGCAAGGGAGTACCCTACAGCAACAGTGGTAGAAACTCCTCTTTCTATAAGGCTTTCTATAGCCTGAGAAGAATAAAAAGGGCTTTATGAATGGGGAAGAGTCTACTCAGTTAGCGTCATCTTCTTATCATGACTGGAGTCACCCAAAATGAAAATAGAAATTATCAAAGGTTCTAAAGGTGGTTATAATTTCAAGGTGGCGACGCATCCTGCTCAAGACTGTAAAGAAAGCTAGTAACAGGTTTTTTGTTACTACAACAGTTAGTAATGCTTTACTCTTAACATGCTGGTTGAAGAGAGGAGAGCACTGCAATGCAGTCTCGCATCTGATTTTTTTCCTTGGATTATTCCACATGAAAAAGAATACTTTTTGTGAAATTATGATGATAATGTTAATGAGAGGTTGATTAAGCTATGGCACATGATAGCTCCTAATTAGATATGTCGCCTCAGTCAGAAACTGAAAACCCAAGAATTTTTACTACAGCAAGACATGCTTATTATTCAACCAATGGTAACCAGCAAAGCCACCCCCGAACTGAATTAAAAAAGATTATTTGCCATTTTAAAGGACTCAGTGTGTGGCAGGCAATGTAAAAAAGATAAATACACTGTAGCAGAAATTTGAGTATTTACTAAGGAAGCAATGCAACTGGGCACATTCTGCAAATACATGTTAATGGTGCAGGCTACATTTGCCGTGAAGTGGCCTGCGGACTGTAAGAAACACTTAATTTCTAATTCAATTTATTATAACTTTTTTGACTGTGAGCTAAATTTGATATCCATAAGGCTCCTGGTGATAGACCTCCTTGCTATCCAGTGTCTCTTGAACAGCTGTTAAAATATGTATTTCAATTATTTGCAAAGTGTAGATATGAAGTTTGCAATCATGACTGTTTCGGTCACTTGGGGAATTAGAACAAGTTAGGAAAAAAAACAAACTAGAAATGGTCAGAAGAATAACTCTGAATAATGAAATAATTTGTGAATATGTTAAAAAATAACAATCTGTAAATAGAACAAGATGTGAAATTTGTCATAGAAAATGCATTACTTCTGACTGATCTGGCCTTCGGGAGTAGACTTTGGCAGTATCAGCTGTATGATATTCCAACAGGAGAAACCAATGTTAGCTGAAAACAAAAGCCTGGAAGCTCCTAGCAGGGCCCTGATTGCACTTAATTACCCGATGAGCCTCATGTGGGCCCCCACCTGCCCCCGCCCATGGGCCAGGGGACCCATTTAAGTGTGGGCAGGGCCCTCTGTCTGGCTGTGCTGTGGGGTTGCTGCTCTCCTGCTTGCCTCCAGCTCTGGCTTGTCTGGCAGTTTGGTTAGCCGCAGCATGTCATGGTTTCCTGGGATGCAAGGTAAAAGGGAGTTTGTTTTTTCTTTTTATATAAAGAGTTTTTTGGTTGGTGTTTTGTTTGTTTGTGGTGTTGGGGTTTTTTTGGGTTTTGGTTTTTTTTTTTGTTTGTTTGTTTGTCCTGCTGGCAGGATTGTTGGGGTATAGCAGTACAAAGATATTTTTGTTAGGAGACAAAAGCTGGTGTGGAAGTAAGGTAAAATCTTGCCTGTGTTTAAGCGAGTTGTATAAATCCTGATGAAGGCAGCCAGGCTGCTGCTGCTGCTGGCCTTGTGACTATCAGGTAGCAGCAGGGGTTTCTGTTTGCTCTGCTCCAGGGTGCAGCAGAGCTTTGTAGGGACCTTCTGGTTTCTTGCACCCACTGTGTGGAGTTGGGTGGGGAAACCATTTCTCCTGGCATGTCTGGCCCCATGAACCATCCCTCTCATGCCTAAATACCCTTGTAGCTGTTTGCCAAGTTAACCTGTAGCTCTTAACGGGTGTAAAAGCGTAACTCTGCTCCTACCAGTGTGCTTAGAGGACTCTTGGCCCTCAGGGGCTGGGGGTTAGAACTTGACTTGTTCACTACCACGTCATTTGGTGTCATCTGTAATATGCTGCCACTTGTATTGGAGGGAGGGAAAGTTTGGGTATTGTGAGACAGTTCTTCAGTCCCACCGTCTCTTGACTCCAATGACTTATTTAAATTGGCTGAGGACTTGTAAAAGCAATTACATTTAAACAGGGTGGCATGGAGGTCTGCAGTGGAAAGCCTCTCTCATCTGACTTTTATCTACTCCTTTGCCCTTTGGCTTCTCCCCCCCACCCCCCCCCCCACTGGTTAAAGAATATTGAACTACTTTTATTCTGTGACAGAAACTTTGCATGCATTTGAGCTGGTTATTTCCATGGCAGTTTATCTATAAAATTACACTATGGGCATGCCTGGGTTTCTGAAGTATTATTGTCCAAAACAGTCATTTATTTAGGATGGGGAATGTTGTCCTTGTGTATTTAAGAACCATGCTACTGTAAATAGTAAGTAGTGAATTTGGTTGTTTTTATTGTTTTGTGCAGAGCAGTGAATAAATATTAAAGGAATAAGTAGCAGCAGGATGGGAAAAAGGGAAGGACTGAATGTGGAGGAGATTGTGTTAATTAAAAACTGAGAGAGCCTCTGATTTCTTTGACATCTTAAATTGCATTGAGCTGCAATGTAATTTAATTTTGAAGGCATTTAAGTAGTCCATTCTAGAGTATTGACTGATTATCTTTTGCTCCATACACAAAATTTGAATAATCATTTATCTTATTGTTGGAAAAGTGAGTACTGCAGCATAGCTTCTGCTTTTCAAAAGTATTTTTCAATCAGTAATCAAGCCAACATCAGTTAGTGTGAATTAATGGAATAAAACTCTTAACGGCTGCAGTAGGTTAATAGAAGTGCAGTTAAACTTTGCACCAAAAATAACAGTCTTATATGAGCTGTTACAACACGTCAGGAAGATGTTCAACAGTCTCAAGTTAACTCTAAATTTTCTCGCTCATTTAATTTGGATTTTTTGTGCTGCTTTGCACCTAGATAAGTATGTGTGGTACTTCTGAAATCCACTTGTGTTGGTATAGTTTTAAGCCCCCATTGACTGATTTCAGAAAAACTTGTCTTGCTTGTTTCTTTTGATTATCACTTAAGATGACTCATTGTAACAGAAAATGCACTACCCGTCCTTCTGTAAGTGTGTGGTAATAGTTCAGCCTGAGTTAGCAAATGATGTTAGGACTTGTACTTTTGTCAGCCAGCATTTGTCACGTGTCTGTGTCCCCACAATGTTCTGTTGAGGAGTCTCAGGGCTGGATTATGCCAGGCAGCTGGTGGTGATGGGGGTATCCTTTGGGAGGAAGGGGGGAGCACCTTGGTGAGAATGAGGAGCACTGAGGAGTGTGCTTGGACCACCTGATTTCATCCCCTCTGCCCGTTCTGTGGTCTCACCATAGATGGATACAACCTCCTCCTCCTGTGTTGGGAGTGTCTTGGGACACGAGGCTTGTAGAACTATTCTGGGAGAGCGTGCAACACCCCTGGCACAGATCAAAGTGTTTACAGTAGCGTGCAATTTTATGTATGCACACATACATAAGGGAGCAAACTAGCTCAGCACAAACATAGGAGTATAGTAGGAGCTTTGGGGAAAATGCGTCATTTCAACATAGTTAATTTGCCATCTTGATAACTGAAATTTGGAGCTCTGAAATACATATTTTAGAGGGTACTGACCGTTCTTTCACTTCCAAGACTTATCTATCAGAATTAATAATTGTCCTGGGAAATTCTCTGTTTCTGTAGTAGAAAAAAGTTGAAAAGCAAACTAGTTTTCAGGCTGTTAATCATTCAGATCAGGTGCTGAAGCATTACAACAGCTACCTGTTCTTGTTATTTGTGGGCTAGCTGTGTGTTTTTCTGTCTGAATTAGACTTACCTTCTGTGATTTCAAAGTTCACCATAGAATAGTTTGGGTTAGAAGGGACCTTTAAAGGTCATCTAGTCCAACCCCCCTGCAGTGAGCAGGGGCATCTTCAACTAGATCAGGTTGCTCAGAGCCCCGTCCAGCCTGGCCTTGAATGTTCCCAGGGATGGGGCTTCTACCACCTCTCTGGGCAACCTGCTCCAGTGTTTCACCACCCTCCTCGTAAACAGTTTCTTCCTTATATCTAGTCTAAATCTACCCTCTTTTAGTTTAAAACCATTACCCCTTGTCCTATCACAACACGGCCTGCTAAAACGTTTGTCCCCATCTTTCTTGTAAGCCCCCTTTAAGTACTGAAAGGCCACAATAAGGTCTCCCCTGAGCCTTGCCTTCCTCAGGCTGAGCAACCCCAGCTCTCTCAGCCTGTCCTCACAGGAGAGCTGTTCCAGCCCTCTGATCATCTTCGTGGCCCTCCTCTGGACTCACTCCAACAGGTCCATGTCTTTCTTTTGCTGAGGACTCCAAAGCTGAAGGCAGTACTCCAGGTGGGGTCTCACCAGAGTGGAGTAGAGGGGGAGAATCGCCTCCTTCGACCTGCTGGTCACGATTCTTTTAACGCAGCCCAGGATACGGTTGGCTTTCTGGGCTGCAAACACACGTTGGCTGTGTCATGTTGAGCTTCTCATCAACCAACACCCCCAAGTCGTCCTTCTCAGGCCTGCTCTCAATCCATTCTCCTCCCAGCCTGTATTTGTGCTTGGGGTTGCCCTGACCCGTGTGCAGCACCTTGCACTTGGCCTTGTTCATCCTCATGAGGTTCACATGGGCCCACTTCTTGAGCTTGTCCAGGTCCCTCTGGATGGCATCCTGTCCCCCAAGTGTGTCAGCTGCACCAGTCAGCTTGGTGCCATCTGCAAACATGCTGAGGGTGTGCTCAACTCCGCTGTCTGTCATGGATGAAGACATTAAACAGTACTGGTCCCAATATGGACTCCTGAGGAACACCACTTGTCGCCAGTCTCCATCTGGAATCATGTTAAATTGTGAATTTTCCTGATTTGTACCTCCTGTAAATATTCATCTTCCTTCTTTTGTCCCCTTTCACACTAAAAGATTTTAATTTTCATTCATGCTGAGATTTCCCATTATTTAAATGTTTGCTTAGCTGTATTATGCCTGTTACCTCTTTACTGTGTGTTTTGCAGATGACCTACCATATCTGCTTTATTCAAATAAAATTATATTACAGCTGGAGCTGTTGCTCAATAAATACGGTTAGCTCATGTTTTTTTAATGGAATACCAAATTGGATCGGCAGTCTAACCTCTCAAATATGTTAAATTCTTATTGTGCAATGTCTTAGGGAATTTCCTGCTTACTTGGAACTAATTAGGTCCTTGATTTAATTGCAAGTGTGACTTTTGGCATGTTCAGAATATTTTTTTATATATTCTAGAAATGAAAGTGCCAGAAAAGCACTTAGTATTTTGAACATATTCATCGTAATGGATGATTCCCAATCTATGAAAATCTAAGAGGAAATTGTTTTAAGCCTTAAAAAAGCCATGCAGTATCTAGCTGTGGAAATAATTTCAGAAGCTTTCAACATTGATCATTTTAGTATACGCAACAGCTTGAGCTGATGCAAAGTATGTTTAGTTTCATGAGGCTACTGTGCTTGCAAAGTATGAGAATTTTTTTGTCCTGCTTGGAAGAAAAATAGATCCAGTGAATACATTTTCTCCTAAGCTTCATTTTTTTTTTTTTTTTTTTTTACAAGATTCAGTAACAAAAAATATTCCTGAAGGTGCTTATAGAAGAATCTGTGCTGTAGCGGTTCTGTAAGAACTGAAACGCCTTAATTTTTGTGTCATTTTCTTCTGACAGAAACATTGGCTATATATTGTGCTTTAGAAAGGAATATCTGTAGTGTCACTCCATCAGGCATCTAATGTATTCTGACCATTGGTTCATGAGATGAATGTTGAAATGCAATGCTTACGTGGAAGAGGACCCTGGAAAGATCCTTTGATCTATTTTTAACCTTCAAATTAATTTATTGATTGAAATAGGTTAAAACCAAACAGCAATAGATTGCTTGGAAGTTGTGGCTCATGCAGCTGCACCTCTTGTTGCTCCAAAGCAGGCAGGCTAAGGGACTTGTATGTAAAAGGAGAGGGCACTTGGGAATAGCTGCTGGCAGTTTCTCTAGAAAGGTGAGTGGGTCCAGTGTGAGGCGAAGGTCTTTTCCAGCAGATGTAGTTTATGATGATGTAGAGCTTGTATTCTGAAGAAACTCGGAACTAATTACTGTGCTGTGTTAGTGTGAATCAGGGCAAGATAAGCATCGTAGGAAAATGCATCCATGGGCACTCTGGCCTTGGAAGGAAGTCTGTTTGGATCAGTTTTTGACGTAGGTGTGCGTGGGAGAGAGAAAAGGGATGAGTGAGGAGTCTTGGGCAAGACAAAGATGACAGTCTGGGCAGTGGCTGCCACGTGCGTGACGTAGGTCAGGAGTGGGGTGTGCATGGCCCTTTGCAAGGTGCAGCAGGGCTGGGCCCTCTGTGCTGAGGAGGGGCACAGATATGGGCAGGCTAGTGACCACTGTCACTTGGGCATGTGAGCAGCCTAATCCTCACCTTTTTGGGAGCCTTACTTTGTAGCTGAGTTTCCAGAATTGCAGTGACTTTTGCCATACTTCTGTCTCTTCTGGCATTTCTCACAGGTTTACTTTTAAAAGTGGTAATAGAGCTTGTTCAGGTGATACCCTGCCGTACTGCCATCAGTCACTGTCTTAACTACCTTGTAGTCACTGATCTGTCCATCCAGACTCTGTCAGCTCTGTGACTCCCCCATGCTTTCTGTTTTCAGGATAAAATCTGCCATCTGGAAGAAAAACTCAGTTGTTCACCCTGTATTTGTGATCCTGCCACTGTTTCCCCTCAGCTGTCCCTTTACAGCTCTTCACTGTCACCAGCAGAAAGTATAGGTAGTCAAGGCTGTGTTGCTTGTTTCTGCTACATTTCCCTTCCTTGAAGGGCTGCCCATCTGCCCTTTCAAGTGGTATCCAAAGGCGTCCTTCAGCTTCTTTCTGCTGGTAGCTTTGTGATTCCCAGTATTCAGGGCCTCTGGTTTCCCCTTCAACAGACTCCCCAAGTACCTACTTGCTGCTCTCCAGTACTGATGTTTTATAACTATGTACTCGTGCTTCCCAGAGCAGCATCGCAGTACTGGCAGCTCTGCTTCTTCTCAGGCTTTTGAGCCACCCAGCAGACTCTGCCTGGGGCCCTCTCAGGCTGTGTTGCCGTACCCCATGGTGCTCCACCTGCTACCTGCCTACTCCTTTACTCTGTTCATGAGTCTCTTCATGTCTCCTCCACCATTTTGGTTCCTAATAACTAGAAGTTATTATTAAAACTGGTGTGGTCACGGATTTTAACTTAAATTTTGCAGGTAGATGGAGCTATTACTTTCGTGCATCCAGAAATCATGAGTCAGTTGTGTCTTCAGATCTCTCTTTGTTGTTGTTTACTTTATTGATTCATGCTTTTTGGTTTTTGCTCTCCCTTATTTTAACGTAGAATTGACAAATTTTTCTTTAAAGAAGATCTAATCCAATACTTCATTCAAACTCAGGGGTTTTTATGTTTCAGAAGAGCTTGTCCATTTTTTTTTTTTTTTTTAATCTCTGTTTAAAGTTTTGCCTAAGGCAGAGAGAGGTATTGGGCTGTGGGAAAACTTGAAAAGGTGAGACTTTTTTGCAGTTCCAGTTCCACCAGATTAAAATGAGTTTATATCAGCCTGAGACTTCTAGTACAGAGATTCTTTGATTAAACACTAGGGCTTTAGATGCTTAAATGAGCCTTTAATTGTTTGAGGTTAATTTTTTTTTTTTCCTCTAAGAACATATGCTTGTACTCTAGATGCTTTTAAATCCAACAGTTTTCTTTTATCTGAACTACTTCAACTTTATTTGTGTATTTTCCTGTTTTGCTTTTATGTGTCACAGTATGCAATTCTCTAAAGTGTTATCTTGGTCTTTTATCTCTTTGTAAAGTGCTAGGTGATACCTTGTATCTAGGATGTTTTATTAAATTGAATTTGTTTGCTTTGTATTATGCCGCAGATCCTTTAGTCTCTGTAAATCTTATCCTAGGCAGGTCTGTCCTTCCTTCCCATCCCTTTGCTCCCCTATCTTTTTAATCCAGATGTCTCTCGGCTGAGAGGCATTGCTTTTATACAGCTATTGTAAGCGGAGATCAGACATCCCTGACTTTGTGGTATTTCCCCAGTGAACACACTTGTGCCTTTTTGTAGCTTTCATCAGAGGTACTTTACAGAGTGGAAAATTCTTAAGCGTAGGTTAGAGATAGTGGTGGGGGCAGCAGCAGTTCAGAGCGAAGTCATATACATGAAGAGAAATGAGATCTTCCCAAGAAGAATGGAGGGGCCAGAAAAGATCAGTAATTGTAAACCTCTGTCCTGGAAGGGGCCTTGGAAGAAATGGCCACTGCAACCTTCCTGTGGCAGGTGGAATCTGAAGGCAGGTGGTTTATTTACCAATAAAACATTTTCTTCAAAAAGTTAACTGTGCTGACTTCTTTTTATTGTTCTTCCAGAACGGAACAAGATAGGCCAAATCCTTCTTCAGTCTTCCCTTTTTAAGCCTTTTCATTCTCAGCAGCATTTACATGTAAGATGCCTTAAAATTTCTTCAGTGTTTTTAGTAGCTACTTGAGCTTGAGAATAAAAGAAACCCAGTGTGATTCTTGGGCTGAGTTTGTGGGTCTAAAATATTCTTTATTTGAGAACAGAGCAGTTGTGCTACAGAATTTATGCAAGTATAAGTTGTTAAAAGGGAGACTGCACTGCCTAATGACAGCGGCCTTCAAAGGAAACCAGCATCTTCCACTTAATTTTGGAGAAACTTCATTTCTCAGTCTCTTGGTTATTGCAATATGTCCTACAATGCAGCTGCAAAACCACCTTGTGATCTTTATTTCACAACTTAACTTCTTCATATTTTTAGAAAGAATACAGCTTTAGGTTATAAAAAAAGTAGTATTGGAGTTAAATGAAACAGCAGAAAATCAAACTCCACCCACCAGTTCAAAATATCCAAAGAAATAAGAAGTGGACATTACGATTATCACCTGAAGAAAAATGGCTTGGGGTATTATTCCAGTACCCTGCAAAAAGGAGCTAGTAGTTTTTATTAAAAAGAGCACTGTTGGGTTTTTATAGGCCAATTTTCCTTTTGTGGATGGAGCTCTGATGCGCTCATAGAGCAGAGTTGTTTAAAATGTCCAGCTATTCGTAAATCAAGTGGACAATAACACAATGAAAAATATTTTCACATATGCAATACTTCTGCTGTCTAAATATCAGCTGCCTGATCAAACGGTTTGCGTTCCCATCTTTTGTGTCCCTTTTTGAAAACAGCTCTGTATTTCACTTGTTAAATTTCAAAAACAGTTTTGAAATGGAAATCAATCCCTAACTTAATTTAAATCTAAAATTGCTTGCATATCAGAATAGCCTGGTCTCCTTCAGGCATTTTATTATGAAGTACTAACTAGGGACATAATTTAACTTGTGAAATATACAAATCACATGGCATTCATATGTGCTACATAAAGAAAAACGTGTGAATACCTTAAGATTTATGCATTTCAGAAGCTAAATTGCCTGTCGTCGTACTCCAGGCCACCAGTGCACTTGCCTCATTCTCATTGGCTTGTCAAGAATACAAAAAGGAATTAAAAATGTAAACATAATTTGTATTTAAAAGGGAAAGAAAATCTATTGGGCATTTGTTTATCATCTTACGCTGCAAAGATCTTCACATATTTGCACCTAGGAGATAAATAAGTGCAGATTTTCAAAGTAAAAAGTGGCCTTTGGGGTTCCAGGCCAAGCTTAGGCTGTTAAGACCTGATGCCCCAAACACAAGGCAAGCAGGAGATGTTGGGTCGTAATTTTATCGAGACTTCTGTCCTCCCTTCCTGAACCCATCTTTTCTGTTTATGGAACTTGTTTGTGTGTCATAGTGAGGTAAAAAGAAGCTGTAAGATTTTCTCTGCCTTCATGTGATAGGCATCACCTTGGCCGTCATCTTGGGGATTCAGGCAGGGAGATGAGTGCTCAAAAGTTCAGTTTGAGTTGAAAAGCTGACATTTCTGAATGAGTCTTTAATAGACTTGTATTTCTGTAGAGACTTTTGTAATATATTTGAGCATTATGTAGTACTTCTTCGATGGGTACTAAAAGCTGAATAATAAATACCTTTTTGGTAGCAACTAACCTCTGTCGTGGCACACTGCTCATACGAGTGAGTTGTTATTCCATACAAGCTACTGCATATAACTTCATTTCTACCCTGTAATTTATATTACCTTTAAAAACACAGATTTAATTATAACAATTTAATCTCAATGTTAAATATATACTTGCCCAGAGAACAAAAGATAATAGAACAAAAATCAGTTAAGCAAAATCTAAATTAAATTGAAGTTATATTGAAACTGAATACAGTTCAAATAACGATCACAAAGAAAAGAGGGGTAAGTACTTTGCTTATTGGGTTGGAGGAGAAATAAATACAGTCAGTGACAGTCAAGCAGCTTTTGTATATACAGTAAGATTCTGGCTAGATTAACATTTTCATTCTTCTGTGAAGAAGAAAATGTATCGGATGAAGTTGCGTGCCTGAAGCAAAACCAAGTCTCATGCAGAATGGCAGAAAAGGGGTTCCCGCAACCCCTTGCAGGGCACTGGCAGCTCCAGCCCTAAAGCAGGGAAGTGCTGCAGGTTGGCTGTGTCAGGCCTGGGGTGGGAGTGACTGGGCTTGGGCATGGCAAAATCATGAAGGTGACAGTTTTGCATCAGTGAAGTCCTGAGAAGGAGCAGGAGGGAAGCAAGAGCCCAGTGAAGGCTTTGCCTGAGAGGATGGGTTCACTGTAGTCTTATGACAGACCCTGTGTGTCTGCTTGAAGGAAGAAAAAAAAGCCGAACTTTGGTAGGTAAATTAAGGTTCTTGTTCCTTTTCTATACTGAAGGTTCTCAAGGATTAAGGTGAAAGTTGCTGCTTTTTTTCTGGTTAAATAAGACATATCTCCAGTGCAGTGTTTTCCCATGAGTGTAAAGGATAGATTCTTGGTGTCAAGACGCATTTTATTTAGCAGAGGCTGCAGCCCTTTCAAACAGTATTGTCCCTCATGCACAACAGGAGTGTTCCTTGTCCTGTCTCCAGGCCAAGCCTGGCAGCTGGACTCGCCTGGCACCTCTGCTGGTGGGGTGGTTGTGGTTTCCCCCTGCTAGCAGCAGGATGGTGTGGGGCAGCTGCCTCCGGTGGGAGGGCATCTGCTGCCACTGAGCCATCCCACCTTGTTGTGGCCCTCACACCTTGGTGTGTAATGGAGACTGCTCTAACACAAATGAGAAACCCCGTTGTGTCTTAAGGCTTTAAGGATAAGGGAGGTCTTGGTACTGTGGTGTAGGAAAAGAGGGAAAAAAAATCATCCCAGTTTTAGTGTGAAAACGGAACACTGTAACAGGAGGAATCTTTCTGGTATATGGATCGCAAGGCTTATGGGCATCAGTCCCTTTGCATCAGCACCTGCTTCAGGTTTGGTTATATGCTGTTTTAAAAACACCTGTCCCGAGACCGAAGAGTGGTTCTCTCTGGCAGTGGCAGGTAGCAGGTGTCTGGGGAAACAGGGAAAGTGAGTAGGAATGATACTTGAGAACAATACCAGTTTCCTGGAATGGATCACAGATGTCTTCAGGCAGAGGTGATGGCACCTTTTCACTTAGGGCTAAATGGATTTTTTTTTTTCTTTTTGTTTTTAAAATCAATTCATCTAACTGATCTCTTACTGACCCCATTTAAATATTAGCATCTGCAGCGATCAAGGCAATGAGTTCCCTAGTCCAGTCACTTTTGTGAAATCTGTTTCCTTGGTTTGACTTTACCATCAGATAACTTAATTTGGTGTCCCCTATTTCTTATATATAATGTGAGACTGTTAAGTCATACCTTTTTCATCTTCCTGTGTCACTACTGAGTTGACAGGCCTGGTTACAGTGCTGCTTTGTCATGATTCTTCCAGATGACAGCCCTAACCTGCCTAACTGTTCTTTGCGCAGAAGTACCTCCAATCACCCACTCTACCTTTCTGCTTTCCTAAATATACAGTACACTTATTCACAGAAAGAGAGGCTGGATCTGTGCAGAGTACTTGAGAGGATGGTTTTGCTGAATGGTGACATGCTGATTTGTTTTTTCTATTCCTCTTCTAACTCACAAGTTTCACTTTATTGTTCTTTTGACCAACAGTGAGAGTTGAACCGATGTTTGCAGCCTTTTGAGCATCCATGGTAGTGACTCAGTGGATTATGTACCCAGTTAGGGTGACTTTTTTTTGCCTTGAATCAGAGCACGACGTGGGATAGGGTATTGCAGATCTGTGATACTTCCATAACCAAAACAAGGCTAATGGAATTGTGTTTGGTTTTGTTCTAAACATTAGACTTGCTGAAGGTCGCCATAGCTCTCAAAATTTAGAGGGTGGGAGGTCGCATCTCAAACTTCGGTTCTTCCAGGATAAGGATTCATGGGTAATGGGGTATCTTCTGGAAAGCCGATCTTCTGGAAAAGGGGTTGAAAGGAGTCCTTCCAAAACTGTTACAGTTACACTTCAGAGGATGGCTGGAGTTTGATAGCTATCAAAATAGACTTAATTGCCAGGACTATATGAAGGTGGGTGATTAAGGTAGAAGCTGGTCTGTGCTGGAAAGCTGATGAGCTTCTTGTCAATGGACACGCTAAGGTGTGGGGGAAGGATGGTTCTCCTGCAGGCAGTTGTCTTTGTTGGAGGGAACCTTCCTTTACAACTCAGATTTCAGCTCTCTATTGCATGGGTGATTGGAGACAATGAAGGCAATGCAAAAAGCTGTCAGAGCCCAGGATGAGTTGGGAGGAGGTCTACCAGAAGTGGAAACCACTTTTTCCAGGTAATTATTAATTTATGAACCTGCTAAGCCAATCTTCATACAGCTATTTCAATTCAGCTTATAGCATGGTATGACACTCAAAATAGTCTGGTTCAAATCTGTCAAAAATAGCCACCGAAACCAGAGAGATTATAGTGACAGTATAGGTTTTTTTCTTCCTTTATATTACCATTTTGATATTATCATTACCCTTCTGATGTAATCAATAGCTACAAAATACAGTTTGATTTTTTTATTGTACAGCTGCAAATGTGATTTTAAGAAAAAAGATTCATATTTTAGAACACCTAACCTGGAGTGCGGCAAAACCTATTTTGGGTTTTTTCTTTTGAAGTAACGAAAAACTTTCTGCCTTCTAGTACTACTTTTCTGCTATTAATTTTCACACTTTGCAAAGATACCAGTGAGAAGGAGTCACACAGTTAATTCAGTCCTACCCATCTGCTTGTTGCTGTTTTGGCTAATGCATTAAAAATTTACTTGTGTATGATTCCTTCTAGGCTGCTCTTCATTAATGGATTAAGAATGGTCTTTTGAAGTGAACAGCGTGTACGCAGCAAACCATTTTGTTCAATTTAAATGAAAAAGAATGAAAGAAGTGCTGTTAGCCTAGTTCTTTGAAGATGTTTGGATTCAAACATTCAGTTTGAGGTATTGCTGTACTTTTTTTTAATAACGTGCCCGGGAAACAAAAAAACCCCACAGATCTTGAGGGTTTTTTACCTTTTTATATCAAGGTTCTCTTCTTCAAAGACAAAACTAGCTGAGGCACAGGTAATGCTTGTTGTGTGCAGCTTCATGGTTCTGCTATGTGAACACAGTCTCTGCAGCTCTCTGCTGTAGCAGCGATACTGCTCTGGGAGCCCGTTCTGCTCCTGTGCCCAGAGAGCAGGGGTGGCTCTGGCTGTATCCACACTGTGCCCACCAGGACGGACGTGCAGCTAAAATAGCCGTCTCTCTCTAGTCCCTGCTGGAAGGGAGGTCTCTGGGCCAGTTTTGAGACAGGTGTTTCTGGAAGGAAACCTAATGGTTTCCTGGTGCTGGAAATCCTGTGAAGACACTTGCCCACCAGACAGACTCATCCTAGGCTTCTGTTTTCCCCGTGGTGGCAGGGGAGGAGGATGGCGCTAGAGCTTGGCTGGAAGCGTTGGCAGGGATCTGAGATGTCTCTGTCCTTGCAGCATGAGAAAGGTGGCAGCATCTGTAGGTTTTGGCTAGGTAGGTTTGTAAGGAACTGTTACTTAGCATCAACTTAGCATGGGGATTTTCACTGCTCCTTGTAAGAAGACATGTAATGTGTCAGAGCACCAGTAGTGTCTGAGGCTTATTTGCCTGGCAGACTTTTAGTATAAATTCAGTATTAAATAGTTACGAGTAGAAATAGTAAACCCTGATGTATGCACTGAGACCAAGAACTACCATCTGGTCTTCTGTAAGGGTTGCCATTCCCAAATGATATTTAATACTTGTAGTTCCTACTAGGTGATTGTGGTGACTAGAAGCATGACAAAGAAATGAGAATAGAAACAGCAACAGTGTGAGGAAAACCAGTTCAGTGGAGCTTGGTTTAGCTTCAAGTTTTCTATTAACAAACTGTATTGCATACTTCGTAGAGGCACTCATAGTGTCATAAAAAGCATCAAGAAACAAGTCAGTAGAAGTGGGACAATAAAAATAGATTTCATGAGTGGAAGCTTCCTTTTCATAATGAAATACTACATGTGGGATTTTTGTGCACCAGCTTGAAGAAAACATAAGAAACCTATGGGAAGGACTGAGGGGAGGCTGTCCTCCCCCTCCAGGCCTGTATTTGCTTCAGTGCCTAAATCGATCCTCTTGGGGAGAGCATGGCAGGGGGAGATGACTTCTATAATGTGCTTTACTTTCTGGATGTATCTCCTGGCTACATGGCACAGTGATCGTTTGAAAGCGTAACTCTTATTACAGCTATGCATTACTCACAAAGAGAAAAAAGCGTTAATTATTTCTCCTTGGTACATTCAGTGATAACCTGCTGTAGTAATAATCCCCCCCCCCCCCGTGGATTTCTGGAAGCTGTTTATTTGTTTTTTTGCTAGGAAATAGATAATTTCTAGTGATGAAATTGCAGATCCTTAGTGCATTCCTTTTTAAAAAGGGTGGATCCAAATGTCACAGCTGATACAATTTTGTGGCAAAGAACCATTAATTTGTTTTAGCTGTATAAAAATAGAGACGAAAACAGTATGTTTAGCTTGCCATGTAAAGAAAGAATTGATTGATTTAATCACTAAAGAAAAAGTTGGTGCTATGCGTGCAACCCCTGCCTCCCCATGCCCCAGCCCTAAATAAGATCATTCAGAGTGAAAATAGAGGACAATTTAATGGATACTTAATGCTATTTTCACTGCAATACTCCATCGATATCATTAAACTAAAAATGAAGATTTAAGATGGAGATTTTCATCACTCCTTAGAAATACAAGGCAAAGGCTGTAGAGCCAGCATCTAACAACTATGCAGTGGAAAGAATAGAAATGAACCAATGCAGAATGGACTGGCTACTTAACGGTTTTTTATCTTGTTTCCTGTTTTGCCTCGCTGTACCAGAAAATATTTTGATCTATGTAGAAAGCTTCATTAAAAATGTTTCATTTTTCTTTACCGAAACTGCTTTCTGTATCATCTGCTCCCAAGTGGAAAATTCATTCATCAGAAGATGATTATGGATGGAATGGCCTTGCTGAGCATGGCTGACTTTGGGGGGGTGCGATGTTGATGACCATGTGAGGGATGAGCTGTGGGCTGCTGGAGCAGCTGTGGCTCCAGGACACCCTCTATGTTTGCATCTCCTTGCTTTCTGTGAGCAAAGAAGTCTGCACCCATCTTTGTGCAGCTTCTCCTGCTTTGTGCGAGTCTGTAGTCCTGGTCGTAACTGCCAGTAAAGCTATTGCATAGGTGATAGTTTGCCATTAGCTGTCAGAACAGATATAAGAGCATTTACGCCAGCACTTCAAAGCTGCGATGAAAGAGCTCTGTTTCCAATTCAGACAGGAGGCACATGGGCTTCTTATATTTGCTCAGTATTCCCAATTCACCATTAGATTGTGGCTGTTCTGTGCAGTCTGTTTTGATCTGCTCCCATCTGCTCCAATCTGATGTTTTTTTTCTGAAAAATGAAGCTGGCAGTGTGTGATTGTTGCAAAGGCAATCAATTACTGAAGCTGTAAAAGCGCTCTGCCTGGTGAAGATGGAGTGTGCTCTTACCAGACTGCAGCATTTCTTCTACTCCTTAACATGCACAGGTAAACTGCACCACGGGCTATTGGCAGAGACTTAAACTGGCAGAAATACAGGCAGCTCCAGCAGATCTGCTGTTGTACGTAAGGATAAATCAGAGGGTCCCTGCTGTGTTTCATGTTTTGTGAGGGGACTTTGTTAGTAAGAACAGCTGCTGGTGGTGTGAGAGTGGCTGGAAAATGGTATGTGGGGAATAGTTGTAAGTGGCCAACTGTGAAAGAGGAGGAATGTACTGACTGGAGTTCCTCAGCAGTCTGTCCTGGGTCTAGTACTGCTCGGTACTTTTGGTTTTCAGCGTGTGAATGACTTGAATGAAGGAATAGAGAGTATATTTAACAAATTAGCACATAATACCAAACTCGGAGGGAATAGAATTCCAAATCAACTGGACAAATTGCAGAAAGCCCCCCTAGAAAGCAGGCAATTTTACTGGTGCAGCAGATTCAGCAGTTCAACAGGTAGAAGCGTAAGAACAGTATCTACGCAGACATGGGATACAGAGCAGCCCTTCAGAAGAGAATGCTGGGAGTTAATACGCTCTGTTCACTTGAACCTCAATGCCAGCAATGTCAAGCTTTTGTGAAAAATATTAACACTGCTAGAATGTATGAGAGAGACTGATTTTTCTGCAAGAAAGGAGGAGTCATCCTCCTACTCTGCTTCTTGTGCTGCCAGGTGCAGCCTGGAGTATTGCAGCTAGTTCAGGCTCCAGTCTTAGAGCAGGTTGCAAACCAGGCAAAATAGCCTGGAGAAAAACAAAGAGTGATCACAGGTAGATGAAATGTGATCTTGGAGGGCTTGAAAGAACTATGTTTGCATAGGCTCACAAAGATAAAATTAAAGGGGGAGGTTTGGAGAGGACATCAGCTCTCAGATGCAAGAGACAGATCTGTGGAGCACCGGGTAGTGATGTGCTGCACTCCCCTTGTGTAGGGACAAGAAGTAATGCACTAGAGTTACTGCAAGAAAGACTTGGCCAGGTGCTGGGAGAAACAGCCTAGTGATAAACTAGTTTTAACAACAACAACAAAACAAGGCTTTTGGCTCTTGGATCATGCTATGGACACTGGGTAGAATCATCACACAATAGCCCAGGATGGAGGGGACCTTGAAAGACCATCTGCTCCAGCCTTTGTGGGAAAGGGAGCCTAGATGAGATTATCTAGCCCCCTGTCCAGTTGTGTCTTGAAAACCACCAGTGATGGTGTCTCTGCCATGTCCCTGGGGAGGTTGTTCCAGTGAATGGTTCTTCTCACTGTAAAAAATTTTCTTATACTGTGATGAAAATCATAATGGAGGTCTATAATGTTATGGACCTATGACTTGTCTAACTCTGCCTCTGAAACAGCAAAAACCTGAATGACTTCATATATAAAAAGAAAACAGTATTTTCTGGTTTGTTTGCGGGGGGGGGGATGATCAGATTTTAATAAAATATGTATTGTGTAGTAGGGTCTTAAAATTGTTTGCCTTTTGCTGCTGCCTTACAGAACAAACTTTCCTACTGGCTAATATATGACAAAGCCCTTACACAATGTTGGGAGGGACGGACTCTACAGGTTACTGCATTAGGCTTCAGATCTAACTTTCGTAGACACTGAATGTTTCCATCTACTTTAGCAGTAGTTTTAGATGTTCACCAGGTATATTTGAGAATACCAATACCTACTACCAGATGATCTAAATAAATACTGCCTACTTCCAACTTTCAAATCTGCATATTAATAAATACTGTATTCCCCTGGATTAAAATTATACAATGTTACTCTGACATAGCAATTACAGTATGGATGATATGCGAATCTTCATTTATTATTGTTGAACTTCAGGCTTTGTAAAAATTAATGTTTTAGCTGCTTACATAAACCGTTCTTTTAATGAAGCTGGCCCTATGAGAAGCTAGCAGTGGAAAGGAATTAAATGACACTGCTAGGCGGAGATGACAAAGATGGATCAAACTGTTCTGATAAGAATACTGATTAATCGTGCTATTTAGTTATAAACTTGTTGAAGTTTAGATGTTGCTTTTGTAATCTTCATGGGACAGGTGCCTTAACTTTCAGGGAGTGATTAAGTGCTACAGCACACAGGCTGCTATGTGGATCATAATCTTCAGAATAATGTGAGCCTAAATTAGTAATTTACTAAGTTATGAATATGGGAAATATTTTGCCATGATTAAGAATAATTAATGCAAAGCTGTATTGGCAATGTCCACCCAGTAATTCATCCTTATTGCTTTGTGACAGAATGTTTCAGGCTGCCTCTGGGAGGGGATTTGAAGAGTAGAATCAGAATGACAAAACCCACAGCCTTAAGGAGGTCCTGCTGATTGATGGCTTTGCAAACAAACTGTTGGTTAATTGGATAGGGGGTACATCTGTGGAAGCTGGAGTCCTTTTTGTATAGGAAGAGATGTATGTCATATGGAGGGCTCTGAAGGCTGCAACTTGAGCAGTTATCACTTCAAGGGAAGATGGACTAAAGTTTGATTCTAACCAGTGTCAAATATAACTGGCCTTGCATATGCATCTTCTCAGTTCAGGTTCACAACCTCCATTAACCACTTGCAAAGAATTAGACTGTGTTTCTGTTGTTAACTGAGCAAAACCTGAGGTACTTGCTGTATCCTTTACAGCTGTTTTGGCAGGGTGAGCCACTGAAGGCAAAAGAGGGGAAGGGCATGTTGGAGATGGAAACGGGGCATGTGTGTAAGAAGGAATTGGGACATCTCGGCATAATTTCAGGAAGTGTGTCTTGGGGGCTGATCCGCTTTGGGCAGTGGAGAGAACAGAGTGAAAGCTCTGGGAACAGAGTGAAAGCAGTCTGAGATGCCCTGGTGCAGCTCAGCGCTGGGCTTGGTGAGGCTGTGCGTGCTGCTACAGCACGGCTGTGCTGCGCCTGAACCAGAGCCAGGGACTGCACAGAGCCGCTCTGAGCCATGCGACACAGTGCTCCCTGCAAGCTGCTGTCATGGAGAGCTTTGCTGTTTGCCTTTGTTTTTATTGCTGGGGTTTTGTTTATGCCCACATGGTACGAGCCAGACTAGCACTCTAATTAAAAGCAGTGAGTTTTGGAGCACGGTATCAGGCCTTGATCAAGCAGAGGCCAGGACTGAGTCCTCCAGGCCCTCCCTGTGCACTTGCCTTGCTTTCCAGGCACTTCACACCCAGGCCCTACCTTGGCTATGCTACGCACAGGTCAGTGCTGTGGTGCTGGCTGCTTTCCTCTCGTTCTTGCTTTTTGGTGTCCCATTTGTCACAAACTGCTGCTTATGCTTGCGGACAGGTAGGTCATGGAGGCTTTCTCGTTGCGTTCATGTTAGCAGAGCTCCCTCGCGGAGGTGCACAGGGGAGGATTTTCTGCCGGTGCCGTTCTGCGCCATGGGCAGGGCTCTGATGTCCTCTCACCGCTCATGTGATTAAGAATGCTAAGCTGACCCCCATAAAGGCACAGAAATGAAGGAACTCCCCTTTTAAGAGTCCACTCGAAGTGAGGGAGGAAATACTAATGAGTGGTGCTGCCATTTTCCCTGACGTCAAGAATGGTACAGGCGGGATTGTTCTAGAGGGTTCCCAAACGTCGCCAAATACAATGTAAAATCAATTAAAAGACATCTAAATCGGTTTTAGAAACCAAGATGCTTATCTGATTCTTAGGAATAATTCTTAAATTGAGTTGTACCACAAACTGCCTTTGTTTTCTTAGAGTAATAACTGAAGAAAAAGAAATTTTGAATTGCGATTGTGGTTTTTTTTTCCCTCTGTGTGTGAAGCTCTTAGAAATAGTTAATGCTTTGCTTGGATGATTCCCAACCTCCTTGTGAGCCACGCTTAGGAAAAATATTTTTTAGAGTTCATAACTTGTGAAGGCTGAGTTTACAGATATGATTTGAATCATGGTCTGTGGTTTTTTTTTTTTTAAGACGTACCTTTTTTTCTTTGACAAGACCTTGCTTATTTTACTTAATCCCTCTCAGCTTCTAGTATTTGTTTTGCTCATTCTAACGTATTGGAGTCCTTTCGCAACAGCGGCATTGAAGGGGGTTTTTTTAAGCCTTCTGCTCTATTTTTCAGAACTGCTTATCTTCCTCTCCCCCACTTTTATGTATTGAATTAGACAAACTGTGAATTCCTTTCTGACTAGAAAGAAAGATCCAGGACTTAAAAGGCACCAGATGGTGGCACTGGTCTTTCACATCTGACAAGTCTGGATCATGCAGTGAAACGTTAAGACGTTTTCTGCAAGTTGTACTGCATGCCATCCTAATTTTTTCTCTTTCAAGCTTCATAGTTGGAATGGGGAAGGTGACATATTTTTATGCTTATCTTTAGAGAGTGCCTAGAGAAGGTGAGATGTGTATCTAAGGGAGTAGAAAGGATAAGCCTTGGCGATATCTGAGCATTGCTAATACTGTTATTTTCTGTATTTGTATTATGCCATTACATTTCAGTTGAAATACAGAGTAGTTTGGATGCCAGCTGAGCTGTGCCAGCTTATAGTAGGTGAGACTGTAGTTCCGATTCTTAAAATTGGATGTGTACCTTATTCTCAGTCTTTACTGCATGTGCAGTTTTTAATAGCTACTGTTTTGTTGAATGTAGCAGATACTAGCTCTATAGTGATGCTATAGTTAATTTGCTTTGTATTCCTGAAATCATCACTTTGGTATCTTCAGAGTATGCTTAACAGTATTCTATTTCTCTGCTTTAAGGAGGAATGGCCAGAGAAACCTGTATTTGAAAGAGAGAATGAAGTCTTGAATTCCATGTGAAATATTGTGTTAGAGAAATATTAAAGACAGAAAAACACACATCTTGCCTCTGGAGATTAATCTTTGCAGTCTGTGATGTGCTTCTTTCCTGTTTGGGCACAAACTGTGCCAGGGAAGAGAGCACCTTCAGATGTGAAAGTAATGGGTGCAAAACAAGAATGTAGGTAAAGGCTCATTATGAACAATAAACACAGAAATGGCTAAATTCTTTAGTAGTATTGCACTGTGTGAAAAGGAGTTGATCTATCAACATCACCTGTTACGGTCCTGGGGCTCACACAGCAGCTGTAACATAAGCTGTAACCAGTGTTGCATGGAAACAGGGCAACAGAATATTTGCTGACCGTGCATGCTTCCCCAGAATCTACAGAGCAAGCCTTTGCGCTGGGGAATGTCCCAGCACTACCGAAGAGGTAGGACATGGGACCTGCAGCCTTGGATGTCATCCAGAAAGGGAAGTGGGCTCTGAACCCCTAAGGTGTGTTTCTCAATGATGCTGTCAACACACCTAGTCTTCAGGCAGCTAAAATCCTGATGACTAGAGCAAAAGCAAGGTGAATTGGAGAGGTTCAGACAGCATGTCGTGTTTGAGTTCAGGAGAAGGTAACTGCCTTCCAAAGCCACCTGTGAGCATTGCTTCAGACTGAAAGAAAAAAAGAAGTTGAAATGCAGTTGACTTCACATAGCATGCAGTCTTTCTTCACATATCTTTGGGGAATTTAGTCCACATCTGATCCCACAGCTCTAGTGCATAGTTCAGTTTTACATTAAAACTTTGGCCCTCACTCTGAAATCAGTTAGAGATTTCTCACTGAATTACTGGGCTGAGATTTTGCCTCCTGTGTGTGTTAAGTCAAGCTACTTTTTCTAGTCTGGAAAAGCTTCCATTTGTCCTATAAGACACAATTGTTACTTGCGTATTGATGATTAGAAGAGAAACCAGCTAAAACTAAATTGATGAAATGACCAGTGAGTATGTTGTTCTTCTGTTGGAAAGTTTTTGCTGTTGAGTGCGTGCTAGGAAAGGTCAGTGGCTTTTTTTTTTTTACTTAAATATGTTTTGAAGTTTCAGTCTGAAAAACTGGATCAAGATGGAGAATGAAAGTTGCAACGTGAAATTACAGGATGTCTGTAAACAGTGTGTACTTTTCAACTGACAGAATTTAATAGCTGCTATTACACATTTTCTGCTTTCTTAGCAGCACCTGGCATTCTGTCGAGTCAGGCCTTTATCAGACAGTCGAAAAACAGTTTTTCTGTTTTTACCATATTCTCATAACTTACTCTTCTTTTGTCCCTTAATGTGACCTCAGCTGTGAGCAGCTGGGAGAAAGAATAGTCATTCTTGGTTGTGTTTGCAACATAATATGGCCTGTTCGCAAGCCGGGGTCCTGATAGATGTCACTGGTTTGCAATATAAATGGTATTAATACTGAATTGAACTGTTTGGCCTCAAGTAAGATTTAATGGCTTATAATTTTTTAGGGGTTTTGTTTTGTTTGTTTGTTCTTGCAGGGAAATGCAGCCATCCTAAGCTGGTCATGTGCTAGGAGCTGCCCTTCAGATTTCAGTTAGAGTACTTTCATAATTGGAAACTTATAAGTTGAGATGTATGGTTACGCTTTTCCATCTTAGTTGAGGTCGTTAAACTGTTTGTCAATGCACAGGTGTTACATCTTGCTCTTTTGTTGAGTGCGATACATAGGGATCAAAGTGAGTATAAATGAAACCAAAGAACTTGCATTGTGGCTTACTACTGTTGCAATAAAATTATTTTTAGAGTTACTGCTTTCATTCCTCACTGATTCAGTTACTTACTGATTAGCAGTTACTTTTGAGACACTGTGGTGGTCAGGTGTGGTGCAGGGAAAAGCAAGCATAGCATTGTTCTTTCAAAAGGGGAAAAAAAATCTAGAATGTCACCTGCTTAACCTGGAAGAAGTAATCTCTTTGTCAGCACTGGATAAGATGAGGAGATAAGTAGTGGCCCACACTGACGCAGCTTGTTCTTGGTAAACTCATCTGAATTCCTTCTAAGCAGAAAAATAGGACTTTGTTACAGGAGAAGCAGGGGCAGTAACTTTAGTAAAGCTTTTGACATTCCACGTAAGGTTCTCCAAAACCAGCAGTGGCAACCTGGAGATACTAATAAGTACAGCTAGATACAGCTTTAGCTGAAGACCAGCAAACGTTTGCGTGTATGACCCAGCTGGCAAGTCTATAGAGTGGTACAACAGATGGGTTGAGAGTGTGACTGACGAGAAAAACTGTTCAGAGAAATTAGACAGAAGGTGGTGGAGTGGTTGGGTGGGGAAAGGATGCCCAAAATGGACTTTGAAAGCAGAAGTCTCATTTATTCCACCTGTCTGTAGTGGTTAGAACAAAAAGTTAAAAAGCCAAATTTCAGCAAGAAAGATGCAAGGTAGGGGTTGAACTTCCTAGCAATAAGACAGCACACGGACAGAGTGCCTGCGAAGGTGTGGACTCGCCACTGTCAGAAATCCTCAAGGCTGGATAAAACCTGTCAGTGAGGACATCCCTTCTAACTCAGTTTTGGTGATAGGAAACAGAGGGGCTATATGCTGCCTTCTAGGGGAATCACTGCTACAGTAGAAAGCCAAGATTTAGGAGTGTCTTTCTCATTTGTTTATAGGCAAATTCTGTAGTTATTTAAATAATGTGGCGTCAGATGACTGTGAAAGGGGAATTGAAACAGCCCACAGTTTAGTCTCTGTCTTGAAAAGAAAATGTTTATGAACCTGCTCTGCTTTAAACAAATCCCTGAAGCAAATGAAGGTTTTGAAGTGGTCCCCGCTTAAAAACGGGAGATCGCAAAATAATTGCCAGAGTATTCTGTCATTACTTGTGTGGGGTGTTTTTTCTTTTTTTGCAAGAAAAAGCAATTTGCAGATAAAAGGATTCCTCAAATAAGGTATTTTTCTACTTTTTATTCCTGCAAGTAAGATATCAGCTATATTCCTCGTAAGGTGCTTGTGGTGCTATTTGCTCTCTTAGCTACCCTTAATATTACCAGTATGTTGTCCCTTACTCAAAATTCAGTCCAAGAAAAGGCACGTAATACTTGAGCTTATCATGAATCCTGTTTTAGAAATGCTTGCATGTATGGTGGCTCACTTATGCGAGTTCTAGGCCTGATCAGTTTTGCATCGGGTTGTAAGTAAGTAGATAAGAAAGCCAGTGTTTTTTACACTATTACTGATATTTGGCTGCCCAGTTTTAGTGAGTTACTCAACTGAGAGGGCAGTATTAAAAATAGCAGTTCTAATGCGTACAGCGTGAACAACCTCAGCTCTTGCATTTTCACTGGCGAATGCTTGTTTATCCCATACGAGTTTGCTTCGCTACTTTAGGTACAGTTTAAAAATCGTAGGCAAGTCAGTGTATCATTGGGACTTGGACTGACGGAAAATGCCGGAAGGCTGGTAGGGAGGAAGGGGAGAATATTTCCACCTCTTCTAGTAGTGACAAATATAATTGCTGGTATTACCACTGTGGGGACTGTGACCTGAAACTTGTTGGGGGAAGATGTCGGGGAAATGGGCCATGCTTTGGCCTCATCCAGAACAGTCTGGGTATAGTCAGTTGTTGCCTAAGCTTTTTAGCAGAGGCAGCATGACATTTCTGTTTTCTCTGGTGCTTGTGCTTTAACTGCTTCTTTGACTCAAATGTTAAACTTTTTAGCTTGGCTGTTTCATGAATTGCTGCCTAAAAGTATTGCAGCTGGGGCCTGTTGTCGGTACTAGGAGATGAAGAAGGTGAGGAGTTAGCCCAGCAGCCTTGCAGGCGCCCCAGGGGACAAAGGCCCCAGTCTATGGGGAGCATTTCTCTGCAGAGCCAGTGGATATGGTCAGTGAGTTTCAGCCTTGTTTATGGCTCCAACTGGTGGCATTTTGATCAGCATATACTTAATTTGGAGTAAAAAGCTATTGCTCTGTCATGTAACAAGAAGGCAAGTGGATATAGGTTGATATATTTTGGTTTCCAGGTGGGAAGCTTGAGTTCGTTTGAAGTTGAACCTGTCTACTTGGTTTACCTACCCCCATCTAAAACTTAGCAAATGGGTTGTGCTATCTGGCAGACATGACCACATTAAGCCTATTTGTTTTATGAACACTTGATACAATTTTAAGATTCTAAGAAAATGTCTCCAAAAAGATATCATATGAAAATCGATAGTTCTTTTCTATGTCATCTTGTTTATGAGCTAGAAGCAGAAGGAGGGTTCACTGGAGCAGGGCTAAGATCAATAGCTCTGTGAATTTTAATTGGACCTTCTTTTACTACTAGCTGAGTGCTGTCTGCTTTTAACCCTGTGTCCTGGTTTCGGCTGGAATAGAGTTAATTGTCTTCCTAGTAGCTGGTACAGCGCTGTGTTTTGGGTTTCGTATGAGAAGAATGTCGGTAACACCCTGATGGTTTCAGTTCTTGCTAAGTCGTGTTTAGACTCCGTCAAGGACTTTTCAGCTTCTCATGCCCAGCCAGCAAGAAGGCTGGAGGGGCACAGGAAAGTTGGGAGGAGGGGAGACAGCTGGGACAGCAGACCCAAACTGGCCAGAGTGTGATTCCATACCTGGGATGTCATGCACAGCTCAGTGGGCGGGGAGGAGCGGGGCTGGGGCGTCGGTCGGCGAGTGGTGAGCCATTGCATTGTGCATGCCTTGTCTTGTGTATTCCAATCTTATTATTATTATTGTCACTTTATTGTTGTCATTAGTGTCATTGCTAGTTTCTTCCTTTCTGTTCTATTAAACTGTTCTTATCTCAACCCACAAGCTTTACTTGTTTTTTTTCTCCGATTCTGTCCCCCATCCCACTGGGTGGTGGGGGAGCGAGTGGGTGGCTGTGCGGTGCTGAGTTGCTGGCTGGGGTTAAACCATGACACCCTGTAAGAGTAAAATACAAGACCCTTTGGCAACTAGTGACTTCTCCATCGTAGAGTCCCATCAGAGCCGCTTGTGGACTGTCTTAAACAGAAAGTGGAAAGAAGGGAATTGAAGAGTAACTTGATTCTTACTACTGTCATAATTTAATTTAAAATAACGTTTCCACCATTTTGGTTTCCTATTTAAGCTTGGTTAATATATTTCTCTTCTTACTGTCATTTTATCTTTGCACGTCGTCCTTGTTTCTAGTCTAAGTGAGTTTTCCTATATTTTTTCCCCTACTTTACACATGTGTACGTGGTGTCACCTTATTTTACAATATAATTCTTATGTATGCAGCGAGCTAATAAAATCACCTTCTCCATGGACTCTATGGAATGTGGAGAAGAAAAAAAAAAAACTATGTCCGTATTTCCTCATAAAGAAACAGTCTTCTTTCTTATTTTCATTTATCCTTCTCTTACTCTGTGATTGCAAACATCAGTGGGCAAAACTAGTTTGTTTATGCTTCCTTTTTCAGTCACCCATATCAAAAATCTCTTCTGAAATGCTCTTAGTAACATTCCCATGACCTTTTGGTTTCATCTCCTATAAATCCATGGAGCGGGAAAGTCTCTCCTCTAGAAGTCTCACTGGAATCATTGCTACTGTGGTTTCTCCTTCCCAATCTCTGTGTCTCAAATCCTATGTCATTTAATTTGTGTATTGCCCTACACTTTTCCCAAACCCTCTTGGTGAAACAATTCTGTCTGCTGGCAGTATGTGGGTGTTAATGGGAGGGAGACCCTTGACAGCATATATTACTCTGTTCTGCCAAAGGTCCGACCTCCCTCTTTACTGTGCTTAGACTTTTATAATCTGTGAACTGGTGGTAAGAGGTATGTTTATTCTTTGCTCCTTCTGCAGCAAACTTTTGGGGAATGGTCACCTCAGATTAGGTCTGGTTGCAGGTGTGCAGGCAGAGGAATGTGGAGTTATCTGCTTTGTCTGTATCCTGCAGATTTCCACCAAAGAGGAAGTTTTACCGACTGACAGGATTTTTATGAACAAGGCTGGTGCTAGGTTGTGTTTTTACAGTGTCTGCTAAATAACAGAGATCGCTACTTCTTCAAGGACGTCTGGCTATGAAGCGGTGATAGGATTTATCAGTGTGATTTTTCATTTTGTTTTATGGGGCAGGTTGGTAGGTGGTGCTGTTCCTGTACTTTGTGGGGACTTTTAGGAAGAAATGCTAAATGCTGTGGTGTTCTCTCATTTTTAAAATTCCACAGTAGTGTAACTTTACTGATTTGAGTAGCATTTTTCCCAATGTACGAGAGACTCCTCTGAAAAGGAGACGATCTGTTTTGTACCTAATGAGGGCAGATTCCAGTCAAAGATTGTGTCTTATGACTACATGAAATTTCTCTCGTGTTCATTGAAAACACTACTGGTGACATTTTTTGCTTTCTTGTAAAAGGCACAATACAGAAATTACAGCCTGGGGGGAAGAGGGGCTGTCATGGCTCTTGTTTTCTGTCCTGCTGCAGAGGATGCTGTAGAATTGATGAATTGATAGAGGCTTGATGGTAAAACAGATGGATTTTGGGGACTTCAAAAATGTAGTGCAGCCCATTGTGACAGCTTTGCAAGTCATGATCAGGCATGTCTGTGATGCCATTGAGACCTTTTACAGCTCAAGTAGTCTTGGGGGGGGGGGGGTGG
>JAVKLA010000093.1:1687804-1712535 GCA_034782735.1 Sagittarius serpentarius
CCCCCCCCCCCCCCCCCCCCCCCCAGCAATATCCTGACCTGTGCCAGCCATCATGCTTCCCTTTCTTTGATGGAAACCGGGGCATACCAACACCTTTATACTGGTTAAGAAGCTTTGCCAAATGAGTTGGAGCCTGGGTAAAGCTCTGGTTCAAGACACTTAAATTTGGGTACCTGGACTTGCTTACGGGAGTGTATATAGACAAAAAATGTAGCCAAATTAGAAACTTCAGTATTTCTGGATTTGTAACTAAACTGTCTTGAGCAAACTGACCCGTCCTTAGGCTGTGACAACTGCAGGAAACTATGACTTTACCTTACTGGGTTTTTATTTCTCTGAGGTTTTCACTAGTGAAGTACTGGCTTGGGTTCATCACCCAACTGATGGGTCTACAGGACTCCTGGACCAGAGCTGGCTTGGGGCTAGTACCATGTACAGGGCCAGAGGGGTTCGGGTCTGTATTCTTGTAGCTTGTACCCAACTGTACAGACACTCTTTGAGCGTTGTCCGAAAAGTGCAGTTGTGATTTCAGGGTTTATATATAGATTTTTTTTCATGGAAAAATTAGGATTGTAGAATTACAATGGTTTACCTAAAACAGCTGGATGGGGGAAGCATGATTGCGTGCAATAGCAAAGCTGCCCTGGGGCAGGGACATATTTTGTTGGTTTGGTAGAGCTTCTGCTCAGCAATTGCTGAGTTCTGGAACATGTGCCTAGTCCTTCTTTCCATTCTTAATTTAATTTTAATTTTACTAAGAAACTTAGATTATATATTCTAAAAACTTTGTGCACTGGCAAGTCTTCAAAATATGAGTATAAAAATGATTTTTTTTTTTTATTTATTTATTTGTTTCCATCATATCTCTTTGCAACTCATATCTAATCTTCCATCCACTATCACTCCAAGACTACTTTTAGCATTACTGCTTTTCAATTCAGGGCATCTTATTGACTCCACATTTCAGATTATTTTTCACGGAATGTATTTATCAAGGTGCAGGCCAGAGGCTCTCATAGAGTTATAAGCCTCTTAAAGGCGGGAAAGTGCTGATACAGCCTTAAATTGTAGCATGGCAAATGTTACACTATAATTACCTTTATCTATCATCAAACTCCCTTTCAGAGGCCTGGCTATGTGCTGTGGGCCTCATGATGGAATGCTCCATTACACTGAGATTTTTCAAGGGATAAAAACTCTACAGCAAAACATGATAAAGTACTTTTATAAGAGTAGCCTCGGTGGCAGTGACAGGGTGGTGAGAAGAAAAGAGATGGTGGTGAGTTGCAGGAGGAAATGTTCTGTGGCATTAGTGGTAGATCTGTATTAGAGTACAAAATTTTTTTTTTCTCCACCACTGTCTCAACCGCATTACTACTTGTCTTCCAGATGCTTTGACAAGTCAGCATTTAGCATGAGCTATGAAATTTAAGCAAATAGTATGTGTATTTTTACTATGCACTGGAGTATTGGACAAAGACATACAAGCTGGCAGACACCAGGCTAGCTGCAGAGTGGAAAGCAATACAATAGTGTCAGTGTACTACTGCACTTGAGCTAATGCACCTGGCAAAACTGGGCTTGGTAGTTTTGGCACGAGGCTGCGTTGAAGCCGCTTTGCTGATTTCATTCATGACCGATCTGGAGTTCGTGTACTGTACCGCGTCCTCGGGTCTGTGCTCATTTGATCGCCCTGTCATCTGGCCCACCCTCTGTAAATTGCGGGTTTGGTTTGTCAGCTTCGTGTCCTTAAAACAAAGGTAAAGGAAAGGAAGCACTAACCTGGAAGAGACTGGAGAAGGGTGAAATTCAGACCGAGAACAAAGGGGTAGATACTTCGATAATGCAAGGATTTCAGGTACAGGAAGAGAGGCACAGTATTAAAGCAGTTTTGTATGGCAACACAGATGGTATCTCAGTAGCTGAAATGTAACAACACTCCCTTGTTTTTCTAGTTTTTATATTAATCATGAAGAACTATTAGTCATGTAAAGCACAAATAAAAGGGACACTTAAGGACAACACTGAAAACCTATTGGGAGCTCTCTGTGTGTATTGTATATATAGAGACACACTTTTTTGGATTAAGTAAAATACTTGTATTTACTTGCTACTTGTCTTCACCGGCTTAAGTGACTGGCACATTTGCAGTCTGCTGTTAAATGGCAAGGACGCGGTGTATCCATTACTGAAATGTAGCCATGATTAATGCTGTCTAAAGTGTACGGGAGCATTTCATGTGCAGATGATGTGTAAATAGACGGAGAAGGGAAAGAAGAATTTGTATATTGGAGAATATTAACATTTCGGAGGCAGGCGGCCAATGAGGTAAATTAGATTCCCATAGACAGCTAAAGAGACGTGTTTTCTGTACTTAAGTCACTAGAGCTAGTTTAGAGTATCGGATTGTATAATTGCCATCTGAGTATCTTTACATTTCTGCTCAGTGCTTCGTTTTGGTAGCTAATGAAATTCACTCTCTTCTAATACAGTTCTGTTTTCTGTTTAGGGTATACCACAGCAGACAAGCTTTTAAAAAAGAAAAAAGTGAACTAAGTGTGTTATAATTGCATCTCTCTCGCTCTGCATTTTTAGTCATTTATCTCGCTACAGAGAATGCAAAATATTCCAGTCATGATGTTTGGTTTACTCGTCAGCAGAAATGAATGATGACCAGTGCGTTGACTGTTGAGGAAACGGTTTCTAGTCCATTATGCTGTTACAAAATAGTGAATGTACTAAATATTGTTAAAGATATACAAGATAAACTTACGTGAGGCAGGAGTCAAATGCAACCACTTTGTAACAAACTAATGAAGTCAACTAAGGAGAGTAGTTGGTGTATTAGAGTGGGGGCCCTCTTTCAATGCAGAGCTGCTGTACATAAGAGAAGCTGTGCAGTCCCACAGCTTAGATGGCTGAAATGTGCCCAGCAAAGTATGAGGAGGTGCGTTGGGGGGTGGGCAGGGGAGACTTTCCAAGTTGAATTTTTTGGCAGAAAGGAAAGGAATCCAAAGGACTTGAAATATGACATGAAGCAGCTGTTCTGGCTTGGGATGCTCCTTCTGTGAGTTACAAGAAGTCACCTTGAGGAAAGGTGGTGTGGGAGTCTTGGTAACTGAGTAGGTGGGTTTGCTCTTGTGTGCCCTCTGCCTTTCTGCTCCCAGAAGAAACAGGCAGTTTGTCCACGGTGGGACACGGTGTGTTAAAAAAGGAAAGGAACAAACAAAAAAAGGTCAAAACCTAGTTTTAACATATTGCATGCTCAATCTACTGCAGCTGGAATTTGAAATGGTGGTGACATCTTGAACTGCCTTCATCCATGCTGAATGCACGCACTCTGGCCTTTCTCCCAGAAGGGGAAACTAAAGGATAATAGCTAGTGATTTGTACGTCCCGTAGTGTGGTTGGTTTGAAAGATAAGAGCCTTATCAAATTTCTGCAGCAGTCAGGTGGTGGTTATGTGCTAAAACCTGTAAATTATAATTGTGTTAGTTTAACCTTCAAGCATCTATAGCAGTTCTACAAGAACTTAACTATTGCTCCTCAAGCAAATTAAGTCAAGTTTAGCAATCTACAGACCCAGGCTTGAAGATATATGTTGTGAACTGTATTCTGGTTTTATGAATATTAATAGACCAGAATGATGAATTTTCTCTTTTAATTAAAAACTTTGTACGATGGGTGTAACATTTATCTCAAAATGTTAGTGATTGTTGCCTCGAAGGAGACCAGATTTTCTCAGGGAGGATGGGAGTCAGTTCTTCAAAAAGCATTTGTGTTCTAGTAATGAGGGGGGGGAAAAAAAACCTGAGGCACTCCTTTTTTTAATTTCTACTTCTTTTCTCCCATTTTTTGTTTGATTTTTGGGTTCTTTGTACATAATGAATGGAAGCTCTGTCAGCAATTGTTGGTTTTTCACATTCATTGGGAATGTAACTGACAAAGAACAATCTTCTTTCTCCACTAAGCATTTCTTTACAGTTTTGGTTTTGTCACAAACTGACTTTTGCACACAAGCTCCGGTTCAGAAAAATGTTCTGCAGTGTGGAGTCTTAAGCTGATCTGTAGCCCAACTTGTTTTGTGCTTTAATGAAGTAACTAGAGCTTTTCAACAGCAAAATCCAGGATTTTGCTCTTAAAGAAGTGGGGGCTACTGTGTTAATGAAGATGTACTATCTTATAGCTTCTGTATCACAAGATAGCTGATAAATTTATTCAGACATTTAAGCACAAAGGTAGGGAGACAGGAAAATAAGTGGACCCTGAGCAGATCCAGGAGTGAGGATCTTGAGTGGAAGCCTTCTGTGGGAGAGTTGCAGAAGCAGGCACCCCTTGGTAGGCAGAACTTTTTCTGTTTGTGTCAACAAAATGTAGGAACAGCACAGGATGCAAAATTTCTGTTTTGGGGGAAAGATATTAGGTGGGGCTGTTATACATGGGGATACAAGTTCGAAGCTATGTGCCTTTTTTATTTTTTTAATAGTCTTTGGTTTTGGTTTGTTTTTTTTTTTACCTTAGGCCCTTAAAGTCACTTTTCAGTGTGCAGCTGCTACTCTGCAGGGTGGGCTTACTGGGAAAAGGTGCAGAAAGGTGGCTTTTGCTATCATTCATTAATGGATGAGTACATGGCCTTCTGCTATGGAATATGATTGTGGCTGCAAGCCATCTGTTCGGGCTGTGCCTGGGTTATCAGTGCTGGGTCGCTCAGAGCATCATGTCTACATACTGTTTTTAAAGACTTTTTTCAAAGACAGCATTGCATAGGCATTGATTTGCCCACAGTTCTTACCTTCTGCTCTTCCGATTTGAATCTGGAAAGCTGTTTTCCTTGATGTGACAAAGTGGTGTCAATATGAGCAGATATAATTCATGTTTTATTATGCTTTTATAGTCTTTAGAAGAACAATAGGATCCAGTGTGTATGGGCACTTTGTTTATACGAGCCTAACATGGGAGTTTCGGTAGACCTTGCTCTGCTGTTTTTGGCTTTTTTCCTGCTAATAAAATGAGAAGTTAAGTTCTATTTCAGGAACATCAAATGAAAAATTCTATCTAAGAACTTATTTCTAAAAAGACTGATTTCTCATCTGTAGATCTTGTTTAGACTTGAAAAGATTCCCCCCCCCCCCAAAGCATTTGGCTCTGTTTTAATATATCTTTACTGTTCATTTGTAATGCTCTATATTTCTAAATATGAATACACTGTGCAAACATAAGAAACATTCCGTATGTTTTAAGTGCAAGAAATTTTTGACTGATACTTATCTAATGTGAAATACCGAGGCAACTGAGATCTGTTGGGCACATCTGTCGTAACTCCTAGGACTTCTGGTTTTATCTGTGGTCTTGGAGTGCTCTGGAGAAGGCTGGTATGCTTGAGCATAGTGTGCTTGAATGCATTAAACATGTTTGTCCTAGGGTCAGTAGTCTGAGTGTATGGGGAATTAAATGATGTTTTCCTGCATTAGAAGATTCGCTATGCAGCAGGCCGTGACTGAGGGTGACAGAAAACCAAGAGCTGAACTTCAGTTCTTCCATTGAAGAATGACCAGTTAAAAAAGCCAAATAGGTTTCTCATACTTCTTACCTGATAAAATAACACAGATGTTCAAATACGATTCCCTCTGTTCCTCCCAGGATATAGACTTCTATGTTTTAAATTTCACTCTGCTTTCTAAAAAGGATGGCATAATGTGATACAGTAAGCATCTCGCTTCCCCTTTTTATGTGGGAGAAATTGCATCTTTTGCACCTTTTAGCCCTACACAGTTTCTTCTGCAGAGCTCTGGGAGTTGGTGTGGAGATTAGGGCTTACTAGGAATTAACCAAGTATCTATTTGTTGAGGGAATATAGTCGCTTTCCTTTGAGCTCAAACTCCAAATCCATTTATAATAAGGAGGAGTATATATATAGTTTTGTTTACATCTGTTAGCTGCTCTGCTGTCAATAGGCATTACAAAAAATGGTAACATCACTGTCATTTTAAAAAGGCTTTAGTATGTCAACAGGGCGAACAGGAAACAAAAGGCATATTAACATGGGCTAAATTTTAGGAACCTTCCATGACCATTTATATTTAAAATTATTATTTGTGGCAAGATGGAGACTTTTGGAGTGACTCAAAATGGTACTTTTTACTTTGAACATCAAATAAGTTCTTGTGATTCCCTGTCTCCATTGCCTGCTTTCACATGAGTGTGTTTGCTGACTTATTTGTAACTGACATTTAGTGTTGTGTTTTGGTTTGCGTGGAGTTTTTTTGTTTAATATAAATCCTCTGGCATATGCCAATTTGTTCCTCATTTGTGATGCCAATGAGAGGAGAATGGAGTCCTAGAGCATTAGTCAGATATTATTATGGCCTTTCAAAATGCATGATACCATCTCTGGGTAGCAGCACAGTTTCCACAACTGGGCTTGTTAATGTGAAAGCTGACTGATGAGTGTTGCTGTGTTTATGGAACTGAGCGTGTAAGAAATGCAGCAGCCAGAAAGCAACTAACACAGCTTTTATTACCAGCAAATATGAACAACACAGGATGAGACGGGCTCTCTTGACCCTTCCAGCTGCTGATGCATGGGTGGATAGAAGGGAAAAATAGCACTTAACATTTTGTGCATCCCAAACAGCAGTGTGACATAGCAAAAGCACCTTAGTCACGTGTGGTATAAATGGTCAGCAATGGCTCCTCCTTATGCACAGAGTAGCATCACAGATACGAGGTCTGTGCCTGTGGATAGCTGTGTGATCTGCTGGGATAGTGTGAGCTAAGGAAAGCAGAGCTGCAGGTCTCTGCCAGGGAAATGGCTGTTGTATTCTCTGTGGGGGGAGCACGCTGTGGACCGCTCTCAGTGCAGTTGGGCTGGCTGTGTTTTCCAGTAGTCTGTATCCGCAGCTAAAAGTTTTATTGCCAACTTATGCTCAGTTAATACTGCTCTGCAGATAAGAATTCTTCAGTATCCAACTTTGCTACTTCATATTTTTGGAATGACCAGTATGTGTTCAGTGATCAAGCTGACTGCTTTTTATTCTAGGAACAATACTGGCAGTGCTGGCCTTACAGGTTATGGCTAATGCTTGGGAGTAAGCAGTTTAGCAATCCAGACAATTAAATGCAAAACCAGAAGCAGTCCCTTTTTCACCCTCTGTGTTGAAGTGCTTTATGCTATTATAATTAGGTAGAGTTGTCAAAGCAGACTTTGTACCTTATCCCAGTTACAAGTACTATTAACAAAAAAGAACCCAAATTCATGGACAGATTAAAGCAGGGTTTGACAACTACTGTTATTTCTGGCTGTTAATATGTGTTGCAGGGGTAACTTTGGCCTGTGTAGGTGAAACAGCTGACACCAACTGAAGCAGTATCTATGCAATGTGTTTAAGAATTCAGTCCGAGGTGACTGCAGTACTCTCCTGGCAGTGAGATCTTGCGCAGATCAATAGAGCTACTCGACTTTTCCATCTCTTTGTGATCACTGGGTGTTACCTATGACGATTTGACTTTGGCAAATCATCAGCCGCTAATTCTGCTACTTTCAGCCTCAAAACAGAACTGCCCTTTAAAACCAGTTGCTGTGGTAACCCAACAGGAGTGATTTGTAGCATAATTATACTAATATGGGTTCCTTCCAGAAGCCTGAGTAGCTTAAACTGAAATGTTTTTATAGCTAATAAAACAAAGTGCTTTTATTTCAACCAAGCGTTGCACGTCCCTGGTTTAGAGAAGAAGACTGCAATGCTATTTTTGTGCTGGGTGGGTTTTTTTCGTTTGTTCGAGAGGTTCGTTTTGTTTTAAGACAGATAGTCAAAACAGGTAGTGACTTTCCAGGAAACAGAAGGTGTCAATACAGCTAAAAGAACTGAATCCAAAAGTATTTTTTCAGTAACGCTAGAGGGGAGAACGCAGAAGAAAAGAGCAGCTGTGAAATGCTATGGCCACTGAGGCCAAAAAAAAGTAAACTTCAGCAGGCTGGGTTTTGACTCCCATGTCGGAAATTTGGCTTTTAGGGGTAGAAAGGGACCTGTGGGTTTGCAAGCAAAGCTGGTGGGGAACGTTGTGGGGTTTGGGCAGGGTATTGGCCTCCATCTCTGCAAATGGAAGTGCAGAAGTTGAGTCTCCCCAGCCGTGGTACCCTCACCTTTACGGCAGTTTCACCTCTCGGGTTCGTTGAAGAGAGGGTTGCCTGCTCTGCTGGGAATGTTACTGTCATGGGGCTTGACATAAAATTGCGGGGTTTTATGCTTTGAGGTTGTTTTTTGTCATTCTGTTGGTTTTCTATGTGTTTTAGTTTAGGTTTTTGTCTCATCCCTGTTACTTCGGGGTCTGCTGGGATGGGGCAGGGCATGTGTTTCCTTTTAGCTGCTGGCAGGTGCCTGGTGCAGCTCCTTGCTCCAGAGGGAGGCCCATATATCCGTATGAAACTTGAAGCAGTCTCCTGTAATGGCTTTCCCTAAAGAAGCTGAGAGTAGGGCCAGGGCTTTGGCTGTTTGATCCAGCCAAGAGATTGTATGGTGCGGACAGGACCGGCAGATTCTGGAGTCCCAGGAGGTGTGTGACTGCAATAGCAATGACTGGCACTAACCTGGAGGAAACAGTAACTGAGGGATCCTGCCATCTTCAGTAACTCCTCCTGCACTGCTTCCTAGGGAAGTTTATAAAGCTGTAGTAGTGAAATACATAGCAAAATATCTACTGAAACTTGCTTTGTCTGTCAATGAAAACTGGAATGGAGAAACTACAGTTTGATGGTTGACATAAACTACTGAACAAGAATTTGAAAGGCTTTCATGCTAAAGTAAGGTGGTTTATTGTGGGGTTTGGGGTTTTGGGGGGGGTTGGGGTTTTTGTAGTGGTTTTTTTGGGGGTGTTTGTGTGGTTTTTTTTTTTCAAGTGTTCATTTGAAATTGTCTTGCACTAGAGCTAGAAGAAAGGCCTAGACATTAAGCTCCATGTTCTTCTCAGATTCTTGATGTCCTTAAGCTGTATGCAGCTCAGATCCTGTCTGACAGGACAGGTATACAGATTCAGACAAAGAACTGATAGATGCTGAAGCCTGGATAAAAAAGTGAACTTGGAATGTATTGTTGAGTGCAATAAAGTTATGAGAACATTTAAAATAGTAAATGTGCTCTTGCACAATCAGTCATAGCTTTTAAAGTATTTGATCTCAATCATTTTAGCAGTACAACAAATGCTAAGAGTTTCATATTATAGGTATAAGTAAAATGGAGACAGTCAGTGTCCTGGAATGGTACTTATATCCAGCAGGCAGTAAATATATTGTGGAATTGGATTTAGACAAATGGAAGCATGGGCTGTTATTACCATGTTAATGCTTTTTAAATATGTAAATTAGAAGTTGAACTCTTCTGCCTTTTAAAAAAAAGTACAGAAAATGGATGGATGCTATCTGTACTGCTAAGTACAGTTCATAGTGTTCAGATTTTTCTGTTGATGGGGGCCTTCATTTGACTTACTGCTTTAAGGAAAACACCTGTAGAATAATCCCTGTATTTTAAGCTTTGTTATCCATTTACCCTGGCTATAGTGATTTGTTATACTAATGTGTTGAGCAGCTGTTGTTCCAATCTTACAGCAGCATAAATAAAATGAGCAAGAGAAGCTACTGTCACGAAGAAAAACTTAAAAAATAGTGCCCAGCTGTAAAGCTAATACTAGCTCTTGAGGCTGTATCAGCTTGTAGACCTGTAAGAATGACTGTTACACGCTAACAGTCAAAAATAAAAAGGAGGGGAGAGGAAGTAACAGAATGGGATGGGAAGAAATAGAGGAACAACTTTGCACAGCACTGGATTTCTTCCCTTGTCAAGGAATCCCCTTGTGTGTTCCCCTAATGCCAGGCTGATAGAATAGGATGTATCTCATAGCTAGCATAGCAACTGTACAGCTTTCCCTGTGCATCCTCTCATTTGCACATGTCTGTATTACTGAAGAGGACGAATAAATTCTGGAAAGGTCTTTGAACTTCTTTCAGCAAATAAGTGAGCATTGAAGTACTGTGTGTGTGAAATTCCGTGCCTTGAATTAGTCCTCTAGTTGAAGAGAGCTCTGAGGAGAGATGAAGGAAAGCAGCAGAGAACAGACGGATTACCAGAATTCAGAAAGGCAGGAAGTAAAAGCAGGATCAGAAGTTTCACAGGAAGGAAAAGAGCTTCAAAGATCACAACACAGAAATGTTAATTTTGCTTTCTGGAAGGCCTAGGGGATGCAGCTGATAGTTTCATAATGCAGTCTACAATGGGGAAGCAGGGCTATGCTTAATAGGAGTGACTTTCCATTCCAGTTGGGAGGAAGGATCTTCCTTTTTTAAATCAGGTCTCAACCTTAAACAAAGCCATTGGGAATGACTTCTATTGACTTCTGACTCCAGTGTAGACTTAGCATTACAGGTGTACTTGCTGATGAGGGACTCTGCTACTTGGAGGAGAAGGAGGTGGAATTCATAAAACTGTGGGCAAACACATTTCAAAGTATACACATTCTCACTGTCATTTAACAAAACAGTTTGTCAGCATATAAACTTTCAACTGAAAATTGTACAAATAGGCCTGTGGATGAACATACCAGTTAAAATTTTGCTTGTTCCTCTGAACTTTAATATGAGTAATAATTGTTATATGTTGGCTTGGATTTTAAGTTAAACTAGCTCAACCCTAATGTTAAGCTTGTACATCAGCTCATTCATGAAGTAATATTTAAAATATTCACAACATTTTCAAAGCTCTTTAGTTCCACAGTCTAAGCTTTTTTTTGCTCTCCTGTACTCCCCACGATGTGGACACCTGTCAAATGCATGGCCAGCCGCCTCTGTCACTAGGTGCTGTTACACTACTGACAGGAAAGCCTTGTCAGCAAGGAGAGCTAACTACTTATTCACTTAGCTCTAGGTGTTGGTATCCCAAGTATATTTTTAGCATTCTTCTGTCTTCTAACTCCTTTAAAATACTTGGCTGTCTCGATCTGTTCTATGCTCTCAATATTGTCTTCTAGCGTCACTTTTCTTTTTTCCTTTGTGTACGCGCATGAAAACTTAAATTGGAGCCCAACAATTACAAGTATATGTTGTACCCAGGGAATTCGTCTTGTGGGACGTGTTTTTCCCACACTTTTTTTTAGGTGCAACTGTTTGATTAAACATTAAGCAACAAAAAACAATTAGAGTAATGAGAGTTCCATATGTCCTAGTATATTTAGCAAAGTTAGAGCAAATATTTAATAAATTGCTTCAAATTGAGACATTTCCTGAGTTCACTGGATCTTTCTGCCTGCTTTCGTTCTTGTGTTAGTGTTTAGAGGAGGCTTCTAAGGCACAGAGGGCAGTTAGTACCCAATTACAACACCCGATTTTTCTTTTTAGTAGGCTGGACCAAGAGGAGTTGTTCTTTTTTTTTCTTTTTTAAAATAAGTGCAGTGGAGAGATAAGTTGATGTTGAAATTCTATGTATTTTGTATTTATATATAATATTGTTAAAGGGATTTATTTAAAAGTAAGAATAAACATTCTACTGAACTGTAAAGAGGCTTACAGAAGTGGTTTTGTTTACAAACAGTCTCCAGCTGGAACTGCAAACATAAGCAATAGTTTAATATCTCACAGGCCATCTGGGGATGGGATTTGTTTAAGGGGAAAGCATAGCACCATAGATCACACGTTATGTATATCTCTCCACATTGAACATCTTTGCCAAATATTTTTCTGGTATCTTGTCTGTGCCTCCTGCAGAGAGAAGCAGCTGCAGTCCTAAAGTGACCATTTGTTCACCGTTTTGGAGACTGCGTCTCTTCTTTCTATTTTCCTCTTATTTTCCTCCTGAGAAGCTGGAAGCCTAATGGAGGCTTTTAGAAAAGCTGACAGCCTCTTGCAGTCTTTTCTGATGATGATTTTGTCAGTGTGTCATCTCGTGGCTTCCCCCTGCTCCGCCCCGCAGGAAAATACCACAGTTCAATCATGAAGTATCATAACATTACTGGTACAGATATTGCATTTATTTCCATATAGGTAATAAGAATACGCAATATAATTCATCATTCTATTCCTGATCTATTAAAGAGTTGTAAGTGTTGAGTAAAGGCAGATGCTACCTCTTAAAATGCTCTAATATGGCTGGATTTTACTCAGTCGTCTTGATGTAGTGCGTTACAGTGAGCTGACATTTGCAAAACTGATTTAAAAATCCTTCTTCCTAGATGTTAACCCAACTGATGAAATGTACTGTGAACTGGGTAAACTTGCTTTTTCAGTATATGTCTGCTGAGGGCAAAAAAGGTTATTTCTGTGATTTAGATCTGTTTAGGAATAAAAAACCCCCCTGAGCTTTTGATTTAAAGTAGTACAAAATGACTTGAATTGGATTGAAGAAAGAAGTGCACTGTGGGGTGAATGTGGGTGGGAAGGGGAGATCCAAAATAATACTCGCGGACAGCAGGTGATTGCTTCCCACGCTCCAACGTCGTTCATACTCCCTGACAGATTGGAAAACTGAAATTAAATCTACCCCTCTGCACTGCGTTGCTTGATCCCTTCAGCAAGTATTGGATGGAGTAGTGCCCGCAAACTGACTCTTGGGTAGAACTTCTCAGCAAATGACCTTAAAGTGTCCTGCACAGAGCAGGCCAAAGCTGTAACAGGATTTATCAATGCGATAACTGAGTCACAGAAAGCCATCGATGTGACTGTGAATGTTTGGCATGCTATAGCACAGGTCTGTGTATAATCCTGTCTGAAATACAGGTTACAAAAGCTGCACTTCTGTCTTCAGTCGTGACATTAGCAAAGCTGTCTATACAAAAAAGCACGCTTTGTTAAGAAACCTTGGGTGAGGGAGCTAAGGGAGGAGGGGGAGAGAGAGGGAGGTAAAATCCACCTGCAACAGTAAATCTCCATAATTATGCCAGAAATTTGTGTTAACTCTCTTCTCATTCTACTTTCCCTAAATTAAATAAAAAATCCTGCTAATGTATTTCATATCCTTTTTAAAGAGCAATAGCTGCTTTACGTTGATCAGGTGCTGTATCTGTGAACTTGGTTTTTAGTGTTTATGGAGAAATGTTGCTCTGTATTTGAAGTAATTTGCAGCACAGAGCATCGTGCAATGTTGGTGAAACTCTGTCCTCTCTTAAGTAAAGTGAAACATGCATTTTCTTAGTCTTTTTTCTACCTTTTGAAGAGAGGCTGTTTCGTTCTAATTAGTTTCCAGACAGCTCTAGTTTATTTAAATAAACTCTAAAATCACATTTTGAATTTTCTTCTCCAGAGAAATATTTAGTATGTACCAATCGACTACAGTACTTGCTCTGTCTTCTAATCCATGATGCTGTTTAGATTCAATTCACTGTTTTTGTTAAGCACTGTTTGTAGAAATAGGATCCCAAGTCGTAACTGAATCCACTTGTGATATGTGGTAATTGTTTGGTTTACATTGTCAAGTACAAAAATGAAAAGGTAGGATTGCTTTATATCAGGGAAAGGTCTGTTTTCTACCAATGGCCTGTTTGTGTAATGTCTGAATAAAGCCAGGTGAGAGACGGGGACGAGCGCTGCGACGAGGCAGGCAGGAGTATACCCCCATGCGGGGTGTCATGTAGGAGGCCCGAGGAGGAAATCTCAACTTCCACCTTCCCGTACGTCAAGAGGAGAGGTGTTTTGAAAAGGTATTATTAACGTATTGATATGGAAAAGAGACAACATTTTCCCTCCTATTTTTCTCTCTTCTTTTTATAGTGATAAAAGAGCTAAAGACAATACACTGAAACTGAAAGGGAGACTACTTAATCTTATGGGAAGTGTATTTTCCTTTTTCCTTTAATATTAAAGAATTAACCTGTGGAACTAGCTATTGCATGAAAATGAACCCAGAATCAGAGCCAGTTAAGGAGACATCAGTAATGTTGATAACTATATACAGATATATTGAGAGAATGTAACTGCAAATGACAAACATCTGTGTGTGTTTATCACTATGTTAACTAATTTACAAAGGAATTTCCCCAAAAACATGTTCCTGTGAAAGTGTATTATGTACCTCAGCAGGGTGTACTGAGCCTGCTCTGAGGGAATCAATGGTTTTCCTGCTTAAAGGAATCTTTTTGTTAATAAATATATCTTTCATTAGTATAGATGACTTATAAGAACAGGTCATAAATCACTGTGTATCTCCTCTCGATATTACAGTAGATGAGTATATTCTGGGGCTTCAGTTTGTTAGGTAGGAGTCAATTTAGCCAGCTACAAAGAACAAGGAATTTATGCGCAAGCTATTCTTTGGAGTGCATGCTCAAAATCTGTTGTTGTTTAATCTCAAAGATACAAGAATTGGTGACCCCAAAATATCCTTCACAAACAGGGTTTAGAAATGGTCATAGACAAATGAGGAAAGGCAAAAGCAAAATAACAGGTAATTTTAGTACAGTAAAAGTAGAATCTAGGACTGTTATGGCTTTTACATAAAACTGTAGGATCCAGCTTATTTTCCAAAAATATGGTCATTATAATTTTTATTGTTTGCCATCTTAATATCGTTATGTATCACTGAGTAAAATTAACGCTTGATTGAAAAGCACTCCAAGCTGAAATCATGAGCAGTTTGTTGTAACTGGAATGATCAAATCTCTGGATCGCTACTGCCTTTTTTCATATTGTGTGGGGAGAATGCTTCTATTTTAAAATGATGGAACTGGGCAAAAGGAAATTTATGATCTGAACTTGCTGCAAATCATTTGTATTGATCTGTTTTGTTTCCATTCTGCTGAAGCTAATGGAAATCATTTGTCACCTGACTTGTCCCAGTTGATTTGGAAAACCACCATACCATTTATCAGGCCAGTTGAAGGTCTGAGCAAGTGTGCTTATGTCTGCAATCACGAAGATATATTTAACTTCCGGCAAAGTGAAAAGCACAAAGAGAGAGTGTTGTTCTTATTCTAATATTGGATTGAATATACTGTCTATATATTCATGTGAGTATCTTACTGAAATTGAGTAATTATAAACCTGACGTGGTGATCATGATGGATCCTGTCTTGTTTGTGTTTTTCTATTATAATGTCAATAACAGGTTATCGGTTCCTGTAAATTAATATATTTCTACAGATTTAAACAAGTAGGTAACCGTTGGGATCAGGACTGATACTAGCCCTGTGTTAACATTTAGGTCCTGGTCTATGTTAAAAGCAGTGTGAGCTCCTCATCCTCTCTTTTCAGAAGAGGAAGACATAACTGCAGTCCCTTTATTATTCCCTGAGCATACACTTCCACCAAGTGTCCCCTCTCTTCGGGCAGAGGGTGAGATTGGGAGAGAGCATTGTGCTGCTGCATGGTGCAGGCACTGGCTGTAGCTTCTCATCTGCCCCAGTCTGTGCTCACATTTATTATTCGTAAGGATGTGATTGGGATGGGAGGAGGAGGCCCTAACTCCAGTACAAAACTGAATTAAGTCTGCTCTTTGCATCTCTAGGAGGATTTTTTTTTTTTCCAGCTCTTTTAGCTTTAGCAATCCCTTGCTACTACTCCCCCAGACTCTTAAAATTGATTCTGTGATTTTCATCTGAAGCAATGGTTGTAAAAGCTCTGCCTTTCTCAACCCAACTTACAGATGTGGACTTTGATGACCAAAGCTCTAGCCCTTCTGTACAACAGTAGTGCACTGTTGTACAACTGTACAACAGTAGTGACTTAGAGTTGAACAACATCCTACGTGCACCCGAGACTCCATTTTTGTGGATGAGATTGAGGGCCCAGGCCCTAAAAGTGGGTTTGTTTGCTTGGTTTTTTTTATCTGTCCGTGCTTTGTGGCCAGTGTGACTTTGAAAATGGAAGCTAGATTTTGTTATTCTCTACCATAACAGTCCTAAATTCTACTTCTCTATTCTCTGTTGCAGAGTCACTAATGGTGATGTGGCAGCAAGAAGGAACATTGTCAGGCTTTCATAAAGATGTTGATTAAAACAGTCTGAACATACTATGGTTAAAGAGTATTGAAACAAACTGTGAACCCTACAAAATAATTTGATTCACATTTTATAACACAAGTTAAACCATAGTTCAGTTCATTTTAAAGCCAGGCCTTAAAACATATTGTTTTTAAATCCATCCCCTGCAATTCATTATAGGCAAAAGCCTTGCACGTCCAGCAGTCTGATCTGTAAGGTCAGGAACTGACAACTTTTCACTGTGTATGAAATATGACTATAATTTAAACAGCATCTTAAACGAAACTGTTCTGTAGGTGCCTAGTTGTTCCCTTTGAAAATATGAAAAAGGCTTGAAGTGCCTGATGTTCAATTTGAAAATTCTACGCATCTTTCAAGGTTTAAAATGTCCTAAACTTCTGTTATTTTAAAAATAATTTTAAAATAATAAAACCATTTAAAACATGTACTGTCGTTTACTAAAGCCACATAAACTGACTCAGGATGAGTCTAATGAACGTTTGTTGGTAGCGAATGTTTTTATAGACAACCCAAGTTTTAGATGGTCTCATCTGCTGCACAAACATTCAGCATAGTTTACGTTCAGTGGCAAAGTCGCTGAATGGGCGTGAGGACTTTAATTCGGGTGTCCAAATACAGAAGCTGGCTTACTAGCCAACCGTAGGCTCTTCCTACAGTACAGTCTTTTTATTCTTTGTGTGGGAGAAGTTCTCCAAAATGCGGTGTTTGACAGGCTCAGTGTAATTCTACATTTTCTACTTAATCAGACCTGAATCTTACCTTGTTTTGTTTTGTTTTAAATATGTGAGAATGGGTGACTGACAGCAGAGGTCTGATGCGAGATATTTTTAAGTAAATGAGCTCTACACCTGAGTTGTGTCCTTTGTTTCAATGTGGACCCAGCATTTACAGTTGAGAAGCTTCCTCCAGAATCCCCTTCAGGATAAAAATTTTTCAAATGAGGTGACTAAATCTACGCACAAATCTATACTTGGGTACTTGAGAAGCTGTCTGATCCTGGAAGTTGCAGATTGCTCTGAAGTTGGTATGAGCCGCAGTTTAAATAAAGCTTGAAATATTCTAGTGAGATTGAAGAGACAAGGTTTAATTAGCATAGTAATATGTATAATTTTCACAGCTCGTTTTGTCTCTCCACCACCCTTTCTAAAGCTAAATAAGACAGTCTAGCCCTCGTTTGCTCTATCTATATTTACTTCAGTCTCTTACATTCTCTGCTTTGCTGACTTTAAACAATATCAGTCTGCAAGCAGTGAAGGGAAAACTCAGATACGGAAAGTCTCATTATGAAGGCCTGAAACAGAGAAAATACCTCTTTGAGAGATTACGTGGAGCTCTGAGCAGGGAGGTGAAGGCAAATGGATCGCCGGACTTTTACTAACATTGGCAATGGCTACGCACAGTCACAAAAGTCAGAACACAAGCTAGTACCTTTGCATTGCACTGAGTACCTCAGGCAAATACAGGAAAATTCTATTTGGGTTTCCCTAAGATGGAGCGTTGCATGGCACAATGTGCGAGTGTGCTGGCCCTCACCAGACCTTGTGTTGGGTGTCCTGTGGGATTGTGCCACTTGGCAGGAAGAGATGCCTCTTTCTTTGCCTTGCCCTGCTGGGCCAGCGGATCTAGACTGGGAAACCTGCGTTCAGATGGCTACATGTTTCCTGTGGCTCCTTTTTCTCTCTCATTTCTCTTTTTCTCTATGACAATGAAAAATCTCTCCTTACTTAGATCTATGTTGGTGATGTACCCTCTTCTTGCCTTGAATTTTTATCAGAGGTAGACAACATGCGCATGGTCATCTGACCATGTAGAGTATGTTCACAAAGTATATTGGCCCTAGCTCCTAGAAGATTTTCTGAGGAAGGTAGTCTGTTTCTTAGTTGTTATGATCTGTTCAGCCATGCTCTGCCTGTTCAGCTTGCACGGGGAGGTACTTACGCAAGCTGGAACAGCTACGCTGTAGACAAACAGAACTATGCAGATTCTCAGCCTGATTAATGCTGGCTAAATATCTGCCCAGTAGAAAAGACAAACAGTTGTAAGTGCAAATACTTGCTTCCAAGAGGAAGCTGCTGTCAAAAAACAAGGTGCATGTGTGATTCAGTGGTAATAAGTTACAATGAGAGGAGTTTTCTATATTTTTTTTTTCCTTCTTTTCTTCTTTTAAGGGAATTCATAGCATGAGCATTAGCATTTCACATCTGCTGCGGTGGGTAAGATCCCAAGATACAATTGCCTCTTATTTTTCGTTTTCACAGTGCATGTCTTGTGCTTTTCCCTGACCTGATATAGTATGCCGTTCCAACATGGGCAATTGCTTTGGCTTTTCCCCTGTAACACCGATTCTGAGTGGAACAGCCGTGTTCCTTTTATTTGGTAGACAACCTCTGTTAATGTGGTACTTAGTTCTTCATATTCGTGAAATACTTGGAATTGCTACAGCTGCAGTATTTAACTTGCCCGTTCATCATCTTATTGGTATAGATGTTGTGAAGTGATATTTCTGTTGTCTTTACGAAGGCCAGGCAATTCACGTCTTTTCTGTGTCAAGCTTACAACAGAAAACTTAGCCAAAATTTCGCTTGGTAGAAAAAGAAACTATTTGGTTACAAAAGAAAAGTGATTGAAAATAGGATTATCAGAGAGATGAGTTATTTAAAAGTTTGTGAATCTTCCTGCATTCTACTGGGTATGCTTATCTGTGGGCAGCTTAAGGGTTTGAACATATCAAGAAGAGTAAAGGAGGAATGGCACATAGCTGAGGAATGAAGAGATTCTTGCCTTGTGAATCAGGAATGAGCTCAAGAGGGAGCAGAGGCATCCTATGGACACTGCTGCTGCTAGACATGAGAAGCTTTTACTTTTACTTTTGTAAAAACTACAGAGAAATGTCCGGGAATATTGTATAAAAAGTAAAGTTGAGAGCTCAGTGGGTATGTGAGTACCCTTCCCCTGATAAATTACATTTTCTCAGAATGATCTAGAAAACATTGATTAAAATACATTAATAGTTAATATTACAATGCTCACTCTCCATCATATTTATCTTTCTGTTAGATGTCTGATCTGGCTTTGGGAACAATACAACTGGTTCCTGCTTTTATACCCTCCAGGTTACTGTTTATAATTATCTACCACTCTACTGGTGTTTCATTAAACAGGGGACCTACAAGAACTGTGATAAAAGCCTATGGCTATGCATTTTTGAAGAGCTTTGTTACATTTGTGCCTTTACGGTAGCAAGAGTTGGTCGTTCTAGCTATGGAGAGTAGTAACTTCAGTTTAGTCTTTGGTCACGGGCTGTGTTTGTGGGGTTTGGTTGGTTCACAAAATAATGTGTAAAGTTCACAGAGCGTATGTGTTAATGTGAGAGCGAGCAGACTGCCAGCCTGGGAAGCGTAAGAGCGACTCAACCACTGGCAGCAGGTACTTCTTTCTGCTACTCTCCTAATGAGCCACTGTTCTCTTCAGAGTAGTTCAGCCTTAAATGTGGGAGGGGAGCAGAGTCTCCTCACTTACTTCAAGGAGTAAGTCAAGTGATGCTTGCAAGGAGGGCTGTGTTTGGTGATGCGCATTTCTTTTTTTTTTAAATTTAAAAAAAAGCAAACCAAAAAAACAAAACCAAAAAAACAACCAACAAACAAACCAACACAACAAAGCTCCATCTGTTTTCAGTTCTCAGTAACAATTTATGTTGGATTAAGAAAATATTCACCATTATTTCAAAATTATAAATGTAGCTACGTTTTAATTGACCAAACATACTTAAACATATACATACACCAAAGTTTTTGAAATTTCTATCTTGATACTTAGCCAGTTACTGTTACATCAGATAATTTACTCTTTATCTAGTTCAGTAGATGTGACACTTTACATCTATTTGCAGGAAGACTTAACTCCAAGTACAGATTTATAATTAATTGTAATTATAACCATGCCTAAATACAAATACATCCCTTATTGTAGTATTTAATTGAAAGTATAATAATCTGTAATTTCAAGGAAATACAGGGTTTTAGTAAGATGAAAATAGAGGTATTACTATATTTTTCAGTCATAAATGGAAGGGAGTACTGCAATGTTGTGGGTTGTTTCTTGCTAGTGTTTTAGCTGGTAGACCAAATAGATGCTTTGACAGGCTGACGCCGCATGAATATTTCAGTTTTATTACCAGTTTACATTGTCTGTATATTTTTTGTAGAATGCTGTCTTTTGATCTGATTCTCTGCTTGTATTGCCTATTGTAAAATAGGAGTTAAGGGCATATCAGGAGTTTTTCAGTTGCTTGCTAGCTTATGGGCTAGAGTTGGTAGTATTTTATCTAAGACACCATGGCTTTCTTTTTACCTCCTTGCTAGAGTGACACTGTTGATCTTGTAATTCCTGTTGGCCTCCCTGCCAGCTTCTCTAGTTCTTTGTCTCTATGGAGTACAGTATCTTTTGGGATGCTGGTAGGTGTACCTGCCTGATTTGAAAGAGAATCAAAATTAAGGTTTGGGGTTGGCTTTCCTCCCCACCACCCTTTTTTCCTTTCCACTATAGCATTCCCTTGCCTCTTCTGTGGTCATGCTGGAAGTCCTCACATTGTCCGGTCTATGGAGATAGACTGTAGCAGACTGCAAAACAGTAAACTAGAAAAACGTAACAGTGTAATCTTGGAGATTACAAGGTGCAAGATGGATTAAAAAGATGTGGAAATAAATCTGTCTGTTATGTCTCTATAGTGTGGGTCCTTTGCTTTTTTTTAATCCCTGGTTGCTGTATCTCAGGAGGCAGTGCAAACGCATGTAGTCTCCAAGAAAAAGGCAACTGTCTCTTTCCCTCACCTGTGGTCCTTGGCACAGGTCCCTGCTACTGCCCTTGTCTTGGTGCTCATGTTCCTGTTCCCATGCAGTAAATTAACTTACTGAAAAACTAATCTTTTGAAGAAGAAAAGGAAAAAAAAAAAAAGCGCTACTTTCAGTGGGCTTAGTTCCTGGACAATATAGTCATATGAAAGCAAAAAGAGTCTGTAGGTATGTTAAGAATTTTAACAGTTTCACCATGAGATTCTTGAAATCACTGGATTTCCCTGTTTCCCATGCAGCTACATCTGAGAAGCTGCCTCCCTGCCCTTCCCAAACTTTGTCACCAGTCTGTGCTGTGTGATTCCTAACCAGCAGAAAGAGCAGGTGTAACTCTGGGCAGCCAATGGGGTCATGTTTATTGTGTATTGGGTTTTGAGTTTGTTTTGGTTTGTTTGGGGTTGTTTGTGGTGTAATTTTTTTTTATTCTAAATGACGATTTTTACTGAATAAATGTTTGCAGTTTGGAAGTGTGGTTGGGCTAAGAAAATATTCTTTAATGTAGAAGAGTTTGCTGTACGTAATTTAAAGAGCTATCTTATTATAGAAGTAAATCTAATTTACTACTGGGTACCAGTGGACTACAGAATAGAAGGATTGACATTTCTTACTGGTCGTGTGGAGGAAGTGTATGGTACTTATGCAAATCAGACTTGCCAAGGAATAATTATAGTGATTGGGCAGTGATTGAACTGCAAGCCAATATTCCATTTTAGTGTTTTGCATCCTTTATGGGGAGTAAATTGTCTTGCTGAAGACTGAGTCCAAAAAGCAATGGCTGCTGCAGTCCAAGATGTGACTTGAAAGTAGGCATGGAATATGATTCAAAATAGCATTCTGTGAACGTGGGATTATTATGCATTGTGTTTTCTGTTTTGAACTCAATGGGGGAATATCAAGCATCTATGAATATAAAGATGGAAAAGTTCCATAACATCTGCTACTAATTTCTGCCAGATGAAAGTGGTAATTATGATGAATATTTTTGTTGATGCTGTTGATACATTGGCCTAAATAAATTCACTTGCAGACTGTGAATATCTAATTGAAAATACATGACTGTAACACCAAATTGTTCACTTAGTGCTCACTTAAATTTTTAATTGTTTTAATTCGCTGGAGAGTTTATGTTTTAATATTTTAGAGAAAAAATAAAATATTCCTATGAAATGGGGCATTGTTGATACATTAAATGAAGAGAATGGTTAGAGATTACCTATTCACGCAGTTAGATTTTAGGATTGGGTTATATTGCTCAACTATTTTTTAGTGGTACAATAACCTTGTTAAAAAAACCTGTCTCTTTCAAACAAAACAGACTTCACTGAGGCTTTGACCATGTCTGGTGTTGTCATTGCAAATACCTGCTATTCTCAGTGCTGCTCTTCCATCTTGTCGTTTCCTGCGCAGTTGTGGAGCGCTCGTGATATCTAAGAGCGAGGACAGTGACTGAGTGGCAGGAGGACTGTTCAGCCATTGAATGCTGCGTGTGATAGTTTTTGTCAGGCAAAGGACTCCCGCAGAAACCAGCAGTGTGCGCACAGAATATGTTTATTTTCTGGATTCTTGAGAATCCACGACAACTGCTATTTCATAGGATGCCTAGGATAAGAGACTAAAACATTTAAAGCTATGTATGGCAAAAGGGCAGTTCATCTTTGTGTCAAAGGTGAGTGCTTGTTCTGTCCTCATTTTCTTAGATATGGGTGACTTTTCCGAAGTGTTTCTGGTATTGAGTTCTCCTGTTTGTGCCTCTTGTGGTCCCAGTGAGAATCTGGTTTTGGAAATTGACAGTGAGATGGGGAAGACTAGGCTGGTCTTTGGTATGACACTGTATTCATAGAGGGTTTGTATTGGTTCCCTCCTGCCAGGGTACCTAACTGAGGGATCCGATAGCTGTGCAGAAACTGGCTTGCAATAAGCTTTATCAGCTATATGAGGCAGCTCAGTCCCTAACTAGACTGCTCTGGGCCAAATCAAATCTGCATGCTTTGGTAGTGAGAGTTTGTGAGGCAATTGATACCGTAGTTCACTCTCAACTGCCGGACTGCTAATAGGCCAAGATGATAACAGGTTTTAAGGGAGTCAGTTTTCCACATTCTTCTGGGACCAACTACAGGCCCTCAGATGGCAGCCAGAAGGAGAATAGAAACGTATCAGCGGCAAGAGGTGCTCTTCAGTTTCTATGTGAACTGGGGCCAATTGGAAAGACAAGTTCCTGAACAAGAGTTATTGATAACCTGATAATGATTTGCCTTTTAGAATAAGCAGAGCTCTTGTTCTCCCCAGATAACACAATTTTCAAAGTGTTCGAATACACTAATCCATTTTTATTTCAACAGTTCAGTGTTCCACTGTTATGGCTTATTGTACCCCGATGTTAAATTTGACAGTAGGAGGTTGTTGCAATGACGCTGACAGACATACATGCGGAAACACGGTAATGTGTTCGTTAGGTATACAGCAAAGTGGTTTTGCTTGCAAACTGAAGATGTCCAAAGCCATCTGCTTGTCTCTACCACTGCTGTGCCCTGCACAGCAGCATGAGGATAGGGGTGAAAACATTCTCTGTTAGTCACTATGGGAAGCTGCTGGTTGACAGCAGGAGGTGCAGTTGTCATCAGACAGTCCAAATCCAAGAGAGCAAGCAAGCAAATGGATGTTACGTGTTTATGTATCTTAATCTTGCTTTATTAGGTGTGTGAGAAAAGGTGTGGCTGTGTTCTCTGTTACATTCCATGTGTTTACTAACACTTCAACATCATAAGAATTTTGAACTCACGGGTACCTGAGATTTTTAGAAAAGTCTCTGTTTTTTATCGTGGTGGCAGCAGTGTATGGACTATCTGCCTGTTCCATGTTTTAGCCTGGTTCTGGACCCTGTCCAACATGCAAGTTACCTAATGGCTTCCAGCAATAACTGGTGTAATACAAACATACCGGAGCTGGAACTGGTTGAAATCTCTCTGCAGCAACGTGAAGCGCAGCATGAGCTGACTTGCCAAAAGTGTCGTACGCCATGACATAAGCATCTCTTCTGGCAGAACATATCCAGGTATTGATGAAGCTAGGGGAGTGCAGAGTCAGCTGCTTGGAAAAGCAGCCCTCTTTTGGCTCCATGTGTATGAAAGAGGAGCTGAGGAAGGACAAGAGATTTCCCTCTTACACAGCAGGCTGAAAAGACACTCCTGGTGTTTGGAGGAATTGATGTCAGGGACTCAATGTTATGGCTTAGGGGAAACTAGGTAAGGTGTAGGCTTATCAACCATAATATGTAGAGACTGAGTTTGTCAGAAACAACTGGAAAGAAGAGATACATTAGGTGAGATTCTTGTTGGAGAGAGAATGTATTTACAGATAGCCTTGTAATAATCATTCAATAAAGGGGCAGTGATATAAGAGCGTGTGTATTTGTTTTAGTTTTTAAAAAAAGAAAACACCAGTGTGGTAATCCGGTAGTAGTGGATCTTTAGCCTGGATATCAAAGGCAGTTTAGGTATCACAGGGATATTCACTTTTGTTTTAATAGCATTTGAAAGAGGACATTTTAAGAAATGTCTTAGAGCGGTCTGAGTCTCACTGCCTTTGTGCAACTACTCATCAAGCCTGGAAATACCATTCCAGAACCATAAATGTAAATTGGCTCCTGTTTTGATAGCATTTCTGAGGATACTGCTATAGATTACCTGTGACATTATCTTGTGATATTTGTGTTGCAGGGGCGTATCTGAACATGTGAATATTTTGAAGCAATGTTGTGGTTTAACCCCAGCCACCAGCTAAGCACTGCACAGCTGCTCGCTCACTGCCCCCCGCCCCCCCAGTAGGATGGGGGAGAGAATTGGGGAAAAAAACAAGTAAAGCTCATGGGTTGAGATAAGAACAGTTTAATAGAACAGAAAGGAAGAA
>JAVKLA010000093.1:1716343-1747052 GCA_034782735.1 Sagittarius serpentarius
ACATTCAAGGCCAGGCTGGACGGGGCTCTGAGCAACCTGATCTAGTTGAAGGTGTCCCTGCTCACTGCAGGGGGGTTAGACTTGATGACCTTTGATGGTCCCTTCCAGCCCAAGCCATTCTATGATTCTAAGAAGTAGTTTACAAAGAAAAATATGTCAAAGGATGACTTTGAGTACTTTCAAGCAGATATAAGATAAAACGCTACAGCATAAAACAACATATAGTCAGTGACAGTGTGTATATATCATGCTGTAAGGTTATCTTCAGTTTTGTCTAAAGTTCATTCTTTCTCTCCCATTACTCCTTCAATAATTTGTAAGAACAGATTTTTCATTGTCATGATAATAAGTGAGCCTCTTTGCATTTGTTCTATTCTCTGACAGATAAATACACAAGGTATCATAGCACAGTCAGTGTAAAATGGAGCTTTAAGCAGTGTCTATGGGTTTACTGGTAATTTCTGGAATGAATTTATTGATGTTTCTGTAACACCAGTTCTTCTGTAGTACACTTCATGGAATATTGAGAGGGGAGAAAAAAGCATATTGTCCTGATCTTCACTGTGACAAAGGGTAAATGCCTGACTTTTGGTAAAATTCAGAGGATTTTCAGACCTTCAAACACTGCTAAGTGGAGTAGTATTAAATTTCTCCTGGTAGTAAAAGTTAAGACTACATGTCAGTTGGTTGACTGGTAGTTTTGAAAATTATAATCAGAGTTCCTGTCTCAAAACTGACAAGCAGTTTAGAGCGTAAGTTTTGCTGAAAACAATAGGAGCATGGTTATTAAATGCCTGTCACTTTTTTTGAAGCAAACTTTGGCTCTGGAATTGCTTTGTAAAATTTTTTTTTCCCTCTCAGCCTTGAAAGGTTTTTATTCTTAGTTCAGAAACGTAATATTTTACTAGTTTAATTTAAAAACTCTTTGTACATTATGTTCTTTAATAAACTTACTTAGAAAAATAACTCTATAACAGTATTCTGAGGCACTGTATAAACTCAGGTTTGTAATGACACTTGGAGAATGGTATATGACAGCAGTAAAACATTTACAGTCACATTTTTAGTCCTTGTGATAGTGGTATATTGATTATATACAACTACAAAGCAGTAAGAAAGGATCAAGATACTATGAAGTGCTTTTGTTTACACTTCCTTCATAGAATACTTGTGTTACTCAAGAGCAGTTAGTTGTAAGTTCAGTCAGTTGTGCGGCACGTAATTTCCATTAGGTTATGTAAGATGGCTTCATGCCATGCCAGCCAGTTTGGGGAAAACTTCATCAGTGCTGCTGTGCTGGAGGGGGAAGAAAAACAATCCTACCTGACGGTCTGTTTATTCTTTTCTTGTTTGCTTGGAGTTGAGTAGTGTGTGACTAGACAGGCTGACATAACTTGGACTGGAGGTCCAGGCAGTTTGGTGTGTTCTGTATAGGGGACTTCACCTTCAAAAGGAAATCAACAGTCATGAAATGGAGAATTATGGAAGACCTTTGCAAAGGAGAGCTTTCATCCTGACTCTTGTTAAACTGAGGCTGCCTTACAACCTAGAATGTTAGAAATTTTATCTTTTCCACAGGCAGATGATTTAAAAGTTATTTCCTGTTGTAACTTTGGATGTCTTCCTCTTTCGTATGAAAGATCTCTTCCTTTGTGGAACCTTACAAAGGTCTGATAGCTTGAGTCACCCAACTGAATTTTTGAGTGGACTTACGAGCACCTTAAGGTGATATGCTGGTATCTAAATTGAAAGGATAATAAAGGGAAGCAAGGGTGGTTAAATATGACATACTCTTAATAGGAGCAATGTCTAATGTTTTCCCACTTTGTCCTAGTGAATAGCAAAAGAAAAAAAAAGTAGTAAAATATGAGATACAAAGTAGTAGTTATAAACCTGGAGTTTGAGGTGGTGTTTAAAATAAATTTATTGAGCATAAAAAGTACGCATTGACACCTGCCAATGAGATGAAAACTATGGAGAACAGATATTACAAAACTGGTAACAGCAATCTGTACTGCTTTAAAGAGGTTCTTGGAGAACTGAGTTCCCAGCCAGATGCAGGATATGCAAAGTTGTGGGAGACAGCAGCATATGTGTAGGGCATCCACTGATTTCAGAAGCCTTTACCATTGCTAAGGAATTTGCCTTGTCATTTCAGCTTTCCCACAAAACCTTCATTTCATTGGCAGACTGATGCAAAAGGACAATTTTGCCAGGAAAAGATGATGACATGCACAGACTCATTGAGTAGAACTACCTGGTGGTTTCTGGAGAGACTGCTGACAGAATTCCTCATTTTCCCTGCTGCCTGCCTGGCTCTAAGCAGGACCTGGATAGTGCTGCCAATTCTGTGCTGCTGCTCAGCAAATCTGTAAAAGGCAGCAGAAACACAAGCCATTCTGTTAGTATATGCTGGATGCTTGCTTTCCCCAGAGATTCTGTACTGCATTTTGGGGAGATTTTCTTCAGAGCCAAAAAGAATGGCATGAGCTTAGAAAACCGTTGGAATTTGTGCTGCAGAAGTTAGTGTCTTCTGCTTCCCATCTGCTGGTGGTAAGCAGGAAAGTGAATTCCCCCTGTCCCCATTTGAAAATACAAACTTAGAGATAAGGAAAATCACTCATTTAGTTTAATATTTTATGTTTTCAGGTAACAACATACATGGTATTCCTACAATGTAATGGGATAACTGAGGCTTCTTAGTAAAACTGGAGAGATAATATTCCAAAGTTAAGAGCGTGAGGGTTTTGAATTAAGTACTGGATATTTTATAGGAGGCATTCCTGAGGATGGAGGTGGATGGGGGGGAATATTAAAAGCATAGAAATTTATGAAAAACTAAACATCTGTTACTAAAAAATAGGTCAGAACAAAACTACAGCAGTGAATACACTTAAGCGTTAATTCTCCCAGGAAATTTTTTGCTTTATTCCTAATCTTTGGTTTATAAAAAGTTCTTTGAAATTTTATTCACACTGAAAAATTTGATTGACCCCAAAATAGTTATTCATTTTTGTAGATTTATTCATATGTTTGATTCTTTGCAGCCAGGGGATCTTAACTAGTTTTGGTTGCACTGAAATTTATAATGAACTTTGAAAGAATCATAGTGACTATTGATTTTTAGCCATTACGTTTACAGAGAACTGTAAATATGGGAATTACTATGCTTGCAAATAGGCAGAAAGAAATGTTTGCTCAAACAAGTAAAAGGCAAATAAAAGGGATAGTGATGACCTGTAACTTACTAAGGTAAAGCATAAAGGAGGTCCAGGGGATCTAATTGCTAGGCAAGGTCTCAGTTTTATCTTGTGATCTTCCTAAGTTTCTCTATTCTTCCGTGAAGTATGATCAGTAGGGGGAGAGGTACAACAGAGCTCCCTGTCACTAGGGGCCTTTGAGGCAGGAGTTATTCAGATCACGCTTACTTCCTTCTTTCACAGACCAAACAAATATTTTTGCTTAGTTTCTGAAAAATTACATATTTAATTCTATAGGGCAGCAAAATTGGGCGAAGTTCTGTTCACAATATTATTTATAATGTCCAGTAATGGAGTATAGATTATACTGCCATATGTATTGATTTTGCTAGCATGTGATTAACCATTTCAAATAATTAGGGCAAGAAGGTTCACTGAAGAATTTTCTTGTATATTTTTTGGCTGATATTACTGGTAATATATGCCTTAAGAGGGAAAAATAGTAAGGGAGAAAAATCTGTTTTCAAAGATTCCTGTAGTTATGTTTCATGATTTGAAATTTCTTATATAAGAGAGAAATCACTGTGTAAAAAACCAAACCAAAACAACAGCAACAAAAAAACACCCAAATAAGCAAATTACAAAGAAATTGAGATAATATATTCCAGTAATATAACTGGTTTGTTATAATCAGCTTCTTCATGTTGATTAAAGAAAAGAGATCATGAAAGGAGTAAAAGCTGTATTTTGACTCAGTCCAATAGTCCTTCCTCCAGTATTGGAAAGCTGACCTGATAATTTGGACAAGTGTGAAGGCTTATTCTTTTGGAGGTTCTTGTGTCTTGGTCCTGCTGTGAGCAAGAGATGAGGTAAAAGTCTGAAGTAGAACATTTGATTCAATTTAACTGTAGTGTTGAGTGTTCAAATTGCATTGTTATGCTCAAAATCTTGTTGTTGGCAAAAAGGGAACACACCTTATATAAAGCCGAGAATTTATTGCTAGTATAATAGAAACCTGCACAGTCTAATTGAAGAATCATTATTAGTCCACATCCATTTACTACAGGAAAAATGAAACAAAAGAAATCAATGCAGCATACAGAAGTATATCCCAGTAATAAATAATACAGGTAAAATTGTTACATGCACACTAATTAATTTCAGTCCCTTTTCCTGATGTTATGCTCACCATTCCTTGCTCCTCTGAATACTGGAATCAAGCACTTCAGTTAGGTGTTTGGGTGTAGGAGTCATGCACCCCTTTGCCCTGGAGTATATTACGTTGATATACGTATTTTTCGTCCCCCTCCTTTTCTTTTCTTGTACCTTTAAATTTACATGGGGCTATTTTTATGTATTCTAGCATGCTTTTGTGCATGTATGTTCTCTTTCTTCATTGGTCTGGGACTCCACAGTGCATCTGAATTTGTAGTGTATGATGCATTGTACATGTTAAATATTACGACTTCTCTTATTCCGAAAATCTGTTTTGGTCCGGTTCTAGGTCTGCATATCTTTATCTGATCATAGGAGACTTGTTTACGGCCCTGAGGCCCCATCTCTTATTATCCCCTACTGTACTGCTCTGCCCTGCATCCTGTGTCTCCACTTCTCAAAGGCCTCTGCTATCATACTAGGCCTGTATTTTTGTATACTGCATCATGGTGTTAGCTGTAGATATTCCATTCTACACAGAATAACTGCTTGTAACTGTTGTCTATGTAAAACTGAAGTGGTTCCTTGCAAAAGTAAAACAAGTTGGTCAGAGCTACCTGGTCAGAAGAAAAAGGTTGCTTTTGCAGCTAAGGAAGCCAAAACATAGCTGCAGGCAGACCTGAAAAACTACAGGCAGAGCAAGTCTGACAGGCCTCTGAGACCTTGCAGATTTTGTACATAGAAAGTTTATGGTCTGGTACTAGCAATGGCAATACAGCGTTATTAGGTGACAGCATGCATCACTTGCTTTAGCTGGTTTGGAGGATGCTTGGTACTTCTGAATCAGATGAGCGATGTCAAGTTCAGTCACTGAAAATGGGAGGATGCACCACCGGTGCGTGTACATGAATACTTTGTTCTTTATTTCTGCATGCTTATCTCTCAGAGCTCAGAGAGACAAGTCAGACTTCTGTGAGATCTTTTGCAGTCTTTTGAATATTTCTGGATAAAAAGCATTATAAAAATGCACAGTAGTCCATTCATCATTGCTTTTGATGGAGAAGACATTCGCAATAGAGCCGTAATGCATGCAAGTAACTCCCCCCCTTTTTTTTTTTTGCCTCCAAGTAGGCAAACTACATATGGGGTACAAAGTAAGAGTTTTTAAAACAGACTTCGTCATTCATCTCTCACAAGTTTCTGCCTGCTGGATGTGTTGTCTTGTGCAAGCAAACTTGATTTCTTTCCTCCACAGGAAATGGGAGATAGTGTCTTGTTGGGGCCTTTTTCAATGGTTTTCTTACTTGGAATAGAATCCCTTTCTGGGTTAGGGGCAACTTTCAGTGGTAAGTAGATCAGAAGTCCTCAGAAGTGCAGAGATTTGTACATTATAACTTTTCTTGATGCCTACTTAAGAAAACTTAGGGGGAAAGCTTAAGACTGGGTTGTACTTAATTTTTTTCTAGTGACATTTTCTTTTCCTGTAGAACACTTCCTTTTGCTGCTCGAAAGAGTATCAGGAGAGTTCTGAGCTTTGGCTGTCACCTCTTCATGGTACCTGGAGAGTCTCTGGATCTTGCAGCACTGGCTGGGCTTAGGGGCTGGCTTTCTGTTTCTGCTGTTAAAAAGGGAATCTTGTGAAACATCCATGCCTGGGAGGGAGATCTCTAAGGGAAAAAAGTCTGGCAGGAAAGGCAAGAGAGGCCCTGTTTAATAATAAAAGCAGCCAGCAAAGGGAAAACCTGAAAAAGAGAACTGACGTTAAGAAGCAAACTACTTTTTTCTTTTGGTGTATTGTACCATTTGGTGTTTAATAGGTGCTTTTCCTCAGGCATGTTGAGTCTTTCAGGGCCAAGCTAAAATGAAGCTCCCCATCCTGTTAAGAAAGGGGTTGTAAAGTGAGCATTTTCCTAGTATGCGTGCGGTGCTGAACCAAGGGTGGATTATGGAGCTTCCTGTGGTACTGGCAGGTAGTTTATAGCAGTCCACCTGGCCCACGCACAGTCTTGTTGTTTGGTTGGTTTTGTGCCATCCTACCCCCTCGTCGCTGGACTTGAAAGAAGACTTTGTGTGAAAGCTGGTGTTTTTGTAAAGTTTTGGCTGCTTTCTGGGCTTGCGGTGTGCCGAAGGGCTTCTGAAGTTGGGAGCTGGGGGGAGAAGAGGAAGGCTCGCATGGTGGTTTGCAAAATACTGCTTTGGGGATAAGCTACCCCTTTGACTTCATGTGTTTATCATCATTCCCCCTGCTTTTCCCCTTAGGCACCTTCTTCCTTGCCTTTTTTTTGTTGTTGTTGTTTGGTTTGTTTTTGTACCTTGCCTTAAAAATAAGCGTGCATTTCTCGGGGCAGGCGGCCGGGTTTGCCCAGGGGGTGTTGGGGCCTGGAGCCTTCTGGAAGGTTCTGGGGGTGGGGCTCCCTGCAGGGGGTGCTCTGAGGGGATGCCTCAGGGCAGGGCCTTCCTTGGTAAGGAGGGCTAGGAGTGCCTCTGGGCACCGGCCTCTCTGTCGTCAGGCATTGATTTATTTATTCATTTATCTTTGGTGTTTGGTTGTTCATGGTTTCGGACAATTTCAGCAGTTTCAGCCAAAATCTGAATTAACCTCAGGTACTGAGCTGACCAGTACTGGAAAGGAGGGCAGGGTGCTGTGAGGACGCACTCTGTGGAAAGGTATCGTGGCGTGGCCAAACACAGAAGGGGTGAGTGGGCTGTGCTGAGGCAGTGAGGAGAGCAGCATTTTTGGTGGGGATGCACGAGAGCAGGAGCAGGAAGGGTCATGGCAGAGAAGGAGGTTGGTCCGGGCATGGAATGGGGAGTGAGAGCCTGAGGAGGAGGCCCCTTGCAGAGCTTGTGGTGGTCTCAAATCTGACTCTCTTGTTAGCAAAATTGATTTTGATTAAAATTTAATTTATTCTTTTTTTTTTTTTTTTTTTGCCAAACAAGATGGATGCCCTACGGAGAACGTGGGATGGGTAGATTACATGTGACCATACATCATGCAACAGAAGGGATTTCTTCCAAAGTTGAACACACTTCTAGTTCTTCTCAGTGTCCATATTATAAACACTTTTTTCTAGAACACACGTTAACATGTGGTAGAAAGTGTCTCTGGAATCCAGTAATGTAAAACATCAAGATGCCTTGCAGACTAACTGTGCATAGAATTAAAAAAAAAAAAAAAAATCAATTGAGATAAGCAAGAGCTAAAATCACTCAATACTCCATGACTATAGTAGTGCTCTGCTGGAGCATTTTACCACTATTGTTGTAGCAGGATTGCTGCTGGCTAATAATCTTGGCATGAGACTTTTTTTAGCTGCATTTTTATTGACTTAAATAACTTGAAGTTAATCAGATTAATTTTCTTCTTGCTTTTAACTGCAAGTTGTCTTCTTTCAGATCGAACATATTTTTACATATATAAAATATGTAATAGCATAATAAAACAGCCCTGATCTAATGTATAAATTAGTTGATGAAGAGCAACCTTATACCGAATATCTAATGAAGTGTAACAGCATCCTTATCTTAAAAACTAACTATATGCTTTAATTACAGAAGCAGCTGCCAAGTATTCCACTATAAAATTAGATGATGTAGTAATATTTTTAGAAAAAATAAAATTTTTGCTGCACCAGAAATCATCAACTTATCTTTGCACTTAAATTCTAGCAAATGTAAACCAACAGTGAGGACTGTAATACAGATAAGAAACTACATATGCTTTACTGCTTTTTAGTTATGTAGCAATATCACATTTGCAAAGGTCACTGTGTGTGTCATCTCATTTGTAGTGCACCAAGCTCATCCTAGCAGGAATGGAAATTCCCAACAAGAAAGCAAGCCAAAATATAGCTTAGAATTAGTGAGAACACAGTTCTGATATCAATCGTTCTTGAAATGACCTGATAATCCATAAAGTTAATCTGCTTTTACTTTTTTCTTGTTATGTATTCTCTTGCCTATTGCCTTTACAGGTACACAGTGTTTTGAAGCTACTGTATCTTTGCAAAACTTTGTTTTGCAATATCAGAAGTGATGGTCAGGTGTCATAAACCGTTGCTTCAATGGGAACAGGTTAAAGTGGTTACACCATTCAGTAGAAGCATACAAGAAATGCAGCAGGCTACCGTTGAGTTTTAGAGCTGTAAGAAGGTTCTAAGAAAGATACCAACTTTCTCTCTACCAGACAGGAGAGTGGGTTTATCACCAAAGAAAATGCCAGCTTGCACTTTGAGTAATTATAAATTTTTTTAATAAAATGTGGTTTTGATTTGGTGATCTTTATGATATGAGAATCCTAGAACTGATAAATGGAGCAGGATTAACTGCAGCCAGCGGATGCAGTGATTCACTTAGACAGTGTCTGATTGTCCAGGGATGTAAATGTCAGCATCAAAAAGTGTGTAAGAGATTGAGGTGAACTAATTGTGCACTCTGGTAACAAAGGAATTGTATGTTATATAGCTAGTAGGCTGAACAGTTGCTCCCATTTTTTGTCAACTTCCATAGCCCTCTGTGTATTTGACTTTCTGAAACATAATTCAAAATAGGAGTGTGCACAGATCCGGGCAGTAGAGCTGATGACTGGACTGCAGTGCTGCTGTCCTGGTGTGCTTCCCTCACTACTAGCTAGCAAAGAACAATTGTTTAAACGTGGTCCCCTGGTACGTAATTCTGTCTGTTTCTTCATCTCTACAACGTCACAACACATACAGCTTCCTGTAGCTTTAGATCTGCTTCAGCAATTAGTTACTTGATGCATGTGTATTTTGAACGTTTTTCTTTATGTAAGGTGTCGGTGCACTGGAACCATCCCTCAAATTCATGGAACAGCTACTGGACTAATTTAAAGTTCAAAATCTGAAACTAGGTAGGCAAGTGTGGTTTATTAAAATACATATGGGAAACAGTTACTGAGTCTCAACAAACAAATTCTTTGGAACGTTAGCAACTAGAATCTAATATTATCTCCTCGTGTTGCTAAGATTGTCTTTTGTCAATGAAAAGACTGGCTGTCACAGGCACAAAACTGACATGTTGGGTAGCATAAGTTTACAGCAGACAAGAAAGGCAGAAGTCTGCTTAGTGGAGTGGAAGCAAAAGCATCTTGTCAACATATTCTAAAACAATTATCTCAGTTTTTATTTTTCTAAAACTTTTTCCATTCCAGTTACTGAGGATTTTACACTGAACAGTTATGTGCAATTATGCCATGGTGCTATCCAATTAACCACCCGAGGTAGCGCAGCTCAAAAAGATAGCTAAATGATACATCTCGGCAGTAGTCCACATTTGTTAACCAGGGGGCTGTAGCAATATTCTTTTGGAGTGGTGAATCCATTTTATGGCGCCTGCATGATATTTTAAGGAGTAAAATTTTTCTTTGTGTCCACATGTTCATTCTAATTATGAGTATATTTGTGCCTAGTTCAGGCTTCAGACTAGAAAGTTTTTCCTTCCCCCCCCTCCACCTTTTGTCATCGCTCCTGCCCTGGTGTGTCTTTGTTCCTTCCTCCTGCCTGGTGCATATACATGTAAGATGTGGAGGATGCGATTTCAGTTCCTTTCTCCTGCTGAACTGAAATGGAGCACACTGCTTCTGAAACTCTTTTTTTTTTTTTTTTTTTTTTTCCCCCAGTAGAGCAGCAAATGTTTTGTGCTGTTTGCTATCTACCTACCTTGACACAAGTTTTCCTCTTGATTGTGTGCTGCTTGCGGTGATTGCACTCAGTCGTTGTCTTTCCTGCAGTTCTGTAATGCTCAGGCCATGAGAGAAATTATATGTGTTCAAGGCATTCAAGTCTCAGATAATGTATAGAGCTCAGGTTTCAGAACTGTCCCTTCAAGGGCGTGCTGTTGTCCAGTTTTGACTGCTCAGTCTCATCTCTGGCAGCCCCAGAAAATTCTAGTGCACATCTTTTGAGTCAGGCAAGGAGACTACTGTCCTTTTTGTCATCTTGCAACTGTGCCGTACCTAAGCTTTCCTGTGACTGTGGTTAAGATCTCATAGTATCTGGGGTCGCCAGGGGGTCTTGTCAGGTAAGTGACATTCTTCTTGCCAAAGCAGTCATCTATGGCTGTGGACTGCTGTCAGCAGACACTGCAAGTTTGGTTTTCTGTGTGGTTGAGCAGCATCAGCTGGCTTTTGTCATTATTCCTGGAACCATTTGCAGGCTTCAGGGACACTACTGGCTGCATTCCAGCACTGGCACTGGGACAAGTCCCTGCCATTACACTTCTTCAGTCATTCATCCTCACAAACATGCTTTTCCAGCACTGATATTTCAGCAGCAGAAGCACGAAGCAACATTCCCTCCCAACACTGCAGTTTCTCTTGTGCAGCAATATGGTGAGCAGCCATTTCATAGTTCTCACTGCAGAAAGGGATCTTGCTGCAGAAACGTAAGGGACATGCCATCCTTTGGGATGGTGCACGTCTGCATAGGCAAAGGGAACGGTAGTTTCTGAGGCCTGTTAGTCTGTTCTAGCTGGTGGCAGGCACTGGAGCTTGGGCCTTGTCTTTCAAAGACATTCTCCGGCTGCTTTCTGTTACCAGTGTTCCTTAATCCTTAAACCCTGAATCCTTTCTCTTAGCTTGGGAGAACAAGGAACTGATTCACTAGGAAAACCAAGGGCCTTTTTGCAGCTTCTGTGGAGCACAGAAGAATACGTGCACGTTTCCCTCTGAAGAAGCTGAGTCCTACCTCTGTTTGACATCTCGCACTGTCTTTCTCTGTCCCTCGCATTTTGCCACATCCCATGTTGGAGCTGGTTCTGGTAGTAGGGAGATGTTTGGTTTTGTGCTATTATGTGTCCGATAGACATGTTCTCAGTTTTCGAAGAGCTGGATGCCTGCCTCTGCGCAGCATGCTTTTCTCTGGTGGTGGCAGGTGCACTAGGGAAGTCTAAAACTGCCTGAGAGAGATGGATGTTAAGAGAACGCTTGATCTGGAGAACCTGGCTTACCACTGGCTTTCACTTCATTTCTGTGTGGCAAACTACTGAGACTTGTTTGCCTGGCAAAGCTTCAATTTACTTCTTTTGTGGTCTTTCTAACATCTGGCACCAGAGGAAACTTCATGTTTATTGTGACATATATACAGATTACTTCCCACATTACCTTCCAAGCTTTCTTTAAATTGGAGGACATACCTAATTCGGTTTTGTAATTTTGCAACCGGCATCTGTAAAAATGGCTTTGGACCAAGCATTGTGGTTGAGTATCAGTTTGTTATACCTGAAATAATGAATTTTTAGGGGTCGGTGCAAGAAAGGGTTTTTTAGTTGGTTTACTCCCCTCCCCAGTTATGGTTCATTTTGCCAGCACATCAGATTTTTTCCTCTTTTTTTGAGGAATGGTAAACTAGTGTGGTATACAATCTAGCCTATCTCACCAAGCCCAAATCTGCGGAATCTTCAGCATTCTGCCACCCTTCTGGAGGAGCTCCAAACTCATTCTTTCATTCTCTTGGATCTGCCACATTAACTAATAAGATATATTCCCCACCCCCAAAACAAAAAAAAACAACCCCAAAACACAGCTAAAAACCAACCCAAAAATCTAAACTAAATGCAGGTCAGAATCAGAATATGATTGTATATAATGTGAATATTCTGTCTTTATTGACCTGAAGTTCAAGTTAGGGTAGTAAGTATGATCCCTCATGATATGTGACTGAATATTAGGCTTCATGGAAAGAGTGATGTAAAGTAAGGCAGAGGGCTTGGAGTCCTTGCATGTGTGCGTGTTCATCAACTCCTTTTGACCCATGCCTGAAATGGAATAGCCCCTGTCTTCCAGCATTTGGTGCCAAGATATTCTGCTTCTATGCAGATGGAGATGAAATCTTTTTTGAAGGAGCTTTTCCACGTGCTCTTGAAGCTGTTCAGTTCATCCTATTTCTGTTGTCTTCTGCATCGGATTTCTTGTGTTCCTCTTTTTCTCTCTCTTTGTTAATAACTGAGTTATGTGTGCAGAAAACAAGTATTAATGATTACGTTGAATGAGAGAGAAATCAGTAGAAAGTTTCCTATTTACTTCAGTCAGCTTTAGGTCATAACCACCAACTTTTCTAGTATTGGTCAAGAAAAGCAAGCATTCCCCCTTTTATGATTTTATTGGCCAGTTAGGAGCTTTGAGTATTGCAAGAGTTGCATGACAGTCAAATTTTAATATTCTGTTCACATACCTACGCTTTGAGTTTCAGAAAGTTAATAGTTGATCTTACAGGTTGGCATGCAGTACAAATATTTTTTATTATAAAATAAGGTATCTTTATAATGATAAATACATAAAGTAATTTTCTTTGCTTTATTTTGACATTTAACAGGTGTCATATTAAAAACAATAATTGATGTGATACAGAAAGCATGCGATAGGGAAAGAAAGCACTGAATAAAATCACATGGTTAATTTATTAAAACTCGGGAAAGCACCGATTGCATTTCTCATGAGTGTCATAACAAATGTCTAATTAGTTTGGAAAGAGTGTAGGAGCTATAGCACTGAGTCAAGCAGTCAGACTTGTGTAAATTGTAACTGGTAAAATATTCCTGCTGATCACGTTTCCTTGCAAAAGCAAACTAAGCTAGGATTGTAAGCTCACTTCACTGTGTATGGAAAACATTTATTTACAAACATATTTAAGTTTCTGGAGATGAAAAACTGTACTGAATGCTTTTGAAAGGGGGTCAGTGTAACGTTAGCCTTACAAAATTATTGTTCCCTCTTTCTCTCCATTTCAAGTATGCTTGGATAGCTCGCCAGTCTCTTAGAAAGTCAAAGTGTGAATTAGTATACTAGTATTTCTCATTAACGATCTCATTAACCAAGTATTTTCTTTAGCAAAATACTTGTTACCGAACTGCACCTGTAAATACAGGTTGTGGTCTTCTGTGTTTGTGCTAACAATATTTTTATTGGTTTTTTAACGTGGTAAACTTAAGTGCTGCTTTTCACTTCAAAACCTAAATAATTGCGTATGGAGAGGGAACACATACTGAGCTCTAGCCATGTGTTCAGGTTGATAAACCTCTTGCAGAACTATTCCAGGGACTGAACAGCCCATCTTTTATTACGAAGTATTTTTTGTATCACAGTGTGTCACGTTCAATTACATACTGACCAGCACTTAATTCTGCTTTTGATCAGCAATTATGCTTTATATTGCTACCAGTTTGTAGCTCCAACTTTGGGATGTTGGTGTTAGTCTTAAATCTGTTAAGTCCTCCTTCTTAGAACCACCTCTGCCATGAATATTTCATTTTGTCCTTCTTCATTGCATTCAGCCCAGCAGTATCCTTCGTTAATAAAATGAATTCAGAGGTGCATCATACTGGATCCTGTGAAGGGTCTTAACAATTATGGTCTGGAGAGATGGTGCACAATTCCAGCATCAAAGGACGTAGTCACCCACATGCTCATTTTTGAAGTTTGCTGTGTACTGTGTATAAAAATGGATCATTTTTGAGCATCAGTCAGATTAGGCTAAGACCAGAGCGCCCAATTTTTTTTGCCTTTTGGTGAGTTTTCTTCTAACGTGTCACCATAAAATTGTTAGAGAAAACCACAGGTCCACTTCAGCAGAAGCTTATCGCTTTCTGGTTGTAACAGAAGCCTGACACAAACTAGGAAATCTCTCCTTCCTCTAGGCGTTTTTAAGGCACCTTATTTTATATACCAATTATATGTAAACATATAAGTATTTTGAAGTTTCATGTAGCAGTAAAAAAACCCTTTTGCTTGGAATGCTTTTGCTGTTACATATTTGCCTAAATACGTTCTACTCAGACTTTCATTGGTTAGCTCATTGTTAACTAAAGCACTCCCTAACAATCCAAGTGGTCTACCTTACAAAAAAGCATATGTTGATTTTTCACTTTTAGCCAAAAAGGTTACTATAACCTTTTGGGGGCAATAGGTTCAATATGTCAACAGACTTGTAATGCAACTTGTTTCTTAGGCTTAGCTTTTTTTTCTTTCTTTCCAAACCTGAAAAACCTCAGTGGGGTCAGCAAAGTATCTTGCTTGTTCAGTGGGGTGTAATAAACAGAAGCTAGGAGGATGGACAATATGGAAGTTAGTAACTAATCCTTGACTTTTGTGGTTTTTGGGTTTTGTACACTGTCATCTTTTCTTTAATTGCTTGATATTTTTTGAATGGCATTACCAAGTATAAACTAAGTACTATAAGTACTGTCTCTTATTTAATAGAATAGTTAAAATACTGCTCTATCTGGAAGTATTTTATTAAGATTTCAAATGAGATTTATGATTGTTTTGTTGTATCTAAAACAGATGCCCATAGCTTCTACTGACCTCATGTCAATTCCAGAGTAATTTCTAATTGATTTAAACTGGCTGTTTAAAATTATATATCAGAACATGTGTTGATCTTTGATAGCAGACTTCAAAAATGCACTTCTTAAAATACACGAAAAGTGTAAAAAGTGTAAATGGGTTCTACAGCCATTGAAGACACTTGTATAGGATTACATCAATATCTACTTACAGCAATCTGCTGAGATTATTCATGTATTGAAATTATAGTTTCAAATCATTAGATATTTCTCTGGAAAGCACTGGGGAGTGGGGAGGAGAACGCTCCTATAACCCTGAGGTTTTTATAGCATTTGCAGTCCATTAGTTAGTAGATGCATTACTCATTTTTTCAGTACTGGAAGATTTATATCCTCCAGTTAATTTCTGCTACTTAAGATTTTAAAGGCATATAGAGTATTCACTTGAGAATGTTCCTTTATGTGTGTATATATATTTAAAAAACATAATTGTAAAGCTATACAGAAACTCCAGTATGTGTATTATGAGGGGCAAATAACATGCACTTTAGTTGGAGCGGGGAGTTCAGCAGAAGGCTTTTTGTTGTGTGATGGTATACTGTCAAAACCTAAAAAAAATCTATATCATTTACATCTTGAAGAGTAACCTGTAAGACCAAAAGGAGCTGTGGGATGTGAATTTTTTTCTTTCTGCTAGAACAGTTACAGGGAGCTGCAAAGCACAGGTCCTATGCCTGTCTTGCGGTTGTCAGCATTATTATAAATCTGCTAATTAACAAGAGAGTTAAAAATAGTCTTAAAACATGCAGGATTTAACTTCAAAATATGAAGAAAGAAAAATGACAGTCTCCTGCAATGGTGGTAGGTACGAAGTCGAAGGGAGAACAAAAGAAGGACTTCTACAAATGAAGAAGTTTTTAGGGACAGATATAGTCAGTTATCCCTTTTTGTCTAAGATGCAGGATAGCACAGCTGTATATTGCATTTCAAGTTTCAAAATGCATTAAAAATATGAAATCTGAGGAGAAAAAAAAACGGTATTTGAATAGCAATTAGAGCTGGAGTAATTCCTATTTGTCCTTTTGGAAATTTTTCTTCAAAGACAAAGCACAAAAAGTATAGTTAGTTACTTTGGAAGTAATTATGTCAAAATGTGAAGGCATGTATTTCTTCTGGTTTGCTTTATTTTCTTTCTGAGACAGTTGTAGCATTTTTTTTTTTTTCTTCCAGCTTACTGTTTCTCCTTCGTGATACTGCAGTTTTGAAAAAGCTCTAATGTAGTAATAAATTCTGTTTTGAGAACCATGAGATTTGTGGCTCTTGTGAGTCTCCATCAACAGCTGAGTTCTACAGGCTTTGAGGGACTGGCCCATATAGCTCTGCCGTTGGGCTCTCATGTGTTTCATCTAGGTTTGACACTTCATGTTTTCCAAGAAGGTTGCCAAAATCAAATTACTTTGTGGAAAAAAGTTAGTTTCTTTTTTGTTTAGCCCAAACTAATTATATAGAGATACTTGAGTTAGCACTTAGTGATCTAAAAGTGATGCATTAGTCTCGGCAAAGCCAGTGTTATGCAGTAGAAATCCAGCATTGTGTGTTTCTTCATAGTGATTTGAGCAGCTTCTTAATCCTGGATTGAGTGAAAACTCCTTTGAATTTGTGGTAGTGCTTTCTATAACTAGTTGTGGGGCACCTTTCCCCTGGGGCTTATGCAGAGAAACACATGTACAAAGAAAAGCAGGAAAATAAAAATGGTGGAAATTAGTCTTCTACAGTGTGGTGATAACTTTCTTCATGCCTTCACCTCTGGAAGCATCTGGAAAACCTTGTTTGGTCAGTATGCCTTTGGTGTGATTCATCACTACAGATATTTTTGTCTATCATGAACAAACCTGATAGTTTGTAAATGGCAGTCTGGGAGAAAAGATTACTTTTGCAACATCCTTTCAAAGGTAAATTGTTCTTTGAGAGGATCTTTTTCTTACAAAGTATACCTGTCTGTAGAGGGGGTTTTTTTGCTTTTTTTTTTTTTTTTCTCTCCCTATGTTTGAAATGAAGTCAAAATATTTCAAGATTTAGTCCAGTCTAAACCTCCCCTGGCGCAGCTTTGAACCATTCCCACAGGCCCTGTGACTGGATCCCAGGGAGCAGAGCTCAGCACCTTCCTCTCCCCATCCCCTCCTCAGGAAGCTGCAGAGAGCAATGAGGTCACCCCTCAGCATCCTTTTCTCCAAACCAGACAAGCCCAAAGTCCTTAGCCGCTCCTCGCCGGACATTCCTTCCAGCCCTCTCACCAGCTTTGTTGCCCTTCTCTGGACATATTCAAGGACCTTCACACCCTTCTTATATTGTGGGGCTCAGGACTGCACACAGCGCTCAAGGTGAGGCTGCACCAGTGCTGAATACAGTTGGGGTTATTGCCTCTTTTGACCGGCTGGTTATGCTGTGTTTGATGCACACCGGGATGCAGTTTGCACCCAGGATGTGGTTTGCATGTTAGCATACTTCATGCGCACACAAAGGGGGGAAAACAGAAAGTTAAGGTATTTTCCCGAAATGATCACCAACAGTTTTCTTGCTCAGAAACTTCTAGCCCTGTGAGCTGTGCGCTATAGAAGTCTAATATTTGTTTTCTGTCAAGACCACCTTCTTAACGCTGACAGTATGCTTCTTCCAAGAAATAGCCCTTGCATTGTATCTGCAGAGATTCACTTCTGCCCTAGCAGTCTGCTGCTGCGCTGCGGGACTTTGGTGCTCTTCTTGATGAGGCAAAAGAAGTGTAATTGGCACAACTGCAGGCTTTATTGAAGCCTTAGGGTCCTGGGCTCCCTTGGTGGCAGCCATTAACACTGTCCAATATAGTATCATTAGGCTACTAGTAATGATTGTAATCCCTTGTTGAACTTTACAGAACCTGCTTTAAGATGTCGTGGGAAATGACGTGTATACTCTGTAGATTACAATTTCTGCTGTCATTGTAGTTTGCTGCATTGTTGTTTAGATATTTTAGGGATTGCTTTGTATGAGGCATGTATTCCATCACAAAATTTCTTACACATCTTTACATTGCACATGTAATGGGTTGATGGATGGCCCAGTGGCACATACCGGAGTTTGACCGGAGTCTGGTTAAGAGTGGTTATTGCCGGTTGAGCCTGATTTTAGCACAGGAATAAGGAAATGTACTTGGCAGAGTGATTAATTACATCTGATAAGAATCGATAGTCCCGTCAGTTTCTCTATACATCCTCTTTGAAATGATGGATCTACAGTATCCACAATATTTTATAGTGGTCATTATATTACATGTGGAAATGGAAAGGGGTACATGTATGTGAATGTGGTGTGAAAAACCTACAGAAGCAATGTGATCATACAACTAAGAATCACTTAATCATGCTGGTGAAAGTTAATTGCATCATTCTCCACAAAGAACTATATTCCCAAAAGACATTCATTAACTTTAAACTCAGAATAGCAAGAAAGTAACAGCAGTAGCATAATCATCTATATATTTTCTCTTTTTTTAAAGTAGCATGGTTAATTAAGCATATAATTGATTTTTTTTTTTTTTGACTAACGAACAGTTGATGAAAACAGAGGAAGATATCTTTAATGATAACTAGTTTCAAATCCTGGCATCTATAATTCAGAATTACTGTTACACTGAATGCAGTTGTTTCAGTTACTTAAGTGGCATTCAAGGGCGGGGGGGGGGGGGGTGTGTGTGGCACAGAATTCTGTGACCATACCCGAGTAAGATGGATGCATCTTTATATTCAGCTGAGTTTCAAAGGCAGAAATATTGTTGCAGGATTCTAGGAAGGAGGAAGAAATTAATAATATAATTTTAATAAGTATTGTGCTTTGCACTTTCTTAAAAAAATAGAAATGGACATTTGTACCATCAGATCGTGCCTTGCTATATGAGTGATGAATCCTCTGAAAAAACTTTATCTGGTTATTATTTTTAAACTAGGTCTCTATTTTCAGTCCTGCTGTTGTAACTTTGGTTTTGTGTCTTATTTTAGCCTAGTGTTCCCTAAACTGCTTCCAAATGGAGAACACTGGAGAGAGATCTCTAATGCCTCAGAAATGGGACTTAAATTTACTTGTGCAGCCACAGGCAGAACACTGATATGCCCAGGAGCATATGAAAAGAAGATTCTTTTGTTCAAATTCTGCCTCCAAACTGGGGAAAAAAATGCTCAATGGGTTTTTTTGGCTCTGCCTGAACTCTTCAACCTCCCTGTATGCAGCATCATCAGCCTGCTAGAGATTGCTTGTTCTGGACAGCAACAACATTCTTCTGAAGAGTGAATTTCCTGTGAAGAGCTCTTGGACAATACTGCCAGGTTACCAATGTCTTTCTCCTACATTATCGTAACAACAAAACAATCTTTTCTTTACATAGAATGTCAAATTGAATTTCCAGTCACTCTTCCCCGTGGTTGAAGTCAGATGAGATGGTCTAAACTGATCTAACAGGTAGTGGCAACTAAAAGGTGCAATCTCACTCCTTCTACACTTTTGCCTGTGTATGGCTCCGTTTCTGTTCATCTGACCCCTCAAGGAATTGCTTCAGCTGACTAAGCCTGCAGGACACTAACACAGTAGAAGGTGTGAGTAGTTTTCTGCTGCCTCACTGAGTTGAAACTGTATATGGCACAACTAAGTGAGAGGCTGTACGGGGCAGGGTGTGGAAGCAGACAGGACTGCATAGCCAGGCATGGAGCAAGTTGGAGAGAGACAAGCGGTAAGACAGACACATTGGAGTGCAGGGAGCTCTTAAGGTTACCTTAGCTGTCCTGCTTAAGTGCCTTTGAAGTCTGAACACAAGTATCACTATCTTTGGTAAGTGAACTTGTCACGAACAAAAAAATTTTTTGTCAGAGGATATTGCTAAGCAACTGGTAGCACAGTAGCAGTTAGAAAGATTTATGAGATGTAAGCTTTATTTATGTGAAAGTTATGTATTTTCTAGCCAGCCTTTCCTACCTCCAAATTTTCCGTTATTTCTTCTGAATTTCGTAGCTGAAGTTGTATAGCACTTCGGTCTGTTTTGAAGGTATTCTACAAAAGCCTTCTGCTATGTAAAATACTTCCTGTTCTCTCCAAGTTGGTAGGGCTACTATATATGTTCTGGCATGGGTTGTTTTCATAAGCAGACTTAACGCTGTTTTGGGAGATACAATTGTCCTTACTAATAAAAGTAAGTTTTAAGGGTAGAAAATGTAACTCTCGCTTCACAGGAGTGTTTCTGTCATTTTTATGAACTAAGAGTGGTCTGCAGGATGAGACAGCTGATTCTCACCTGTTTACAGGTCTCATCTAGTGATTTAAACTGACACATAGCTGGCATTATGTTCTTGAAGTGTAATATTCATAATTTATGGAGATCTTTGGAAAGATTTAAATGGTGACATAAGGCATAGGGCATTAGAGAACTACAATATGGATTCTGAAATTTGCCTTTTAAAATTCATCTGCACGTTTACTGCTTAGTGTTCTTGTTGCCTATCAGAAAATGAATTATATGTGGCTACTGAATGATGGGCCAGATTTGTTCTCGTTCCCTTGACTTCGCTGAAGTTGCTCCTGATCTACACTGGTGTAACTGCAGTGCAAGTCAGGTGCTGTTATTCTGCCTCTGGAATCTTCTCTCCATATCAGATGTAGCCTGCTTTTGACATGGCATTTTTCAGATTCCTGCACAGGCAAGAATTACATCTAAATATGAAGACAGTTTAGAAGGTTTACTGGGTATTTGTTTCTCACTTCTGACAATGATCATTCATTCATTCTTTCTTCAATATGTTTGTTACATAACTTTTTGTGGTTTTTTTTCCTTCTCATTTAGTAATGCAGTAATTTAAATGCCAGGAATGCCAAAACCCTTGAATTATTTATTACTTTTTACTCCTCTTGACCAGGATTTTCCTCTAAGGTTTTTTAGCAGTTTGTGTATTTCAGATTTTTTTTTTTTTCCCCCAGCATTATTTGTTCTTGGTGTTATCTTCTGTTTTTACTAACTTAAAGATGTACTTTAACCATCACGCTGCAGAATTGCTATTATTTTGGACATCTTTTTCTATAGTACTATTCTTCCCTAGTTCCCTAATGCCTAATCATGTTGGATTAGTTCTAGAGGATAGAATAATGTTAAACATCAGGGGGAAGAAAAAATTTCCCACATCCTGTGTTTTTAATCCTCTATGGCTTTTAAAACGTGGTCATCTCTGAGATGCAGGAGAAGATGTGTAGGCAGATGGATAGTTTAATGGCTTCGTAGACTTTCAGAAGTCAGTGTACAAATGATATTAACCCCCTGTTGCTAGCAGGCACTTTAGCCTCAATCAGTTAAACTTGAAAGCAATCGTGAGATAAGAAAAATGAAGATTTGTATGGAAGTAGCAACTTTGAATAAATGTATTAACAATACTAGATTTTAGGGCTCTCATTTTCAAAAGGTTACTCACAAAGTTCTCATGTTATTTCAAACTAACAGCTTGTTGAAGATAAGAATGCCATACTAAATCTACCTAGCTTAATAGGTTTGGATGGGAGGGCTGCTAAAATAAGACTGATGGTATACTTGCATTTCCTTCAGTCTGTTCTTCTGAACTTTCAGATATATTCAGCAAAATCTCCAGAGAAATTTGAATGGGAAAAATAATTGTGCTAAAAAGCAGACGCTGAACAATCAGAATAAAATTAGAAAGTGAATTATATTGGGCTGTTACTTCATCAAGAAGAAAAATACCAGGCAAAGAAAAGCAGGAACTGGTTTGGTTATGGTGCAAGTGTAGCAAGCATACAAAGGAAAACTGCAGAACAGGAAATACGTTTTGTACTTGAAGAGAAATAGATGTAGTTGGGGTGCATGAAGTGTGGCTAAGTAAAAAAAGCAGAGTAGGGTATTGAAACACCAAGACAAGGTATTGAGAAAGTAGGGCTTCAGGGGATAGGTGGCAAAGTAACACCTGCCCTAGGTCTCATACTGCTGCTGAACCAAAAAGCGACCCTGCAGATACTTTGGTGTCTGTGATGTGTCTTCAGCAGCACAGGAGGGCAATGTGTTAAGCTGAACTGCAACTTTAATTACATTACAGGAGTGGCAGGAGGTCAATAATATTTGTAATATGAGCATTTGTGACAAATCAATTGTATAATGAAGGCGATTATAACATCATTAGAAGTCTGATAACCCAATAACTTTGTCATAATTACTTCTCAGTTACAGGGAATAATTTACCACAGGAGGTGCTGGAATATTAGATATGAATGCTAATAGCTATAGTCATAGCTGAGGCATATGTGCCATTTAATATCAGGTTTGAATCCCATCGTTCATTTTAACATTGTAGACTTTTGACAAGCAAGGGCTGGATTTGAAAAGGTAGATATGTGTCTTTGGATCCCTAAATAACTTGAGAAATATGACTTTAATGTGCCCTTAAACGGAAAGATGGTGGGGGTTGTTCTGATACTTGGGTTTGCTTTTTGTGTCAGATCAGCATGCTCACTAGGTCCAAGGCAGGGGAAGGGCTGTAAACAAAAGGTTGAGGGCAGAGGGTGAGAATGAGAGTCCACTTTTTGATGGCAGTTAGCAAGGGCACTGGGTTATATCCAACATGAAATTGTACTGCATGAAATCGTACCACATTTAACTTCTGAAAATTAACTTATACTCCTAATTAATTTCTGAGATATTCCCCCCCCCCCCCCGCACCCATATCTATTTATTTATTTAACTTATATGGCTGATTAAACTAATTCATGGGAACTGTGCTTGTGAAGCAAATAGTAGGTTGTGCTCTAAGACTAATGTGATAATATGATTTATTATTTGTGAAACTGTCCTGTTTGAAGAAAGGAAGATCATTACCTTTCAGAAAACTTCTTATGCTAGACTATCGACTATCATAAGCAAAAATTAATTTTTAGTTCTACAAATTTAGTACTTTCTCTGTTAGCAAGTGTTTTCTATCCTATCTATCATATGACTGGAATTAAAAAAGAATGGATATGATGCTAAAAACAAAGTATGTGAAGAACAGTTTGCCTGCATTGTTTCTGAACCTGATGAGGGAAACCGGTGTGCGTTCATATGGCTTCTTGCTCAGTCTAATCTTTCCACTGGCAGTTGGTCTGAGAGTTGCACATAGGTTGTGTTTTTGCTTCGTACTTGTTAGTTTTGTAAATGGTTCTTTTGGAGATGCTTAAAGTGCTGACAGTGGCTCTCTCCAAACTAGGTATTAAAGAAAAGTGTAATAGCAAGAGAGGAGGATATTGGAATTACAGTAATATCTTGAGAATTAAGTAACAGAATTTTGACTTATGGGGGGGTTTAGTTATCTTCAACTGATTTTTTTTTTTTTTTTTTTTTTTTTTGTTCCTTTTTGTAAATACAATTTCCCAGCCATCAGGAACATACTTGTTGAAGAGAAAGAATTGCTGGTTGTCACCGATTCTAGCATGTTGATTGGAGTGTCACGACACGGGGGTGTTTCATTTCATTCCTCACTAAGGTGAGGAACTCAGATCCATAAAAAAATGAATCTAATCTCCATGGCAACATGTTAATTCTTTTGTGTAAACAGCATGCTTTCCCTTGCATATTTGTTACCTTGAGAGAACAACATCCCTTTCTATGTATGTGCATTTAGATGAGTGTATGTGCACATGCATATACATAGTAACCATTTAAAATTAAATATGTTAAAGAACTGAAGTTGATCTTCTTTAAGAACAGAAAATACGGCAAGTAAGCAAGACCTAAACACATCAGAGCTTCCGCTGCTGTCCTGTGACGCGTTAATTCCGAAAGAATCCTTCTCCCTGCATTCTGTGTGCCAAAATGTTTGCCTGTGTTTACAGTGTTGTTTAAAATGCAAGTTGTACTGGATTCCACTGGTATTTGTCCTTGTTCATCTATGACGCACTCTGCTTCTTGCTTACCATTTTCTCCATCTCATCTTCAGATTTTACTAGTTATTTTTTCCCATCAGGTAGCTAATTGTAAAAAATAATTTATTAAAAGCCTGTAGAGCCTGCAGGAACCCATTAAAAACTCGCTCCCCTGATGAGGATTTTCTGGTTAGACTTTCAACTGAGATTTGTCAGTTAATCAGCTTTTAATTTGATTAGCACATGATGTGTATTGACTTTGTTTCATTCGAGGTTTTCAGTCAACATTTCAGGAAGTACCTGGTCTAATTTATCCACATAAAATTCTAACTACATCAAGCAATTTTCTTTTTAATACAAACTTTTAATCTTATCAAGTTAGTTGAGATGCATTTTCCATAAACATATCCTGGTTGGCATTAATTATATTACCATCCTATAATTCTTTGTTTATGAAGATATAACTAGATTGGAGTTTGTGTAAACTGTTTCATAGACAGGAGAAATACTTAAAAAAACTGAGGTTTCTAGAAAGAAATAAATTTCAGTCTGTTTTCAAAGTGATTCAGATTTGAGGTGTATTTTTTTTAGCATCTTCTGTCACTGAATCAAATGTCCTAATGCTAAAGGGTACTAGTGCTGTTGCATTTGGAATGGAGTACTTAGTTTTAAATGGGATTGGGATTCGTGATAGGCATGCATGTGGGTTTTTTTGTTGGTGGGTTTGGTGGGGGGTTTTTTTGTGAACGCCCTTACCAAACAGTGTGAAATCAGTCTCTTCCTATCTTAGTAAATATTTTTGTAATTTTTTTTTAATAGGTGGTGGAAAACTGTTTACAGGAGTTGCAGGCCACTGTCAGAACTTCTGGCACCTAAGCTGAGGTAAGAGGCTTGTCTTCCCCTCTTTTTTTCTTTAGATGTGAAATGTTTGTTTAGACAAAAATTGATGTGTGGTTTTCCTTATGGTAGTACTAAATTGAGAGATGCTTATCTATTTTTCCAAGCTCTGTGGCAGGGGGGTTGAAACAGATAAACAGCATTCCTTGATATTTATCCTTGCGTGTAGCACTGAATAAATTAAAATAAAAACTTGCAAATAGCTTCTGATTAGCCAAAATTTGTCATCCATACACACACAAGAGGCCCCCTCCCCACAAAAAAAAAAAGTCTGTTTATGTGATTTTTGTTTACTTTCCCTAAAACAAGTAAGAAATTGTTTTATGTATGTCTCTGGTATAACAACATAACTTTTCACATTAATCAGTGTGTTAAAACTGTAGTGAGTTTTTATGAGTGTAAGCACTACTTGGATCAATAAGTAATTAGAGAATCATAGAGACAAGTAATTGACTATGTAAAGTAGTAGGCAGATTTTGAAGATACTTAGGCAAACAGAAGTCTGGAGTCTTTGTGGCTGGCATAAATGAAATTAGTGGAAAGAGAGTCTGGATGGTTTTTAACATGCTTTCAGGAAACGCTGCATTTTGGAGGCTCTGATGTCTGGATCACATTAGATCCATTTCACATTAGTTTCCTTCTAAAATTTTTAAGGAATGTAAAGATACAATGTCACTGTGCATTTGTGTCAATTTAAAATAGAAGGCAAATCCTGTTTGTTTTAGGTACCTGAATACTATTTTGCTGGAAAAGTAATGTAAGCATCTTACTTCCAATAGGGAATTTAGTATATGCTCATACTTCAATAGTCCTTCCTGTGTGTGATGGTTGTTTCTCTTCACTGCTGTGTGTTGCGAAGTAGTTAAATTGTCAGAAGCGTTGCTTGTAACTTTGACCACTCAGGCTAATGTTCAACAGTGGTAGGGGACATTTTGAGATCTCTCCTCCACCCTCTTCAGCTGGAGAGGATCTGTTTCCCTTAGGATACTTTTGTTAACCTTCGCTTAAAACTAAGGAACAGCTCGCAGCAAAGGGCTGCACATCCTACTGTTCATCCAATTGTAGCACGGTGCTGAAAATGGTGAGAGAGAAGTTGCAGTACAGTGCGTAAGACACAGTTTCTACCTGTGGAAAGATTTTTACAGTCTTTTATCTGCCAAGAGATTGAAAGTCAGATGTACCACCTATTCTTTATTATCTAATTCCTGATGTGTTTCTTGTTTTATGACGTTAACATCAGGCACATGAGATTCTATGAGCTTAAACTGGCATTAGCAGTTCAATTTTATATAGTACTAGACAGCTCAAATACTTCTCTTATTATAATAATATGGTTTTATGTTTTGATTTTATTGCTAGTCCATCTTTCGTCCTGTCTTTTTAATGACTACAGACTAATTTACTGTCTGCTTACACTGCTATTGGATTTCAAAAGACAATGCAACAGGGAAAACTATTGCAAAAATAAAGCGTTTACATTTGAATTAAATGAAAATGGTAGAAAGTGTGAGGCTTTTAGATTAAGGATAAGTAATTAAGGCTGCATGGTGGTGAGGGTTTTTTTTGTTTGTTTGTTTTTAATTCTAAATCCAATATGTGTGAACAGTGACTAAGCTAACCACATGCTTCCCTGCCCCTGTAGGAGTGCCTTTTCTTTAGTGCTTCTAATACGGAGATTTCGGGCATGCATTTGCTTGGAACTGAAACAGCCACTTCCACTTTTTGAAATCATTTTCAGAAAAGACGACAGGAACTTTTCTACAAATGGATTTTTAAAAATCTATTACATTCTATTTCTACTTCCTATTCTAAAATTCACTTCATTTAAACATGAGTAAATAGTAGGAGTTTTCTGCCTTTAAAATCCTTTTCTGTTCCTTTTCTCTTCAAGAGAAGTGGTATGTCAGCCTGAACGAGGGCAGGGCAAGCTTAGAAATGAGAAGCCAAACGTGCAGCTTATGTAGAACCATAGAATGATGTAGACTCTGAAGTATCTCTAGAAGTCATTTTTGTCCAATTCTGCAGTCATGTGCAAGCCAATTTATAATGCATTTCTCAGTAAAGTCACTGTTCAGCTTGAAGATTCATGATTCTTTGGTTTTATAGCCTTGTTTTTTCTGTGTTCCTCTTTACTTTTTGACATGGGATTTGTGGTAAGCAAAATTGTTTGGGAAGAAGAATTATGCTTTAGTCAGAGAAACCTGCCTGCTCTTTGGAACCCAAGAATTTATTTATCACCCAGTTAGTCACAACATACTCAACTGCCATCTAACAGAGCTGTGCCATCTCATCTGCCATACTGACCAAGATACAGCCACCTCTTTATTTGGTGTTTGTCTCTGCTTTCATCACCCACAGAGTACTAAGGTTGATGAGCAGTCTTTAGGGTGCACTGCAATCGGACATCAACATCCAAGCTTCTCACTGAGAGGTGTCCCTGATGCATTTTTCTCGCTCTCATTTAGGTTCACTTGGAGCTGTTCCATACAGTTGCTATAGCAATCCACTTATTTGTTCTTCACTGGTCTGCAACCTTATGCTACACTGAAATTTTATTATGTAAAGTATACTATTACGAAATACTTGGTATGGTGTTTTTAGGATCTAAAGTTAGGTCATGTGATTTACACAAGTGTTAGAGAGTAGTTAGTATACTATCTTCTTTACTCAGACCGTCCTCTGGTCAAAACAATACATCATGACATTTAGGCAAACATCCTGCCAGTTTTCACTGGAGGCTGATGGCTGGGTAAGAGGGACCGCTCTGTCCGTAAATTCCAAGGGATACAATTCTGCTGGGGCAGATGTGCACCATCAGTTTGGACAACTGAAAGAAATCTACTGTTGCTGTTTATTCATCCTCACTGTATAACATACCCTTCTCATTTCCTTAGTAATCACTGCATGGTCTCTTTTTTTTTTTTTTTTTTTTTAATTTAAAATTATATAGCAGTTTGCTGCACAGTGTGAGTACTTGTACCCCTCAAACAAGAAAATGTAACCAGAGAAGTACAGAATCTGGGTGTGGAGTTCAAAGATACTGACGAAAGATAATGTGATCAGCATTTCTATTAAAGGCTTAAGGCATGTTATTTACAACTACTTTTGATGTTATTCTCTAATTAATAGAAGTTAGCCAAAGGACACTCTTTGACAAACTGATTTAGGGTAATTGAGCAATGGACAACCCCCATTTAAAAAAAATGTCAATTTATTAACACAGTTATGGTCAATAGGAGCTGTATCTAGCGCTTTCAGAAATCAGGTCAGTGAACTTTATTCAATGCAGTAACTTGGTCTAGTTAATGTCAAGACAACAATTTTGTTTTTCTACCTAGAGCAAGTCACTAGTTAGAATTTCTTTCAGGCTCCAAGTCATTTGGATGGGTGATCCAGTCTTACATGTAAAAGTGATGAACTTTTATTAGTAGCAGAATTTACAGTTCTCCTTTACACTACTGAAGTTTGTTACCATGTTTGCAGTAAACTCTACAAACTCAAAATACTTATGGGGCAAAGGAAATGTTGCAGCTAATCTGGATGCAGAGTTTCGTCACATTTCAAGCTATGAATTGCATGGGCGGGCAGAGAGAGACAAAATTAATTGTACCAGTGTCAGTAAAAAAGAAACAATTCTAAATGCATATGGATAAAGAAACCACAGTAGCAACATTCTGGGCTGAAAAGTTTTCATCTTACCATGCTTTTAGTATTTTTAACGTAGTAGTGTAAGACTTCTTATCTGGTGAACGTTACTGTATGTGAACAGCAATCTTGACCTGAGAGCTGGAGAATGAATTATTCATAATGGAGGAGGAGAAGTTCAGCCAGAGGTGAGAAGAAATGTGACCTATTAGGAAGGGAAGAGGAGATAGGGGTTCTGTTCCTGGCCTGCTCTGTGACCTTGGGCAAGTAACCTTATCTCCAGCTTTCCCCATTATTTCTCCTATCATTTGCCAGTCCTCGCTACTCAACCTGTGAGCTCTCTGAGGCAAGGATTGTGTCTCGCTAGTGATGTACAGCACACTGGGGCCCCAATCTTAATTGAGGCTTCTGCATATGACTGCAAAACAGGGAAGAACTAGCACAGTTTCTGTGCATCTGTGGGAGGAAGTTTGGAAGATGAGCGAAGTAAAATAGAATGGTTACAGCAGTAGCTTATCCTTCATCCCGGGAGTGTGTACACATACCTAATACTGAGACAGGAAAATGAATGCCCATTGTACTTGCTTTAGAGGGTGACATTAATGGACTTGCTAAAATTGTAATAATGTATTTCTTTTAAAGAGTTGTTCTGGCAGTCTGACAAACCACCATTTAGCTCTAACAATCAGTTTGATCTTCATCCTGAGCAATAGACTTGTTGATTGCTTGGAGAAAACTGAAGTTGCAAATATGTCAGACTAGAATAAATTAAGGAATTGAACCTCAGAGAGATGGAACAGGGTGACGAGATACCATTTCAAAGTTTCTTGCGGACTTTGGAGGTTTGCACCAATCTCTTCCTGCCATCTAGGTTTTTTTCATACTCACATTTTTGCATGTCACCTCTATTCCAGCTTTGAGCTTTGTTTGCCCACTTGCCCAGCTCCCACACAGATGCCTTGTGCTTCTTCCCCATTGAATCCTTTGCATAGGACAGCTCTTCTAAACTAGTTTCTGTCAGCTTTCTCCGTATTCCAGTGTCTCACAAGAATGCAGCTGTTGAACATATGTTGGGAATAAAATGTTTTATATTTACAAATTTAGACTTCCACTCAGGAAAACAACTAAAAATCTTATGTATGCTACATTCTTACAGAATAGGGACTTTTTTCCTCGCAAGAGCCCTTAAGAAGCAATTAATTAAAATTTATTACAATCTGTGTTGTGTATTAAAAACCCCTACCAAACAAAAAACAACAAAACCAGCCAAATTTAACTCCTCTGACCATCTCTGTCTCATGTGTGGGAAATTACCTTTTAACTGATACTTTAATCTTTACTCTTTGTCTATATAAGCAATTTAGGGTGTAGACCTAGAAAAGGTCTGTTAGAAGGGTGACAAAGCACGCCAAGCACGTGTGGCACTTGTAAAGCATACATCTTTACCCTTACTGTGTTTTTATTGTCACTTCTATTCGTGCAAATGTTTATACACAAGAACTCTTAAGAATTGCTAATGCCAAACTTTATTCAAGGGCAAAGGTGGAATGAATAATAATCCCTTCAGGATAGAGACACTGTGAATGAAAACATACTTTTCTTAGAACTGGACTCAGTAACAAAACCAGCAAACTGGAAATCTAGTTCGTATGTTTTTGCAAGGAATCTCTGCAGTTTTGTGAAAAAGATAAGATCCTCACTTTCAGTCAAAACAGTTAGCTTAACTCCTTTTAATGGAGTAGCTATGTATGTTTCGTGAAGGTAGGAACATACTAGGGGAGAAGGCTAGCTTTTTATCTACAGATCTTATATTTAAATCTGTAACATTCAAATTAGATACCGAGATAAATTCAAGAGTCTACAGTATACTAGTCTACTTCTAGTGGCAGTTTCCTGCCATTTCTACAGAAGTATTGGGTTGATGTTTCTCTTGAGTGAAGAAGATTCACTGATGTCATTCCTTCATAGACGCTTCATACCAGTTCCTACGGCAGAATGAACTCTTGCTACAATCTCTTCTTACATTGGTTTTTGCCAGCAGTGCTTCTAGCTGTCTGTCCATACAGCTAATATTATTTTCAGTGTTTGGAAAATATAAATAGGGGAGCAAAAAGAGCAGGTAGAAAAGGGGCAATTTATATCATTTCTATTATGAGACACAACTGATTTTAAATTTCATTTGTTTAAGGGTGTTCAGATTAATCTTCATATGTTAAAAAAAAAAATATAGATGTGTTGTGGAAAGAAGAATTAGAACCTGTTAGAAATCGAATATATTGTCAAAAACCTTATTTGAGCTTTAGTTACGGTCCTTTTACGGATGGAATATAGGCTGGAAATGATTTTAAAGTTAGCTTGAGTCAAACCTCTTGGACTGTGTGAAATACAGATCATAGTGTGATAAACTGTGAACTGTTTGTTCATCAAACTATTATCAGAACAATGGAAATGTACATGAAGTATGCAAGGTCAGCCACAAGCATCAGGTTGTGTAAGCATGCAGGAATGCGTGAAAGACCTGAGAAAGAGGCGGGGGTGGGGGCTCACGAAGACGAGGAGTCCGTGACGTGAGGAAGACAAGGAGCCTTCATCCCCACGACCAC
>JAVKLA010000093.1:1747498-1761572 GCA_034782735.1 Sagittarius serpentarius
CGCTTGCTTTAATAAATCAAATTTTGGAATTGGCCAGTCTCTGTCATTTAACTGGACAGGTAAACTATAACACACATATACATAAGGAAAATGAAACTGTGCTGGAGAATCTGGCTCTATTCTGCTTAGTGTATGCTAATGTATTCTTCTCAATGTAATCTTTTACCTTGCCTAAATAAACTTTTAAATGCATATTTCTCTCAAGGTGCTCATAGAAGTTTACGTTAATCTGCAGTGTGCAGCAATTCCCAGAAAAATAATACCAGGAGAAGTCACTGTGAATTGTGTTATCATAAAAGCTAGAATCACTTATTTCCCTTTACAATTTAAAACATTGCACAAGACTCTCCAGGGTAGAAATAACATCTCCAGCTGGCCTGATTTGTGTTACTAAAAGTAACACCACCAAAAAAGTATTGCCTGTTGTAATTTGAAATTGAATATGTACCTTATTTCTGGAGTAGGAGGAATGCATTTCACTGTAGTTCTCACAGCAATGTCCATCAGGAGGAGGAGAAGAAGAAAAAAAGAAAACCCCCACCTAATCAGAGAACATCCTGGATCATGAACATTTGGTAATGAAATTTAGAATTCAGTGAAAATCCACTTGAAATCTTTCATTTAAAAGCAGTTGCTAGGGAGGCTGAGCCTATGATGCAGCTTCTCAAAATTAGTCTTTTAAAGTTCTACCCATTTTGATGGGCTGAATTAACTTTGTGGCTTCTTTGTCTCTCTGAACAGCTTTAATTGTCTCTTGCTAAAAGACACGAAAATATAAATCAGCCAAAAGTTACACGAAATAACAATGTTCTGCAAATCATGGTGTCTAGATAGATGGGTTTGTGCTTGTGCAGAGGTGGTGATGCGTCACATCAGTGTGTGAAGCAGAGTAGTCATTGCAGGACTGTGGCCACCATGTTGCGTATCTCCTTATAAATGTGAATTGCAAGGAGAAGCAAACACTGTAGGGGAATACACCCTGCAGTGCTCCAGGTTCTAGACAGTAGGGTAGCACTTCTAATGAGTTACGTGAAATCCTGGATGCTGTTATGGGTAAAAGGGTGAAAGTCCATCAGCATTTAAATGTCAGAAGTCTTCTTGACTTGAACGAGATCAGAGTTAGCTCAGCTGGGGAAAAGCTAATGTAAAAGGATCAGAAAGGAATGGATGCTGTTACACAGCAGCTCTCAGAGAATGGAGAGCAGGATCTATGTACATTGTTTTTGTGGCCCTCCTGGGGTTGTCAACAGGTAGGCCTGATGGATCTAGTAATTATGGCTTAGACTGTTAGGTCTGATAACTACTGTGCTATTGCATCGTTTTGTTCAGGGTTGCTGGTCCCCCTGTGGTGATGGGAGAGCTGAGTTGCGTTCCAGCCTGAATTACCTTAGAATCCTATGAACTCTCCTAGCTACTTCTAGCAGTAGCTTAGGCACAGTGCTTCAACCAGCACTGCTATGGGGCTACAGTTCCTAGCAGAAAGGTGGAGCAGGGAGCAGACAACAGTTGAAGCTTCCGCAAAGTTGCATTTGTTTGTTTGTTTGGGTGGTGAGGTGGTTGTGGGTTTTTTTGGGGGGTGTTTGGTTTTTTTTTTTTTTTGTGCGAGAGTAAGAAGCCTTCAATTAATTCGCTGCCTTAATTGGTCTGAATTAATCCACGGTGCAACTCCATTAACTTCAACTGACCCTGCAACATCGTTAAAATGATAGAAAGGTATTGATATTTCCCTAATGCAGCCAAGTTGCTGTAAAAGAATTCGCTCTCATTTTTATATAATGGAACTAAAAATCTACGTATACCTCACATTCTGTTTTGTAAATATATTCTCTCAAATAAAGCCGTGACTATTTTAGTTTGCAGCAGTGGGTTTCTCTATATATCAAACTGATTCCTTTGCAAAAGGGTGTTAATTTGTCTGTTAAGAACTGAAGGCTTGCTTGCAGTTTATGTAGATGGGAAGAAGAATTGGAGGGGACAGTATATGCTCTCAGATACAGCTTATAAACCAGTAATGTTCTAATTAAAAAGTGGGTGTACTTACCTATTTGAAGTAGACAAAAATGTAAATGAAGTTTTGCCCAAATTAGAATGGGTTTCTTGTTTACCTGTAGCTGCGATGGTTGTGCAAGGGGAACTGTTTATGTTGAATTTTGAAAGGGTTTTGGAACTACTACTCCTCCTATCAAATTTTCTGAACCAAAAGGAAAGTGTGGTGTGCTCGCTACTGAAAACATGTTTTCCTTTGTGAAATGGAAAACTATGCTGAAAAAAAGACAAGCTGTTTGGTTGTTGCATCTGAACTTACTTACATTTATTGGTATTATTTTTCTCTTCAAGAAATAATCATTCAGCGTGATTAGACTTAAGTTTTCAATGGTCTTGTTATATTTTTGCTAGTTGGGTTTTTTTGTTTGTTTTAAATTCTCCTTTCTTTAAAAGACTGTCTGCTTGATCTGTACCTAAACTCTGATCAGTTCTGTTAAACTCATGTACCTTGGAAACTGCTGCTTCTGTTTCTGGTATGAAGAAGGGCTTTTATGTCTGGAGTGTTGTCTGGCTTCTACAGGAATACCAGTCGGTCTAGTGAAGGATACTGCTTCTACCTAAAACACTTTTTCTGCCTGTGTGTTTATTCCATTACAGCTGTTGTAAAATATGCTGCAGCAAAATATTTTGGTGCTGTTGCTACTGGAATCAGATTACAAACCAGCTACATAATTGGTCATTTTTTTCCAATGAATCTGTGTTTTGCTAAAATGATCTGCAATGTGATGAACCTGAATTGTGTATCGGGATCCTGAATGCTGAATCTGTATTAGTTTTACTGAGTCTACTGAAAAAATATTTGAATCACCTGAAAAGTATTTTGAGCTATGTTCATTTATTGAGGATCCTTTTTGTTTGGTGGTAGTTTCCTGACATCATCCTTCAGGTCTGTCTGTCCTTGTGAGTATCTGCCTGACACTGTGACTGCTTACAGCCCTGGAGCAAAGTAGGCTCTTTGAAAGAAATGTTAAGACAACTTTTTAAGTGGGTATTTCCAGAATAACAGCACAGTTGTGTATTTTTTTTCTTGACCCCGCAGACCTTGGTGCTAGCTTAGCTGTGTAGGGTTGAATGCAGCAAAAGCAGGAGAAAGAACAAATGGGATTTTGCCTGAGGCTAGCAGTCTTTTAAAAAAGGATCTGGGTGCAAGCTCAGTCACTTTAGGTGGTAATATTAGTGAAAGGAAGAGGTTAGTGGATCTCCGTTAACTGCTATATGAAGATGTTTCTTTTGAGCTGTCACAGCCTCAGTTCCTGTCTAGAATCTGTGAGTTAGCTGTAAAACTGTGCTTGACATCTTAAATTCCAGGATGGATATAATTTTTTTCCACCGTGCCCCCTGGCCCCCCCTTCCTTATTAAGTCTGAGATCTGGATGAGAGGAGTACCTCACCCTAATCATAGAAATGAGGGAAAAACTATCAGGGAACAAGGAAATGTTCCCACTCTGCATTTAGCTTTTTCCATCTTGAGGCAGTGGAACCAGCTATGTTTGCAAAGCACCCAGTAGCAGAAGGGTGCATCCAAGGTAAGACTTATTACTAGCTTTTTTTCCCTCCTGGCATCTGAAAGAGGGTGTTATGTTGTGTCTGCTGCTTGTCATGCCCTCATTCCTGGCTTTGCTGAAAATGTACTTGAGTTGCTGCTTCTTGTGCTGTAGTTTGAGATTTGTCTGGGTCCTGTCAGTGAATGTGGAGAGGCTTTTATTCAGCAGAGTAAGCAGCAGTTTCTTGCAGAAAGTGCCCTGAAAATGGCAAGGGCAGCATACCAGTCTGTAGAAAGACCTCTAAACTCTGAGTAGGGTATTGAGGAGGGAAAATAGGAGGCTGCTGGGAGGATTGTCATTCATTAATTCCACTTGAAAATGAGAGAGAGGAAACACTGAATACAGATCTGTTTCCCTTTCTTCCCTCTCTTAACTGCTTCAGTCCAGATAATAATGAAAAAACTACTATTCTCTTGCTCTCTTCTTCATTTTTACTGTTGTTGTTTACAGAAAAAAATATTAACTCAGTTCAGTACGAAGTCTGCACATTTATTTCCATCAGATTTATCTGAAACCCTTCCTTCCCCCCCACCCCCCACTTAACCGGCAATGTAGAAAATGCTTTGGTGGAAAATCCAGACTGCTGTTCCTGCCAGTCTGTAAATGGTGCGTGACAAGTAGGCATAGATATTTAGATTTCTAATATATTTCTCTGAATACATTGCTAGTCCAGACTCTGCTTCTCATTTTCTTCCTGCTTATTATAGATGACGTATTTGTCCCCAGAAGCTGTATTCCAACCATTCTGTGAATTCATTTGGTTTTCTGCAAATATTTGTTTTAATTATGTCAACAGAGTGAAAGCATCAATGACTATCACTAAATAAAAAGTTATGTTGTACATATAAGAATAGAGAGCAAACATTCCATAAAAAAGAGAAACGCATTTGGTTTTGTTGTATCATAAGATCATACGATAAGTCAGGTTGGAAGGGACTTCCAGAGAGTTTGTAGTCCAACGTCCTTCTAAAAGTAGAATGGAGACCTCTCTGGGTAACGTGTTCTGGTGCCTGACTGTCCTAGGGGGGTGGGTGGAAGTCTGAATCTCTCCTGTTGCAACTTTATTGCACTGTGTGATGTCATAAATTATCTCTTTCTTAAACTTGTTTCTTGTTTTTGAAAGCAGCAGTGGGGATATGTAATGGAAATACAATGCTATATTTGTTCCTGCTGCATGGGGCTGGAGGTATTCGCAGTATAAGGTGGGTCCACGTACAGTTTACATTCAGTTCTTATTGTAATGAAGTGCGAAACAGTTCTGGTGTTATGGTTACTAGTTGGCCTCCTTTGCTTCTGGAAAGATCACACAAATTTTTGAGTGTGCCTAATAAATGGTATCAGTGAACTGATCCCGTTCAAAAATAGGGAAGTGTTTCACTACGATCAGTCTGTTCATTGGCTAACAGTGTGAGGACGCAGGGATAGAGAAGAGGAACTCTAAGTTGGCTTTTCTATCAGTAAAGAGATAGAAGGAACTTTTAACTACAGGCTGGAGATCTGTAAAGAGTCTAAAGAAAGACAAAAACTTTGAAAGAAGTGTAATGTACAAGATAAAACTGTTGCTGATGCAGCTTTTCTCTTAGAACAGCTCAGAGACTGGCTGGCTGACTGACCAATTTTGATTGACATGCATTTTAGGAGTAACTGCATCCTTCAAAAAAGGAACTGATGCTGGTGGAGTTTTCATGACCACACTGAGCAGTTTATTCTCTGAGATTGTGGTGGAGACAACACTAACACAAACCTCAGTTTTGTTTGCAGATACTTACCTGTTATCATGGAACAAATGTAACTCACAGGTGAACTTCCATTTATGGTTTCTGATGAGTCTTCTAATAAGAAAGAAGAACAAATAAGATGGGGTTAGCGCTGTGAGGCTGAGTTAATTATCTCTGTCTATACCTTCTGAGTATTTCTGTATGAGACCTACCAAGGTTTAAATCACGGGGCTCATAAACGAGGCTCAAAGCATCAAAAGCTTCAGAGCAGGTTCAGACTTCTCATTCTGTTACCACTGAGCTGAATTCCTGTTGAAAGGGTTTGGTGCCTTTCTGACTAGAAGTGGATCATTACTGATATAATCATCTGAGAAATGACCTAATCACTTCTGCAGTGTGTAAAACTAGCAAGAATGTGTTTCACTTCCTGCTAGGTTGTTATATTAAGATGACACGTTGATCCTAGAAATCATTTGCTGTGAACATTTGCACAAAGCAGTGACTGCTGTGGTTGAGGATATGTGGCTCATTAAATGGAATAGAAGTTTCTTTCCCCAAAAATGGAAAACAGACCACAGGAAACGGGCAAGCTAGGACAGAGGAGATGCTGAACAAATACTCTTAGTACAGCCTTGGATAGTGGGGTTCTGAATTACTGGGAATACTTAATCTGAGAAAGACAAGGAACTTGGTGTTGGTTTAGTATTAGTATGTGCTGCTTGTAGGGTCATTCAGTGAGTCCCTGTGCATTTCTGCAATAGAATAATCTGTCTTCACTTTACCTGAAATGCAAAAGGAAGAATGCTATGGAAATAGTTTTACTAGAGTAGAATAACATACTATAATCCTAGTGTTGTTTTATCTGAACAGTATAGGATCATCTGCTCATTGCTTTTGTTTTTCCTCTTTATTTTGTTTTGTTTTTCCTCTTTAGATGTCTGATACCCTAAGAAGTCATAAACACTTTTCTATTTAGCTTGAGAGTCAAAATTCTCCTTGGTTATCTACATCAGCTGTGCTGTTCTCGTGTTACTTCTGTGCGCAAAGGAACAAGGGCACAGGAACTGCTTTTCATTACAGTTCTCAGTGCAATCTTGTCATGACTTTCATTAGAATTAGCTTCCGAAAAAGCTGTGTACTGTGGGTACAAAATCAGTGCAACATGTGAATTTCTCCATGGCTAATGGCTCCATGACTAATTTACAATGACCATTTTTGGTTTATATTAATAACTGCATCAGACAGTGAGAACAATGTACTAGATGGACATTTAGAAGACAGTCATGTGTTACACTTGCCTAATAATGTAAATTTGACAGATTAAATGTAATAATCAAAAAGAAGAATTCATTTTTAATGCCCCATGGTATCAGATGTGTCAATACTTGTGCCTTAGCTGGCCATACCAGAACTAGGGACTTGCAAACAGCATGAGCAAATTTACTGTGAAGCAAAACGCAATTTATATAGGGTTATACTTCTGGTCACATTTGTATAATTATAAAAATGCATCTGATGGCTTTGGGAAGATAGTTGGAGATGGAGGCTGCCATGGCATGAATGAAGGGATGCTGTCTGTCAGCATCCCGTGATGGGGCGTGTTGGACACCTGCAGGCTGATGTGATAAGGGCAGACCCACAGCTCAGTGTTTGTCTGAGGAGAGGTGCATATTTCTCAGCAACAAGCAGTGCTTCAGCTTCTCGTCTGCTGCGGGACCTGATGTGCAAGACTTAACATCTGCATCCCATATATTGTGTTATGGAATTGGAGGAAAGCTGCCTTTGGGAATGTATGAGTTAGTGCTGAGGCACAGTGGGAGATGCAGGCTAATGATCATAATCTCCTGTTCCTCCCCCTTTTAATCTGCATCTGACTTTGCTTGGTTATACCAGTGGCAGTAGCAGGGTAGTGGGAAGACTCCTGCTTTACAAATGAGATGCATCTTCCTCGATGCTTTAAAGCCATCAGGAATCATAGCATGACACACAAAACCAAACGAAACACTAAAACATACTGAGTCCAGTCTGAATCTAGAGCAGATGTGGGACAGCCATCCCTGGGTGAAACAAACAATGTAGTTTCACAGAGAAGGCTCTAGAATGGGACATGAAGATGCAGCAAAGGAATAATACTGCAAAGAATTGAATATAGATGAGCGAATATCATGTGATCATGTCATATCAAGCTGTTAATCAGAACTAAATTGGGGTGTTCAAGTCATTTAGAGAGCATTTTGTATTCTGAGGAGCTATAGTCTTGCTTTCGACTGCAGAGAGTGATGTCGGTTACACTTACTCAGAACATTGTTTATTTGAATATTTACCAGATTGTAAAAGACTTATGAAAGAAAATTGTACTGTAGTAAAATTCAAGGGTGGGTTTTTTCCCCTTTTATCTGGGAAAGCAACAGAGCAGAGTCTGGAATTCCATCCTCTTCAACTTTCCCCCTCTTCCTTGTACCTGAAGTTAAATAATCTCTTCAGAATAGATCTTAAAGAAAGCATTGGGCAAGTTGATAATAGACCTTACGATATCTTTCCTTTTGGTTCAGTTTGCAGTATTATAATGCTTTAATCTTTTGGTTCTTTTTTCAAGTGGCTGTAGCATGCATACATGAGAGGTTTGGGAACGTACCGTGCACTTGTGGAATATGCATGTTGAGCTGTAACAATCATGGTGTTGCTGAATAGTGGGAATCAAGGCTGTCCTTTGTAATTGATAGATCAGGTCATGGAAGGATACAAGGAAAATAAACATGCTGGTTATGCATTTGCTGGACATGGTCCTTATCCTTTGCTGCCACCATGACAATGTTGGATATGTGGTTTTATAAATTCTGATGTCAGCAGGGGTGAATCAAGTATTGAATATGGCCATGTATATTCATCTGAAGACAACAAAAGTAGATCTCCCCCCCCACCCCCAACCCCTGCTAAATCCCTGGAATGCATTACATCACTGTATTATCTGCCTCATCAGAGAGCCTGTAAATTGTGACATACATCATCAAAACGCTTTTCCTGTAATGATTCATAATGGAACATGGTGTATTAGAGGTAATCCATTTTAAAATTGCCGTGAGCCGCCAGAATAATTTATAGTAGCTTTTTTCTATGGAAAGAAGGGCAAACCTGCATACATTTTCTAGTGTATAGAACTTATACTAAAGTTCACAGTGTTAATGTGTATTTTTATATTGCAGAATCTATTCATGTGTTAAGTACACATTGTACAAGCAGTGAGTAGTGTAAAGCTGCCTTTGCTGCAGAACTGTTAAAACCATTTCATTCATTGTACTTGTTTAGGTAGATACTGCATGGGAACTAAACCAAGCATTATGCTTAGGGTTGTTCACGCTTTATATGACAGAGAGGAAAATAAACGTATTTTGAACACCATTACTAATTGGTCCAGTCATGCCATCACAGAATATCTGAGAGAGAAACCAAAAGGTTTCCCTCTCCCTCTCTTTTATCTTGTGTTTCTCTGTGGTGACATTGTTTACTGAAAATCCATGTCCTGTGACCAGTTCATTGTCTTGCAAGGAGAAAGCTGGGTGCATTCTGCTGATTCACGGAGACAGACATTTCTGAATCTGTCCAGGGAAACAGGCTAGTGAGGAAGCTTAAAGCCAAATTGCATCTTTTGTAGCTGCTTCTGTTAACAGTTGCCTTCTGGAAAAATAGGGTAAGAATGCTTACATTTATATTTGGGCAACTTTGTTCTGAACTGGTGGGGGAAAGGGAGATCTTTCCCCACAAACAAAGCAAGTTCTTTTGCATACATTAGCTTCAGTGCAATTGCTTGGAAGCCTGTCTGAGCATTAGGACTATGTAGATTTGAGGACTAAATCTTTGGAGGTCCTAGAGGAAAGGTAGGGCTGTGAATTTGGAGTCATCTGAAAAAAGGTGGCGGAAGTTCACTTTGAAGGAATCTGAGGTTTCAGCAAAAAGACCATTGGTAGAACAGTGGGATTTGGAATGGTAAAAACTCTATGTAGAATCGCTGGTAAATTACTGGACTGCGTACAAAAAAAAAAAACCAAAACCCACAAACTTTGAAGATCCTTTTACTTCTTCTGCAATTTACTGTAGGTTTTTACTTATATCTACTTATAAATGGCAACTGGTAATTTAGTCATGAAAATGCTTCCTTCTATTCTTCCTTCCTACTATGGCAACTTACTTTCTTGTAGCTTCTTTGGAAGATTGTCAGCTGAATCATCTTTAACTGTGTGCTTGTTGACTCCTTCAGAGAATTCCCATAGATGTGAGGTGTGACTTCCTTTTACGCAATCCATGTTCACTCTTTCCCAATATATCACAGCCATTTATGTGCTCACAAATTATCTTTTCTAGTTTCTACCAGTTCTTCATCTATAGACATCAGATCTACTGGTCTGTACTTCCCTCTCTCTTCTGGAACAGTTTTTCAAAATAGGCATCTTATGTGTGACCTTTTAGACTCCTCATAGTCAAGCACTTTTAAGCAAGAGATTACACAGCACAATTAACTGCTCAGTTATTTCATTGTAGACTTTGTCCAGAAAGTCATAAGTGAATACCGCCTGAGCCCAGTGAGTTGTTATTGTTTAGAGTGTTCAGAGTAGAAGTTATTTTCTCTTATTATAGTGTCTTCCAGCAGCCCTTTGATTTGAGGGGGAAAAAAAAAATAAAAAATCCTCTGGTATGCCTTAATACTATGAGGGGATCCAGTAAGGGAATCTCTTTAAGCTGCCTTACAGTAAAAATTAATTTAAAAAAAAAATTAACTTAATTTTTGTTTAATGCCATAACCTTATCTTCCCTGAGCACTTCTTTTATACCTTGAACAGTAATTGCTTCTACAGATTCCTAGATGGGTATTCTGCTCCTGATATGTTTGCAAAAGGATATATTACTAGGTTTTATGACTCTTATAAGCTGATCCTGAAACACTTTCTGTGTCCTTTTTCTTTGTCTGTGTTCTTATGTCTAGCCTGCTAGAATTTATGATCCTTTCTATTTCCTTTGGACAAACCTTTAGTTTTCTGAAGGATGTCGTCTTACTTTTTAGCCATGTCTGCTTCTGCGTGATGTTTCAAAAGCAAGCATTTACCTTGAGCCTCCAAAACAGTGTCTTTCCTTATTATCCCTGTGGGGAAAAGTACTTTGTGGGTTTGTGTGTGTGTGAGAATTTATTAAAATTGAGTTAGAACCAAACCCAAAAGCTTTGATATTGTGATAACAACACTCTAATGCAACGTGATATTTAGAGTATGCTTACAAAAGAAAAATAAATAAAAGGATTGAATCCTGGATGGTATTTACCTCAATAAAGAAAATCTACATCATTCAAGCTCCATACCATTAATTAACGTAACATTGCATTCCATGGCAGTTGAAAGGAATGAAGAAAAAAACTTCTTGATCCATATCCATTCTTGATCTCCTTAGCAGGCCTGCTGAAGATTATAGGACTAATTCTCAAGTAAGGTAAAATTAATGTTGTATGAAACTATTAGCATTCTAGTGTAAAAGCATTAAGCATAACAGGGTTGTGAAGCAGTGGCTGTGGTCTTGGCAAGATATATCCTATTTTTTGTTTATGTTTGGGTTGGTCCTGCAGTAAATATTGAAAAAACATAGAAGTGACATTTGGGGGATTTTAATGAAGGATGTCTCTGGAAAAAAAAAAATATCGCCAGATCAGCGTGGAGAAGAGTATTGTTGTATACAATAACTAAACAAAGGATTAAAAGCAAAAGGTGGTGGTATCTATGGAGAGAACCTTGAATGTTTTAATGACTTGGCAGGAAAGTTGTCTAGTACAGGTGCATTATTTGAATATATTTTGAAAAGTGCTTGTATTTTTAAGTAAAATGTGATTTTTCTCACGATCTGAAATGGGACAATGAGTTAAAAGTTCACCGGCTGAAAATTCATGAAAATGCTCTGTTGTCCATGTAATTTGAATTAATACATTACAGCCGTAATTAATTCAGTTCACAATGAGTTTCTCTAATATCCTGGCCTGGATTTTAGTATTTAGTATTTGAGATTATGAAGGAGAAACTTTCCTTGGTTCTCCTACTTCTTAAACTTGCAAAGAACTTTCCAGTTTTGTCACTATTGTACTGCCTTTGCTTCATTCAGTATAATGTTTATGTGTAAGTTCTTAATACATATTTTAGATGATGTAAAAAAAAAAAAAAAAACCCCGATCTTGCCAGTTCAGCACATACCTCATTGCTCTGTAAGAACCAACTTCAGGAAGCTGTTTGGTGAAGTGTCTTGAGAGGAAAGCCCTCACTCCGGACTACATGACATTGATAGGTGTCTAGAGAGTTGTCCTAGAAAACGCATGTTCTTCTCTTTCTTTCTGTGTAGATGAGGATCTTGCTCATTTTGTTTTTCCTGCATCTGGCAGTTTGGCAAAAGAGCACTTAAAAGCTCATTCTGTACAGAGCTGGCCAAGAACGCTATGGAATGGTCCTCATGCTTTTACTGTAATTTACCTTTTTTATAAATTCTGGCTAGTGACAACACTGTTCTACATCTTCTTTAGAGCTGTTCAATATCATGATTTTCAGGTAATGTTATTTGTCATCTTATATTTACTGATTAGGAATAGATTTAATTGGGAACAGATCTTCAGGTTCCCTGGCGCGCTCAAACAACATGAAGGTAATGCAGTAGTTTGGGAATTTACTATTCAAGTACAAGTGCTTCTCAATCACCAGAATTAGATGTTCTTGCTTTCATAAAAGATATTTTTGAACTAGCAATGATGTTTTCCAAATCTGTTATGTCATTTGACAGATGCATTTTAAACGCTTAAGCTATTATTGAATATTAGAGTTGTGTGGAAAGTCAGTGTAAACGAAATTTGCAACATTATATTCTGAAGTTATCACAGTAATCTCCTATTTTTATGCTCTTTAGCATTAGATGGCACTGTTTTCCAAGCTTACCTTTCACAAGTGAGTCTGAGAATTTGAAAGCTAAAATTGAAATGCCATCAAATAGTGGAGGTTTTAGTATATTTACCGTAAGATAATTTAATTAAAATGTGGCAGTGTGAATTGGAAATGTATTGACCACTGTCAGTTGGAAGTATAGAGACTTTCTAAGTTAATGCTGTTACAGTTTTTGATTAATAAAGCATCTCATCGGTACTAGACTTCTTACCACTCTAATACAGCCTATTAATGGGACCTTTGGCTTTACCTTCCTGTACTTACGGCTGGTAGAGGTGTGACTGATACTAAAACAGTGAGTAGTTCACCTGCATTTTTACCTGGTTCACCTGTTTGTTTTGTTTGGTTGTGTGTGGTTTTTTGTTTTGTTGTTTCCTGTCCTTACAGCCGTTAGGGTTCCCATAGCAGCTTTGCTTCTTTCAAGCAAAGCTCACCTGTACTGTCTTAAAAGAATTTGCCTGACAACCACTTGTGTGAGTTGAAATGAAGAGAGTTCAGCATGCTTGTATCAGTCCGCACAGCGACAGGAAGACGTCTTGCAGCTCTTGTTGAGGAAACTGTGTGCCTCTGAAGGTGCATGCTCAGAGAATGTCCCAGCTTGCCCTTTGAGGGTGTCATCACTCCTTTCTCTTCCCTTTTCTGTCTGGGCAAAGCAGGGATGTTCATCAGCCACAGCAGGAGCTGCCAGGTGTGTGTTAGTGCCAGGTTGGAATTGGGCCACAGGAGTGGAAGGGTTGTTTGGGCACAGCCTGTATTTACCCTATGCTCTTGTGATGGTTCAAGGAGTGGAGTTCATAAAATATATCTGAGCTTACCAACACCAGAATCTGCTTTGAAGGCTTTCTAGATCCAAAGTCCATGTGCTGTCTGCTGCTTAGAAAGGCACAACCAAACCTAAACAAGCATGAATGTGAATAGTGTTTTAGCAGTGCAGCGCTGCCTCCAGCAGAAGGGAGCTGTTAGCATCAGGAATATACATTCTGCTGTTCTGAACAAGGATTTGCTGACTCCAGAGTGATCATCTTCTGAGCCTCCCCAGGATTAGCTGCTTCTTGGTAGGATTTGGATGCATCCTGACATATCGGCCATGCTATCGATATCTTGGCAAACAGAACTTTTTTGTGGATATTTAAAAATAGCATTGGGGTAAAAATGTCAACGTGTAGCTTAAGTATTTAACAAGAGTAATTTGAGTGTTAATGCAAATTCAAGTACTGCTGTTTTAAGAACATATTAATTCAATAGCTTGAGTTAGAAAATCAATTATTTCTTTCACTTTATTATCAAAAAAAGTTTGAAAGCAGAACAGGAAGAATAACTTTTTCACTCCAAACTCCAGCTTTACATTTAGTTCATACAATTTTCCTCATCTTTTGAGATATCTTTTACTTTATTATTTAAGTCATGAGAAAACTGTATTTTTACTGTATTTTTATAGTGGCATATATTCCAAATACCTTGAAAAAGGTCCAGAATGTTTGTGTTGAGACCTGTGTGGTTAAAGAGAAATGATCTTGCTGCAGGCAAATCACTCCTTTACTTTTGAAGTGTCAACAATGTTTAAATTAATCATTGGAACCACAAAGGAGTGTGAATGGTCTCTTCTGCTGTGAACAGCATTGCAAGGGTGCCATGCTTAGGAACTGGCTGGAGGTTTGAGGGATTTCCTTCTTCTGGGGCAACAGCCTATATTCCTCTGCTTTCCCACTGTGACTGTTGTCTTATGTCCCTGTTATAAATTGAGACCACAATGGATCATAATCCAATTAAAATTTTATTAATTATAGCAAGTAGAATATGAGCAAAT
>JAVKLA010000093.1:1791001-1826624 GCA_034782735.1 Sagittarius serpentarius
CATCCCACTGGGTGGGGGGGGAGCGAGTGAGCGGCTGCGTGGTGCTGAGTTGCTGGCTGGGGTTAAACCACGACAAGGTGTTTTCGTTAGAAAAGACATTTAGCGTGAGGTGTTGATGATCAGAGCTAAAACTAATAATAATAATAATAATAATATGTGAAGTTATGAATTGGCTGTATCTAGACCAAGCAGGGAGGAGTGGTGCACACAATAATTTTGCTGACTCAAGTTGCTACGACCTGTGTGACACTCGGCCGCTGGGGGACCTGCTGGCTTAGGTGTGAAGACGGTCTATATGTACGCATTAGGTAGCAGCCTGGCTGTGCTGCCTCAAGCTCTACTGCTGGTGTAGTCCTGGCTTCATAGGTACAGTTCTACCTGAAATACAGACTGACCTTCTCTGTCATGTTGGAACTGAGATCTTTTGTGTCTAAATAATTGTTTTTCAGGTTTTATGACCAAGTGAAGCATAACTTCTTATGTAATGATGCAGCAAGAAATGGTTCGGTAAATAAAAAAATATCTGTGATAGGGTGAAGTTCAAACTTGCTGTGGAGGGACTGTGGAAGATTAAAATATCGATAGAGGTGGATAAGTAAATAAAATACAGGCCTGAACTGGCATTATTAGTCTTTTCTTTCCACAAAGGAAAAAGAATACAGGAAGTGTCATAAACTCTTCTGGACAAGGGCTCTGTCTTTAGTGTGAGTAGCACAGCATTCACAATTTAAATAAAGGTCAAAAAATGAGACTCGCATTGGTCTCCCTGGAACACTTTAAATTTATCGCTTGAAATTATTGTGTTTGACTTAAAATAAAACAAACATATTAAAGAAATCCCAGCAACTTAAAATGGGTATTGACTATAGTGTACTCCCAAATAAAATACAAGCAATACCCCTGAAAACAAAATGATGCTTTGAAAAAAGCCCACTTACTTTATAGGAAAATGCTCATAATTCAGTATTGCTGTGTGTGTAAATATAGATTGAGCAATCATTTTGCCCTTTTTAGTCGGGGAGGAGATGAAGGCAGAGATCCTTTAGGATTTTTAAATAAATATTTGGAATGGTATGTGTGGTCCCATTTGATAATGGACTTGTCAATATTGCACTTAAAGACTCCCCAGACAAAGCAGTATTCTATTTTTCATTGATAATTTTAAACCAACAAGACAACATAGTAAATAAAATTGGAAAATTAGTTCTGAATTTAATTTTAACTGTTAAAAACTGATTTTTTTTTTAGTCATCTCTTTTCCAATTTACATGTATTTGTCTACATCCCTTAGACCTAGCCTGTAGGCACTGCAGCACTCAGCCTTCAGGCTTGTGGCTTCCACAGTCCTGAGTTGGGTGGCTTCCTGCAACATGCAGAGGGGAAGTGAGGCTTCAGTGGTTTAAGTGGACTGAGTGTTTTAGAAATAGTTGACTTTTTTTTTTTCCGCAGCAAAATGGCATCCTCATTTAAATTATCAGGAAGTTACAGTTATATAAAGTATTCAGGTTAGTAATTGTGTCTAAATATGGCTAAGATACTTGATGCTTCAGAAATGGTTGTGGTAGAAGTATTTGAAGTGTGCCCTTTTTTTTTTTTTTGTTTTTTCTTCCCCCCTTCCCATAAAACTTAGAATGTATTGTGACCTTCCAAAAAATACCTTCAATACTATGGCAGAATCTTCAGACTTGCAGCAGAAATCCTGATGGCAGGTGATGGTGGGATTCCTCTTCTTTGTCCTTCAGGCCAAAGCGGGCAACTTGTGATGCATGAGAACATTGCTGTCTGTGTCAAGTCATTGCATCCCTGTGCAATACCATTCTGTCTTTATGTTCTGACAGACTGTCGTCATGTATCATCGTAATATGTTAGGTTGTGTTATCAGCATAATATGTAGGAGGCTCTTACTGGCATGTATTCTGTACTTATTCAGGACAGACCCATAAAAGTAATGAAATATATCTAAATGCAGGAGGTTTCCGATCTAAAATAATCAGCCCAAGTTATTTTTTCTGAATTTCATATGCAGGTACACTATTACATTTAAAGACTAATGTTGGAAGCCTGCATATAAGTGGATGAGGAAATAAACTTGTGACATATACTCATCATGTTTAGACATTTATTTTTGAAAATTAATCAGATATCAACTTTTCATACTAGAAAGTATCTAGGAGGTATTGGATGTAAAGGTAGAATCATATTCAACATTGCTGTAAAAGTACAATCTTATGAAATATAGAGACTTTAGGGCATGTGACTATAACTGATACAACAGAACCAGCATTCAGTTACACCCACTGAAAACTGTGGTCTAAGATGGTATAAAGTGTTGACTTTTGCACTTCAAAACCTGATGACGCTAGTCAAATTTAATTCTCTTTTTCTATTACCCACCACCCAGAATAAGGTGCTCTTGAAGTAAATGAGATCAATTAGTTAAAGTGCATCTACATTTAGATACTGATTTGCAAAATTCTGACAGTTTTTTCTGATTTCTGATACACATAATATGGCATCTGTTTTTGGACAACAGTAAAATAGATCTGTTTGGACTCTGCAGGTTTTTATTGAAGATCTCAAATGAAACACCTTTGAATAATCAGGGAGAACTGTTGTCTAACTTTTGGTTTAGAGGCGCATTAATATCCCGGTCTATTTGACTGCAATCATCAGTGTTGATAAACTCTTAATCTATCCAGATCATATTTCTTCATTGCTAGTAAAGCAGCGAAATCTTGATGCTCTATTTTAGTGAAAACCCTGCATAAAATCTCTGTAACTTACAGATAATGCCATAGAATATCAGCAGAATTTTTCAAAAGAAAACCTACTTATAGTTTACCCCTTGTTTGTGCTGAAGTATGTTTCAGCACTTTGTTCTAGGTTTGTGAGCACCAGATGCATTTGGACACGAAGAGGGCATGCTAATCTATGTACTGAGTGTGTGGGAGTGAACCAAGAAAGAAAATAAGAAAAGGGTCAGGTTAGTATATTTAATGCATAATACTGATCTCTGATATAAAAAGATAAAATGCAGGTTGAATTTCTTTCTATTTGCATTTCCTTTCAAAGAACAGATGTGGATTCTGACTCTTGCCACCACATTTTATTATTCTTTGAGTATGAGGGATAAGAGGTGTTACTCATTTTTCCAAAGACAAGGGGAGGTAGAGTGGCTAGCTTGGTGTTATTTGCTGATTCTTGTACCATGATATATCAGAGTTACAAGTAGAATATCTTTGCTAATGAATTAGCTACTCCAGCCCTTGTCCTTTGTCTCTTCCATAGCTTTTGTAGAAGAACCTTTTTTTTTCTTGCTACTCTGGAAATTGTCTGTTCTTCTTGGTGGCATATACATATCGCCTCACAGCTTTGAAGTAAGTGTGCTGTGGCAGCCAGCAAGCAGCCCTGACTACTAAACAGTGGAATAAAACTTTGAAGAACCACTCCTCGGCTAGTGTAGTTCCCTGCAGAGCCAGTCAGCCTTCATTGCCTTGTCAGCTCAACTGAAAGGCTTCAGCCCCTCCATGCTTTGGCAGATTGAAACTTTGGGGCCAGCCAGTCTTTAACAGCAGGGTCAGTTTGGAACTACTGACCCTGTTTGTAGAGAAGCCCAGACAATGCTGATTTGATAACAGCATTTTATAATGCTACTTAGAGTTTAAACATAAGAAGGAGAGACACTGTTCATGAGAACGTAAGTGGTATCTGATAAGCAGGTCAGGAAGAAGTCAAAATTTTGAAGGCTTGTATTTTTGCTGTCCAAAAGAGAAGCCTGCTTTCGTGTAAGCCTTTTGAAATAGAATTAAGAAATCTCACAGGACATTTAAATTGTAATCAGTTGGATAATTGGTACAATTTTTCTTCTATAAACTTACAAATGCAAGCCATTAAATTTGAGATCTTAACATGAAAAAACCCCACCATTTCTATATTTGGTGGCACAAATGCTGTCACCCTCTCAGCCCACCCAAACACTGTAGACAATGTAGAATTTTATGAAAAAAGCCCACCCAAATATATGGACACCATGTAATGTCAGGCAAAATTTTGATCTCAAAAAGAATGCTAATTAATAATGTGTTAGGTTTACAGGTACAACTAGAAATCACAGTTTGGATCACACTGTTGCCAGTCTGAAGTGTTAAAAATCATTATGGGCTTGAAGTGATGAGGGCTTTCTTTTTTCAACTAGCATCTGTTTTATTTGCCGTCTCTAGGCATTTTAGAGTTCGCTCAAGTTTTACTTTCTAGCCTTGTAGAATGGAAACTTCACTTCAGTGTCTATGCTAATTCAGTATTGATCACATGAATATGAGGATCAGAAATTTTAAAAGAAAAATTTGAAGTACCATGCAGTTTCTTGGTTATTGGCAACGCTGAGGTAACTGAAAGTAATTTAGCATGAACAAGAAAGGAGACAAAACCTCAGATGTGTGTGATGCTCTTTTGAGAAATATGTTGTGGTATTTCTGTAGTGATACATCATGCTATGCTAATCTCTGTATTGTAGTGCCTTGCAAACAATGTATTGCTTTTTGTGTAATGAACTCAGTTTTACTGTTGTTTTTTTTTTCTTCTACATAGCTTCATGCTACTGTTACTAAAGGGTGTTAAACTTGGGATAGTGAGAAAATATGCTTGTGAAAATACAATGTCAGTTTTTTCCAGTATTCTTCCAGTGAATAAATACTGCACAGAAAACACAAATGTAACTTTCCAGACGTGGCCTTATTTTTGTTTGTTCAACCCTGGAAAGGAACCGTTATTGCATCTGCAGGGAGAACCAACAATGGGACCCAGCCCGTTATGCTGGTGGTTTGTTATTTTAAGTGTGGTAGGAGGCATAGCTACTGTAGGTTCAAATCTATTTGTGAGGTTAATCTTTTAGCGATAAATCTGGTGGAAATGCTCCCATCCCCCATTGAAAGTTTTAGTATCTTAGTGATGCGTACACGTTTAAACGAACATATTCGTTATTTCTTTAGATTGTGTGTTGTTGAATGCTGATTTGAGTAAACTTTTTTATACCTAGCTATTTATGTATCTTTATAGCCACTTGCTATTTCTTTAATATATGGCAAGAATATTTTCAGTGTATTGACATTTCTTCACAGTCCAAAAGAATTGCTTGGAGAGGCTTCTTTTGTAAGATTCTTAAGCAAACGAAAAGATTGAGCACAAGCAAAGAAATATATTAAGCTCCTTATTTTAATCCATCCTAAATCATTTAAATGTACGTATATTTGCATCTGAAAGCTGCTGTATTATCATTCCAGTAGAACTGTTGATATAAATAATGCCAGTCACTGTCTAACTTCTATTTTATTATTAGCTGGAGAAGCCTATCTGGAGAAATGCCAATTCCTATTTAATTGCCTTAGAATTTTACAGATGGAGATGAACCCATTAATGAATCGTGCATTGCTGTGTACCGATAGGATTGCTGAAATGCTGTATAGCCTAAAATTGCCATCTTAGAAAAGAAAAGATAAAAAAGTTTACTGTGTTCAAGAATAGTGGCTATATATAAAAATAAAGAACTTCCTTGTTTGTGTTGAAAACCTTTATCTGTTGGAGAATAACGATGACACTTCTGTACTGTTATGTTTACATGTGTGGTTATGTACCGTAACACAGCTTTTGCCAATTATAGGCTGCAATGATGGGAAAGCTGGTCATGTTTTCAAAATGTTAGAGATGGACAGCCTTGCACAGAGAGATTAGGAGCTATGGATTTGCCGCAGCGAGCAAAGGGGGGGCATCCAGATGTTCTCAAGCAGATATCAAGGAGATGCAGTGAAACTTCAGTTTGGACAGAAGGTTGGGACGTTGCCAATGGACAGAGATTCATGAGTTGTTCCCGGAGGTGCTGCAGGTGGATGTTTACAGATGGGTATAAAGAGAGGAGAAAGGGAAGGGCAAAGGACAGCACCTGGCTGGAAGGGGAACGAGAAAAGATCTTCAAAGAACAATTTAAAGAGGCAAAAATTTGGAAGCTTGAGAGTATCCCAGTTTTACAGTAACCTATTCCTAAATATGGGAAATTGAGAGAATCCCATCTGACTTTCAGATCTTGTTTTAAATCTCCATGTACGATGCGCAGACCAGAAAATTAAAATCTCCTGCGTAATAGTTGTATAACTGCCTCTGTTAGATGCACATAGGTGCTTATATTTATTTTGTAATGTTAGAACTTGCCAAAAATTATCAATGATAAACAACTGGTTCTAGTTACTTATCTTCTTTTCTGTAATCCATTTTGATTTCCTGATTTGTGCATGTAAGCAAAAATTTAACTCGGCAACTCAAAGGCAGATGGAACTCTGCATTTAGTGGCTTTTCTTTTTTCAGGAGAATGTCAGGGAGAGGACAAGGATTTGCAGCTGATGACAAAGTAGAACTAGGCTGTTAGTCAGCATGCTCTCCTCACAGACACTAATGCCTTGAACACATTTCAGACTTCTGTACTGATGCCCTTAAGTACATCACAGAGAAGGAAATCAATCAGGTGCTTTAAGGAGCTCCTAGATATAAATCTTATCCCAGGTGACCAGATTGCCACTTCAAAAGCTGGCATCTCCACAGCAGAGAAATGTGTCAAATGCCTACCAGTGAGAGGGGCTGCTGTACAAGTTCAGGCTGCTCTACTGAGGACTCTACATCTGACCTAAAATATGTTAAAAAGAGATAGGAAAGTCAAGATGAGGAAGGGAACTCTTTAAAATCATTGTCCCAGAGCAGCTCTCCAAATAGTGTTCCTCAGCCTTCCCGAAAGATTTTTATTTTTTTGTCACCTTGTGCTGAATGTAAATGAGGGGATTCTTGGGTAAAGATACTCATCTTTTCTCTTCTCTAATGGATGTGGAGAACTCCTAGAGTAAGAGTCCAAAATTGCTCTCAAAAACCTCTGCACTCAAACTGAAACCTAGCACGTAGCAAGTGACCAAAAAAAAAAGCAGCATCAAATAAGATGTAAGGTTAAGAGTCCCTGTTTTAATTATATTAAATGATTGAGTAAGGGAAACAGAGGATAAGAGGATCATCCTTGGTCCAGGAAGAAATTAGGGAGTGTCTTAATGCATCAGTAGAGTGTGTTTGTATCTGCTGCCAGCTTGAATTGACAAAGGACGGAGAAGCTTAGTTGACTTTTGCAGCTTACCAAAACTGCAGTTAGTATTTGATTGTTCTTATCTGTTCTACATATGAGCGTAGCCAAGATCAAGTTTCCCTGTCCCAGTGTGTGAGATGTGTTCTGGTCATGTTGTAGCAGAGTCTACAGTGCAAGGAACTGCCTTCTGATAGAATTCCAGTTTGATGAGGTTTGTTTCTTGACGGCCAGGTTGTAATAATCTTTGATAGTCAATGTCATATATTAAGAGAAGGCCACACAATTCTGCAGGAGCCTTCTACCAAGGTTTTACCACCACTGTTACACCCTTCCCCTCCCTGCCCAGTGAATAAAATAGCTTGGCAGCTCTGTTACTGATGGTCTGGTGTGCTAATATTTTATACCATGTTGTCCTTATAAACAGCTCAAATTTTGGATAGTAATCCATGGACTATATTACTTACTAGATGTTCAGACATCCCTGAAAACCAAATTACATTTCTCAGAGGCTAAAGTTTCTAGTATTACAGTGATTTCTGAAAGCCTAGTTTAATGCAAATGTTGTGTATGCATTAACTAGGCAATTAGGCTTAGAAATATAATCCCTAAAAATACAGCTCTGGTTTTATTGATGGGTTTAATTGGGAGAAACAGTTGTTTTGTCTGGAATTTTTTTCATGGGTATCTTACACTGAAGAAAGGATTTAAGATTCTACAGATGGTAAAGTCATGTCTTAAATTGGCGTGGGCTACTTGAGGATTTTCTTTTTTAATTTGAGGAAATAAAACTTAGAAAAGACATTGAGAATAAAATACTATATCGATTTCCAGACTGTGTATGCTTACATTCCATCTTCGCTACTTCTGTATTTTTGCATGTGGTCTTTAATTGGTTTTTCTTTTTCATCTGGGAAGTTTTCCGTCAACATTTGCACAGTTTAGTATTTGTCAAAGCAGCACAAGTATCTACTGGCAACAAAATATTTAGAATTATGTCAGCAAATTCTTTTGGTAGAAACCTATATGAAGCCAAGAAGCCCCAAAACTGTTCACAAATCATAATTTCTCAGTCTTTTGCGTTGTTATACCTGGTCAGTTCTAACATAGTTTTAGAAAAATTTCAGTGTTCCTTTTATATGTCCTATTTTGACTTGAGAATACAAGTGTTTATATTTTTATAATCTAAAGTTGTGGGATTGTTTTTGGTCACAAACCATTTCTGTAGGGGATTATTATAATACATGATATTTTAAATAGGTTTGTTTACCTGCTGAATGAATTATTATTATGCACATTCTTTTCATATTTATATTTTTATTTGTCAGCCATATGCATGTTCTGTCAGAGTAAGGTAAGTTTAAACAAAACTTCATGTTGATCAGTAGATCTGCCTTGTGTATATTTCCCTAATATAATCAGTCAGAAACTCGGTGTGATTATGGTCAGTGTTATTGGTGTCTTGAAATTTGTCCAGTTCATCTAAAATACATAATTGCAATGTTGAGAGAATACTAATATAAGTGGCTTGGAAAAAAAACCCAAACAAAAATGATCCTTAAACTACTGCAAATCAATTGTTACAATAGTTTGCCATGGAACTTTATTGTGAATTCTGTTTTTCCTTCTTTCTTTCAGGGTCCCTTTATTCAATGAGAGAAAAGAAATTCAACTGATCACACCCAAGAAAAAGGTAGGGTTTTTTTGTTTGTGTGGTTTTGGTTTTTTTTTTTTTGTTTTGTGGTGTTTTTGGTTTTTTGGGATTTTTTTTGTTCTGGTTTGGGGTCTGGTTTGGTTTTGGTGTGTGGTGGGTTTTTTTTTTTTTTGTAACCTTGGAAATATTTTTTCTTGCCAATTTGTATTTTTCTAGATTGGCTGGTTATACACTGATCTGCAGAGTGTCTCAGTAGTGTGCTTTATCTGAATTTCAATCAATACAGTTCATTTTGATGTGCAATTATTAGTGGTTTCTACAGTGAGGATAAATATCAAGGCCCACTGTTAAGTTGTGCATATTGCTTTTTCCTTTTTGCTAAAGTTGGTGTTGCATTTTTGAGACCAGTCTTTCCAGATGGAACTAAATAATAACTGAAACACATTCTTAAAAATTCATTATTTATTTAAATAAGCATATCATTTTTACAAATGATATTTTGTATTTCCAATCTATATATGTCCATTATTTCTTTGGTGATGGTTGAATTAGTTTAGTAATTACTTCCCTTTCTATTGAGTTGCTGAGCAATTAGTAGAATAATCATTAAAGTAATTACTTCTTTGTTGACTAAGAGCAATCTTGATAATGAAAATCCATACGCGTTAGCAAATCTGGTACAGAACTTGTTCACCAGACAAAATTCAAGGGGTTATATGATGAGGTGGATTGAATCTGTGTTGTAAATAGATTGGGCATTTCTGTGTCCCCAAATGAATTTTGTAACTCTGTTTCAAACCGTATGTTGTGTTACTTATTTGTATTGAGGTTAGGGGTAAGAAATTGAGCATCTGTTTGTTCTTTTTAAAGAGAAACATCAATGAATACTGCAATAATTGAGCTCTCCTTCACATCCGGTAACATCTCCTCCTCCCTACATTTCTTGAAAATGAAGCACACGTGAAACTTAAAATTGAGAAAGGCTTAACAGTATTTTTATATTTTATATTTATTAGATGTATAGTTGTTATACGTACGTGAAGTTTTATGTGTTAAAGAGGGGCTAATTCATCAGTGCAACAGACTGCACACAAATAACTGGGCACTGCACATACCACCTGGAACTTGTAGGGCTGTATCAGCCTTACTTCTGCATTGTGGACCACAAAGATGGATTCTGCAATTTGCCTTCCCTGATCCCCTGTGACAGGTGCTGTGCCACTGATTCATTTACTTCTCAGAATATTGTTTGACTCAGGTCAGTTGTAAAGAAAAGTCAAACTCCTTGAGCTGGGCAGCCTAGTAATTTCCCATAATTAGAAGCTCTTACACCATAGGTATGGGATTGTTCTTCAGAGTAAGCCTGAGTGCTGAAAATGTTGCATTGTGAGGCTCATGCAGTGTCTCCTGCAGACTTAGCCCAATGGGTTTCTGTGAGAGAATTGCTCATAAATTAGTACATGAGAACTACTAATACTGAAAACCTACACACTTAATTCAGTAGAGCTCTTCACTACAAACTTAAGTGATTCAGTGAATGGGGGCTTCAGTTCAGAAGGGCGCACTATGTTGTCAGTGGAGTGGGGCTTTCACATCAGCGTGATGGAATCTTTTTGTCTATATGCTTGAACTGTGATCATAGGAAAATCAAAGCCCTATTTCGGGCTTTCAAGTGTATTTAAAAACCAGCAAAATTTAGCTACTGACATTCCCCATGCCCCATGTACATGATCTGTTTGCGGGTATGGTGCCCAGTTATGGTACAATAGACTTATTTTTGTGAAGCCTTCAGCTGGTCATGTAGTATATATGGTTTGCCCATAACGTCTTTGGAGAAAACTTGAGTTTATTCTGCTAAATATTTTAAGAATCACCCAGCTTGCCTCCTTTGGGCAGCTTAGGCATCACGTATTTGAAAGCTTGCTCATGGGCGGGCTTTGGAAATGCTATAGCTAACATAACACAGATGGACTTACCGTTTGCATCACAAACACCACCACAGGAGCATGGTCTCATGGTCGTATGAGAAGTTCTCAGCATTTAAACAATTCTTTGAAAGAGATGTTGTCTTGTGAATGTTCTCTTGTGACTTACTCTGGCAATCTGACTCTTGACAATCTTTACATTAACTGTCTTAGCATATTATCAGCTGTAACGTCCTCACAGTTTACATTTTCTCTTTAAACCTTTAACATGTTTAAAATCCCAAATACCATTTTGGGAGCACATATGTTTTGGGTTTGTCGCATGTAACATGAAGGACTACAACCTCTCTGGTACTGATTTATGTGGGAAATGTAAGCATATCAGTAACTGACAGTCTGCTGCAAAGGATACAGAAATCCTCCCCAGTAATGGTTGGAGTTCTTTCCAGATGTCAAGGATTTATGTCAAGCGTTGGCATTTACAGTAAGGCTGGCTAATAAGATACTGTATCTGAGTTATCTCTGGGTTGCTGATTAGTTTGGTCTTTATATAAAGACATTTGAAAAGGATCTTAGTGCTACAGACAGTATCCAAAAAACATATTTGGAAATATCAGGTTGCTCAGCATTGGCTTTTGACTGCTGCAAACTGTACTGGGCCTTTTGCAATTCTTTCAGGTCTCTGAAAGAGACTGCTCTATTTCACTTTTACAGTTAACTGAAGTGGTTGGAGGTCAGCCAGCTTGACCAGAGAGCTATAGCCAAGCTGTTTTATAATCCTGAGGTACTTAGCACTGAAGATTCTCTGTAGAGATTATACTATTGAATTGGAATTACTCTCCGTATATCCAAAGTATATTAAATGTCTGTGCTTGAAAGGGGCAACTGGTAGGGCAGGAAGTATTTTATCTGCATTGAATTAAGATTGTTCTAATTGCCCACGTTCGCAATCGGGGAAAGGATCGTGCAGCCCAGGGGAACTGAGAGTGAAGCAAAGGAAGTAAAAATCCAGCAGGAGTGTTGCTTTCAAGAGTTCTAGCCCTGCAGCTAGCCTTGCCTTTGAATTAGGGGAGGGGGGTGTCCTTCATGGGTTTAGGCTGGAGGGGCCCCAGGTACCAAAACTATCATAGCTGTAGTTGGCTGTATAATTTCACAGTACTATAGAATACTTGAATAAAAGGCTCACAATTACCCCTTGGTGTTAAATTTGTAATGAAGTTTAGTCCTCAATTGCAGCCCTTTTAGAAAATGAAGCTACTAATTACAACTATTATTTTTGACTCGATTTCATTTTTAGAGAATACTGAAAAAATAAAAAAAAGGGTAGACAGAAAACCATGAAAGGTTAAAAAAGCATTTCTGAATACAGTGTGTTTTAAATCTCCTGTGGCAAATAAGATCATATAATTCTTTTGAATTTCAAGATGCTCTAAAAGTTGGTTTCATAGTTGCTCTATTGCATATTTTCTCTGGGTCATTTATACCAATCTCATAACTTTGATCTAACAAAAGTTATAATAAAATGTTTAAAAATAGTAATGACTTAGAAATGGCTTTAAAGATAAATCACAGTGCGTGATCTAAATAGGGTTTCTCATAGAAATGATGCTATAATTAGAGTGCTTACTGATTTTCATAAGTTTGTGATGAACAGTGATATACAATCGCAACAACAAAGACGACAGTTTTCTTTTAAAAGTATAAAATAGTTTTCTATATAAATTTAAATTTCCAAGGCCTGTAACTGTTAGCGTGATAAAAAGGCCCTGCCCCAAATATCAATTTTCTGCATAAATAATTGTAATAGGTTTCTCTGAAACCTTGTGTTCTCCCAACAGAGAACTATGAAATGGCATAGTAATGTGAACTGGGTTACCTTCTCGCCAGTGGTAATAAATGGTATTCTAGAAAACCTAATAAAGTTGATGATAATGGGACTGTAGACAATAAAAATCCCAGTAAAATTTTCTTTTTGTTTGAAGTATGCCTTTCAGGGGGCAGGGAAATTGGCTAGAGAAGGGAAGCTTATGAACATGCAGCAGATTCTTTTCAACAAACTGTTGTCATCTGGGGAAAGAAGATAGATGTCAATGTTTTCCAGCCCATCAGGCTATTCTCGCTGGCTTAAAGGTGCTTCTGCCTATATGATTCCAAATGGGTATTTCTGGAATAAAGCCAGCCTTCTGGAAACCGAACAAAAAAATGCAATGGGATTTCCTGAGGTTGCTGCACTCTAGGGTCACTTCTTACTCTCTCTGGGGTCTCAAGTCATTGTTCTGATTCAGTCAGCCCCAAGTTATCTCAGTTATCTCTTATTCAGAATATCCAGGTTCTCTCATTCAACGTATACCGCATGAAAATATGACAGTTATTTGCCTTTGGAAAACCAATACTCTGTTAAAGAAAAAAATTAATCTGCATCTGATAAGCATGAAGGTAACGCCTGGCACCTGAACAAATTCTTTCTTCTGAGTAAGCTTGGTCTCTGTTCTGCAACCAGTCAAGATCTTACCTAATTTCCTCGGTCTCCCAAGGAAGACTATTCTCAGAGGTCTGAGCCCCTTCCTGTTCTCCCTGTGCAAGTGGTAAGATTGGCAGCTGCTTGTTATTATATCTCAGCTGTTTGAGGAGATAACCCATTTTTAAACCATTCAACCAGGAAAATAAGGATGAGGTACTTACCAAAGTTTTTTAGGGTACAGAAGGTGAAAGCAGATGGGGAGAGGAGCCAAAAGATCAGTTGCTTGATCAAAGCAGAGGCAAGATTTGCAACATTTGGGTCCTGGTTTGTTTCATAGGCATGGCATGTGTGCTGTTGGAGGTAAAGTAAATGCCAAATAATAAAAAAAGTGTATGTTTTAGGATATGACCTGTGTTTGTTATATCTATATTTTACATCTATATTTCCTGGCTCAGAGTTATTTAAATTTTAAAAAAGGTTATGTTTTGTTTTACTTGCATAATATAAGATCATCAGCATGTCACATATGAATTCCATGTGTTTAATGGACTCTGCCAACTACATCAGACTCATGACTGCTAGGATGGCACAGCTACTGAGGGTGGCCGAGTGTGATGACTTTTTGCTTTTGAGTAGGGTCAAGCTCAACATGATGTTTGAAGTCCTCCATTAAACTTGAGCTCAATTTTATTGTATGGTTTGTTGAAGATGAGTAGATTTTTATTTATTTTTTGCAGGGCTTTGCAGAAGCATGAAAGTGAGTAGGAGTATTAGCTGTATTGTATTCTTCAACAGTTCACAGAAATTGCAGCCCAGGATTGATAGCTTTTGGTTTTCAAGGCCCCTGTCTTAGCTGGGGAGTTTCTCAAACTTCTCTAGCCATAACACCTATGTTAAGAGAAGCAAAATTAATCTTGTAATGGCGTGTATGAATTCTGCAAACCTTTTTTTTACCCCTCATCCCTTTATGCGTCAGTATTTGCTTTTGCAGTCTATAGTTAGAACCTGATAGTTTGGGGTTTTTTCCGTTAATATTGCTGGAAAATTAACAAAGTTCTTTAGAATTATTAAATCTACTGGAAAGGTTTTTAGTGATCTTTTTTACTAGAGGTCATTCAACCGGTAATTCAGTCTTGAAATTTAATGAAGCGTAATGCAACAGAGCTCTTAATGTAAATAACGAACTCCATATCCCACATTTGTCAAGCTATTCAGAAAAGGAGGATTCATCTGTGCTTCACTGGGTAGGCAATAAGAGTCTTCTCTGCTGAAACATCTTTTTGTAGGTTAAACAACTGTCAAAATATCAAAATCTGATTTTTCTTGGGGGGGTTTATGATTTTTCTTACACTTCTTGTGTTTGTTACCTAATAAATAGCCTTTAACATATGTCTATTTATGCTTCTTAATGAAAATCCTGAATATAGTTGTTTGACAGAAGTGTAGGTAGTTTTCCTGTGTTAAAATCATAGTTAACTCTGAAGGAAGACAACAACCCTTAGAATAATATCAGTGCTCTACTGGGGCATGCTGAAGGTCCTGAACAGTAGCTATGGAAGGAGCTGGTACTGTGTGTGAAACATTAACTTACTGTGCTCGACACTTTGTCTGTAATTGTAAAGTCCAGAGAGAACAAGAAAAGTAGAAGAGTGGCCAGAGTAACAAAGACCAAGTAAGATAATATAACGAGGTATGTAAGTTTGTGTATCATTTTATTGGCAAGTGAGCGTTTCTGTAACTTTAGCATAGTATGACATTGCATGTAGAAGGCTTGTGACACTTTCAAAGTATTCAGGAGTGACAGCAAAGTTGCATTCTGAGCAGAACAGATCTTACAGTTGTGAAATTGCACAACTGTTTCTAGGCTGTACTACAGAAAAGCAGCGAGCCTCCCTTGTTGGGATTCAGCTGTGACAGCACAAAAATCTGTGATCATACGCTCTGTACTTCTAGATAGTGTAATCAACGTTTAGTTACCCATGAGTAGTTTACGTGGACTGTGCATTTTCCTGCTGCAGGTGGAAGATGCAAGTAGCTCCCTGCAGTGCCAAGTTAGGTGTGGTGGATCCTGGTGCCTCAGGTGCACCACAACAGAGAAACAGCAGCCCTGTTTTCTGCTTGCCTCAGATGTGAAAGCAATTAACTTACTTCTGCATGGATTGCAGCCTGCTCTAGTAAGTCTGCCAGAATTAAACACAGTTTCAGCAGAGCTAGCCAGTGTCATTACTATACTCCAGAAACTGGAAGCATAAAGAACTATACCATGTTAGTTTAACATGTTTACCATATTAGCTGAAGTCCAGGTGAATTTGTTAAGTCTAGCTTGGCATTGGTTCCATGGGAAATTAGGCATTTGTGCAGAGCTGTGCATGCCCTAACACTAGGTCACCTTGTCCTCTGGGTTTTGAAGGTGTTCTGTTGTGTGACTGTGGGGAGGTGGTGCAAATTTTGATGGTGAGCCTGAACTGAAACAGCCTAAAATAGTACAGGGTTTCCAAATTTTTTTGCATGAATTGTGTAAGTGATTATTGGCAAGGGCTCTCCCTACCCAGACATATATGAGTGCACTGTGCTCTGCAAAATGCCCTGTCATTCTTGTACCTTTGTCACAGATGGAGTGATGCACTTCACTCATAAAGGAGAAGCAGAATTACGTTTCTTGATATAAAACAACAATTTAACAAAGTTTGATAGTAAGTGCAACAGTGGTTTAACAAGATTAGATGGCAAAGTATACTTGAGTATTCACTGCATAGAGGACAGGGTCAGACAAAACTGCCAGGGAGACCTTCCCATCAAGTCATGAGGCTCAGAGAGGACCCCCTTGCTTTCTAAACTCCTCCTCAAAGAGGAGTCTAGGTGCAGCTGGATCCTGTCCTAGTCCCAGAGTTGGTCAACAGTTTATGTCTAAAGGATTATGTATGCACAATCAATCCTTTATATCACTTAGCTAAGATTTCAGAGTTTGAGCACTCTTATTCCCAATTCACTTACTGAGTATCTGATGTGATAAGAATTCTGTCAACCTCAAGCAGTAACCTTGAGAGGCGTCCCTACCCAAGGGGAGATCCTGGCAGCCCACTGCTGTGCAGGAGAGCTCCATGGGCCCTGGGCTGCCCACTATTTTATGGAGTAAGATTGACCTACAGTCATGTTTCCACATGAGCCGTGTTTCAGTTGGCACATGCTCAAGTAGCCCTTGGCTATTGCGTTGTTATCTGTCTCCCCCGAATCCACTTTGAGCTGGATGCAGCCATCGTGACCGGACGCATCCGTTATGACTGCCACTGGTGGTTGTCACTTGAGCAGAGTTATGGTAAATAAAGGTCAGGCTGGGGGAGGTGGGGGGAGGCACACTGTCACAACCTTCCGGGTTCTGCTGTTTAGGCTGTGCCTGTCCATACTACCCAGTAATGGAGCACTGACAGTATGTGGGAATCTGGCATCTGTGAACAAGCAGTGCCTCTCTCCTCTAAAGAATCAGGAGTAACCAGGAGTGAGTAGGGCATAAAACAGTGAGTGAAACACTACTTCAGAGTCCTCTCTGGAGCAGACATCGTCTGAGAACACACTGTATCTCATCCAGCAAGTGTTTGGTATGCAATGCTGCACACCTCCACTGGGCTCTTGAAACCTCTCTATGTTTATATATTGGATGTGTTCCCACACTGTAGTCAACTGTTGCAGATGATTATGCCCACTTGTCTCCAAATACATCGTGATGTTTATCCCAAGATACTGCCAATTGTCATATGCATAATCAATTCTGTAATTTACTTTCACCTGTTGGAATTAATCTCCCTATGTAGGTAGGTCTACCCATTTTAATGACATGCTAACAATGGGTTCAGACATGGGTCAAAATTAAGTTAGGGCTGGCTGTAATTGAACTGATTCCTATGGTGACTTTGGAAAAGATGTCTGTTTCATTAAAGGTTGCCCACTTCACCCAAAATAGCTTTTCTGGGAAAGGAGAGTATCTAAATAATCTATAGGATAAGCTTGTATTTATAGATCCATCATGCTGATATTTGTTGTAAAGTTTTGTGTGTGTTTTTTTGTTTGTGTGCTATTTTTGTTTTGGGTTTTGTTTGGGTTGGTTTTGTTAGGGAATTCAAAACTGGTGTGTTGAAGTAGAGAAAGAAATGGTACTTAGGATGAGAGATGTGCATCTGGGGAGATGCAGAGAAATGTAGCAGTAGGCAGGGAGGGAAGGGTAGAATTGCAGCACAAGATGGGCCCTGCCTTGCAGCTGTCGTTACTGCCTCTCTGCTCCTAGCATACCAGAATTAACTGTCACAGGTAAAAAGTAATCTCTGCCCTCTCAGATCCTCAGTTGAGAGTATTTTACTTCTAAGATTCAGCCCAGCTGTATTAGCCAGCTGAAATTCAACATTTTCCATAGTTCAAAGTAAGAATTCTATACCATTTCTGTATCTAATTTAGCTGTTGTAGATTCGTTTCAGGTGATGGAACATGCTTAAGAATATTTTTTCATATAATTAATTTTTTTTTATTTATCTAGATCTATACCTGTAAGCAAAATATGCAAGGTCTAAATGCCACAAAACAAGGGATATTAAAATCTGCCTGTGGGATTTAGGAGCACAAATCTCATTGAGGGATGGTCCCAAATTACATGATAATTTAGAACAAACTGCCAGAATATGCATACAATGACATGCCACATACATAAAGATCTCCTGACAACAGAGAGTTGCTTCCTCCTTCTAACCCTGCACTGTCACCAGGCAGGTTCACAAATTCCTTGTTCCAAGTTTGAAAATTCACAGTAATTGTGGCTGTCTACTACTCCATAATTTTTTTAGCAAAATCTGTAAATCTAAGTCTGGAGGTTACACAGTTTTAATATCACATAAAGAAACAGGTTAGTATTTGAAAAGCAGTGAGTTAAAAAAAAAAAACACAAAACAACCCACAAACAAAAAAAAAACCCAACAAACAACCAAACCACATAAAAAGTTAACTTAATAGAAATTGTAAGAGAAAAAATCTTCAGACAGACTTAAATTATTTCTTCAATTTCTTTGCTTCTTGCATTGTTCTTTCTCTCCTAACCTTCCTGGTAGACTTTTAGCTGATCTGTAAAACAGAAGAAAAATCCCAACTTCTTCAAATTCAGATTAAGATGACGAAATATTTTTTTAACCACTCTGTCATTCTCTTTGTATAATAGTGCAGAGTCATTTGAATATTTGATGTTATATCCTTTGCTTTGGCTTCTAATTTTAGACAGTTTTAACACTTGATACAAAATTTTTAAATCTTGCTTTGAACTTTTCCCTGTCTCCAGCCCCTGTTCAGCGCTGCAAATTGTGCTCTTGCTAATGCATTATGAGAGGGAGCAGTCCACTTGGTCCTCTGGAGCTGACTTTTAGCAGCACTCTGTGGAGGGACAGTTTTATTTATTTCAAATGAACACGTGTGTTCAAAGAATTAAGGAAAAGCTGAAGAATCAGTATGATCCTTTCACCAAATAGCACTAAAGTTTCCATATGGTATCAGACTTTGAATTCTGGTGAGTTGACCACGAAGGCACACTGGAAATTTCGTGCCAGAGGCTGTTTTGTTTTATGGTTTAGGATGCCCCTGAGAAAAATACTGACAACTAAAATACAAATATTTTGAAAATTCTTGTTTATTTGAGGATTTTACCAAAAGCTAATGGAGACTTTTGATAAAGATAAATTATTCATTTGCATCTCTTTGTACAGCAGCATTGCTGTTTGGAAGGGAAGAACTTCAGTTCACTGATGTATTTTCAGTTAGTTGGAAACTTTTCTGCTTTTGACAGAACAGCTAGAAGGAGAGGAAGGTTTGGCTGGTGTTTATACTGTCAAGCTGTAGTGCAGCTGTGCCAGGCTTGCTGTGTCAGCCAGAGCAAATGTTATTTTGTAAATCACTTTCCTGTTGGTGTGGTCAGGTCTGTCTCCATTACCAGCCATTCTCTGAGTGGACAAAGCTGAATGGGCTATCCCATTGCCTTGTTTTTCACAGAATCACTGTGGCTGGAAGGTATCTCTGGAGATCTAGTTCAACTACACTGCTCAAGCAGGGTCAGTTAGAGCATGTTACTCAGGGCCATGTCTATTCAGGTTTTGATTATCTCCAAGGACTGGGACCCCACAACCGTCTCTGGGCAACCTGTTCTAGTCTTCAATCAACCTTGTAATAAACCAGCTTTTTCCTTTGTTTTAAATGAAAATTTAAATGGATATGGCCTTTTGTCCTATCCCCTGAGAACAATCTATCTCCTTCTTTCTCCCCCTTCAGGTGTTGGTAAGATCCCCCTGGAGCCTTCTCTTCTCAGAACTGAACAATCCCAGCTCTCTTAGCCTCTCTTCATATCGTCAATGCTCCAAATCCTTAATTATCTTCATGGCCCTTTGCTGGACTCTCCCCACTATGCCCACGTTTCTACAAAGCTGCTTTCCAGCCATTCAGACCCAGGCCTGTACTGGTGCTTGGGGTTATTCCTCCTCAGGTACAGGGGACTTTTTTGAACTTCACAATGTTCCTGTCAGCCCATTTCTCCCTTCTGTCAAGGTCCCTCTGAATGGCAGCACAACCCTCTGGTGCATCAGCCGTTCCTCCCCCTTCTGTATCATCTGCAGGCTTGCTGAGCGTGCACTCTGTCCCATCGTCCAGGGCATTAATGAAGATGTTAAATTGTATTGGCCCCAGTGTCAACCCCTGGGGTGCTCTGCTAATGACTTGTCTCCAGCTGGACTTTCTGCCACTGGTTGCAACCCTTTGAGCCTGACACTTCAGCCAGTCTGCTGCACTCTCCACTTACCTAATCTGTACTTCATCAGCTTGTCAGAGAGGATGTTCTAGGACACAGTGCTGAAAGCATTACCGGCATCAAAATAAACAGTATCTGCTGCTTTCTCCTCATCCACCAAGCCACTCTTCTCATCACAGAAGGCCATCATGTTGTTCAAGCATACTTTCCCCTTTGTAAATCCATGCTATCCACTGCTAATCGCCTTCGTGTCCTTCCGATGTTCGGAAGTGGTTTTCAGGATTATTTGGTGCTCCACCTTCCCTGGGAGTGAGGTGAGGCTGGCCGGCCTGTAGTTCCCGGATCTTCCTTCTTGCCCTCCTTGAAGAAGGGAGTGACATTTATTTTCTTCCAGTCGTCTCCCAGTGACCATGAACCTTTCTCAAAGATAATGGAGACTGGCCTTGCAATGATATGCTAGCTCCCTCAGCACTATGGAATAAGGAAAATAGCGGAAACAGTGGTAAAGGGAATGGACTGCATTTTCTGACAGCAAGATAGCAAATAAGTGTTTTATGAGTGAATTTAAGTTTTTAAGCATAATAAATAGCATTTTATGCTGAAGGTGTTCAGGGAAATACCTGGTATCTGACTGGCTTGGTAAGAATTCTTCCCGTCTTTAAACCATATGTAGGAAAGTTACATTAATTTTGTTTTACAAAGAGAAGGGCTGAACATACGCAAACTTATTGAGACAGGTTATTCTCAAGGTTAATTGAGATGTATCAGTTTGCACTAGCTTTGTCTCTCACAATTTTCTGCCTGATTACGAGTACAAAATGGTCAAATACATGCACTTTTATTCAGTGCAGTTTCTCTAAGGTTAGAGATCCCAAGAAAGACGGATTTAGGAAGCTTGGTTCAAGGCTAAGATAATTAATAAAACTGTAGAACAAGTTATTTATAGGCTCATGGAAACCTAACTGGGGAGGGACGTTCAGCATGGCTCCCTGCAGTCCTGGTGCCTCGGTCGTCCTTGGTATGCAGGCATTTCTGATGTGGCTTTCTCCATTTGCGCAAACCCAGATTTCTTTTGGAAGGAATCTAGAATTTAGGGCAGGAACGTTAAGTTTGCAATCTGAACTGTAGATTGCTCCTGTCTGTGGCATCATGGTTTGGTCTTAGGAAAATAAAAGATTGCTTTTTCTAGGACCCATTCTGGAAGTGCTAGCTCTTAACATATTAGCTAGAGAAGATTACTCTGCACATGGGAGCTCCTTTTCTGTATTTACTTGGTGCTATTTGTAAGTTATCTAATTTCAGGAATAAGGGCTTGAACTTGATGAGCCAAGCATCTCTTTCTCAATAAAAGTGTGTATTTCCACTTGAAATCAATGGAAATTTCATGTTCACAGCAGCTTCAAACTCAGCTTCTAATGTCCATTGTTGCATGTTTGGTGTGGATAGGAACACTGGAGATCATTAAAGAACAGTTATTAAGGGCCTTCTCAATGAATTGCACAGGAGAAGATGGTATTTTTAAGAGTATTTATCATTAATTTGAAAAACACAGTTTCAGCTGGCGGACTGTTTGTTATCTGCATTGTTTGCATTTGTACAGTTGGCCATGAAGGTTTCTTTATGATGGGGTTAACAGAATGGAAGTTTCGGGGTAATGAGTAGCAGATAATGACCAGTATAGTTTTAGTACCAAATTATAATTTATTTAAACTTGCAAAATGACCGGAGTTGCTGTGTGTTTCTACTGATCTGTAATACAAATATTTACAAAAAATTAGTATTATTAGGATTTTTATATATGACTGTGGACCAAACTTGGCGTTTTAGATGTGGAAATGTGAGTGAATGATGGATTGTTGTTTGTTCAACCAGTTCTAACAGTGAAGCGGAATGATGGAAAGACACATGGTAGCCTGGCGAAGGACAGACTCCACTGGCAAATGAATACTGAATTGAGCAATTAGGCAGGAAATCAAAATGAGGATTCACTCTAAGGGAACACATGGCACATGATATGGAGCAGGTCTAGAAACCAGTGTAGAAACTGGCAGAGCATTGTCAGCACCTGGTAGTGTCATCTATAGCCAGCATTTTGCACTGGAGACTCTAGAATGGCATGAACGTTTATCTTGTCTCTTTTGAAATATTTTGAGAGCACCAGCTTGCTCAGAAAGTTTGTTTGTTTTTTTTTTTTTTAAAGAAGGAAAAAAAAAAAGGAAATTCCAACTGGAAGGAGAAGAGAGGGGTTTGGTCCTTTTAAGTTCAGTGTATGAAAAGGCATTCCCTTTTGTTTCAGTAAGTCTCTTATGGGAAATAGTTGCTGTGTAGTGAATGAAATATCTGAAAATGAAATATTTCGATGTGAAATACTTTTAATAAAAGTATTGTGTGTTGTTACAGGCCAGGTTAGTAAAACTCACTGCTGCAATCATGAGGCTAAACGAGTTTGTGGATTCAGCAATAATCACAACCTGACGCTTGTGACTAAATACATCTTGCGTGTGTTCATGTTGGAAGGAAGTGGAACAAACAGATGTATACAACAAATTTCCAACCATTTTTCTGCCTAACCCTGAATTTGGCTTTCTATGTAGACCCTAGGTACCAGTACTTCTGTTCTGGGCCTTCTCTGCACTCTCTCATCCAGGTGATCTTTGCTTCAACATCACGGTAGAAATTCAGTGGCACAGAGCTCCTTGTTCCCGGTCTTCCACACAAAGTTTAATTTCCACAGAGTGGTACTGTATAATGCCAAAGCTTAAATAGCTCCTGCTTGTATTGTGTCATTAATACTCATCTGTTAAAAGTAGCAACATTCACTTAGAAAACATATTGAAACTGGGGGAGGAGGGGGGATCATTCTTCTGCCAGTATAAAGAATAATTTTAATCTTCCTTAAAGAGTTTTCTTCATTATTTTGCAAATAGTTTCTATATCAGAAAATCCACATAGTAACTTCAGTCAGATTTTTACTCTCTTGAAAATGACTCAGATTGCTTTTCCACACCAAACAACTGAATTTCAATGTGTATAGCACACATTGCGGGTATGAACACCAACATGTGCTAGAGGGATGAGACTAAAGCGGTGTGGTATTCCAGTGAGACCCGAGTGTGTGTTTTCTGCATAACAGAAGCTGGCTCTGCTCTCAGGTCGCTGCTGTTTCAGCTGTAGCCCAGACAGTTCCTGGGCAAGGAGGAGGGCAGAGACTGGAAGGCGGATGTGTGTGGAGCACCTCATGTCTTAGTGTGAAGAACGGAATCTTGGCCTCTAGTTGTAGTGTTCCTGGCTATTTCTAGTGATATGCGTATCTTGAGAGAGGGTGTTAAAAGCTGCCATTTTAGTGAATAATGTAACTCCTTGCATAATATCATCAGTGACACAGAAAAATAAAACCTGTGGAAATCCATAGGGCTCCTTTGTATCCTTTTGTATCATCTGCTTTCATGTGGTTTTCCTTTTCAGTACTTCGTAGCTAGGAAAAGCGAACCCCTTAACTTCAGTAGAACCCAGTCACAGGCTCATGTGCATTAACTGTAGTGAGTTCAGTATGGGCTGTGAGAGTCAAGTGTTTTCTCACTTTTGGTTGAGATGTGATTTGCATAATCAAAATCAAAATTAAGAACTATTTTCATGAAAAAAGAAAGGCAAGGATTTGCATAGTATCTACTACCCCATTGTTTGAGTATAGGATGTTAAATCATGGCGAGCTGGGACAAATTCTTGTTTGATAATCAAACTCAGCTGTCCTGTCTGAACTGCCATGTGCCTGGTAACTGTTTTTCTTGCCCAGTTCTGCTGTGATAGGAAGTGATACGTAATCCATGTTGCTGGAATGTGGTGGGGACCTGCGCCTCGGTGAACCATTTACATTCAGGAGAAAGACTGATTCTTTTCGCTTGCACGCTAAACAGAAAGTAGTAGAGAGGATTACAAACCACTGAGACTGTCTAACAGGTAAGTAAAAACAAATATAGTTCAGAGCATCATCATTCAGTGATTGCTGCCAGCTAATACTGTCTGAGCCTCGCTATTGTTGAATGTAGCCTTTTCATGGAATGTAAGTCAATAAATGTATGAAGTCAGAGGCTGCATCTCAAAATGTGTTGAAAGCACGTGCTTTGATAATAGGGCACTTCAAGGGTAGGTTAATTGGCATGAACTTCCTTTGTTCACACATATTTGGGAACTTTTCATAAAAAGAATGACGTCCTAATTATTCAGGTCAGCAAGAGTAATTAAGAAATATTACATGCATTAATAGAATGTGGGACAGATCTTAGCTAGTACAAGGTTGATTCAGGTTGTCTAAATGGGAAGAGTTGCCCATGCATTTTTCAGATTGTCCGGGGTCCCTAGTTTTTAAGGGAACTGGTAAGAATCAGAGGTCTTGGCAACCCAAAATGTTGTTAAACTTCTTAAAGCATATGCTACGCTTTAGCTTTCAAGGGAAAAAACCCTTCACAAAAATATGCTGATACAGTTACTTCATGCAACCCATAAGAAAGGTTCTGTGTTTAGCTGTTTCCTAAATATAATTGAGAAGACAGTTCTGTGGCCCTCCCATCCACCTTCTGGTAGTGCTTCACCTTGGGATTCGTTGCTCACCAGCAAGGGTGCTCTGCCTTGTCATGTCAGTGCTATTGCAAGAGAATAAAGCTTATGTGGTGCTATGTCTCCCCTAGTCACTTATCTGCATTGCTGCATAGCTCAGTATAGTTTTAGAGATGTTTATGATACAGGATCAATGTTGAATTTTATTTTTTTTTATTGATGACAAACTAAATTCCCTTAGGATACAGTTTGTGTAAGACAATAATAATGACACTCTCCTAAGTAAATGTACAGCAACTGAAAACAGATGAACTGCATTATTGATGGGAACTGAGGATATTCAGAATAAGGAAATAAAGGATAGAATAATACAGAGTACATCTATTTGATCATTGGCTAAAGTGGGATCTACAGACACTTTCTTAACTAGCACAGCTGAAACCAGTGCGATCAAACCGGAAAGTTAATGGGAAGAGATTTTCAGATAAAAATAACTACAGAAGATTTCTGCGTGAATGTTTGTTTATGTTGTCCTCTTGGGTGGGTTTGGGTTCATCAGGAGGATCAGGACCCAAGCCAAACAGTTTGTTTCCCCACAAGTGGTAGCCTTAAGTTGAAAGCTGAAAACATGACATTTTGATGTATTCAATTACTTAATTTGCTTATTTTTAACACCTTTGAAACTCACTTCCACAGGTGGCAAAGAAAAGTTAGAGTGAAATTTTCTTGGCTTTTCCTTTTTTTTTAATTGGTGCCAGACTTCTTTATTATATTTTAGGCCCAATTATTCTGCTAATATTAAGAGTATTCACTTGACTGTTCTTGACCTTCTCACTGACACGGGCTTTGCTTTGCTATCTAACTGAAGGAACCTGAAGAACATTCAGGGAAGAATGACCTTTAAATGCCTGCTCATCTCAGGTAAGGAATAATAAGGGTTCACTGGCTCCCAACAGATGGTAGGCTTTTCTTAGGTGTCAGTACAAATTTATTTCAGTAAAAGAGGAGAAATGCCTGCAAGGTATTTGTGCAGTATCCTGAATTTGGTGGCTAGATAGAAGTTGACTTGAATGGCATTTCTTCACTGGGTGATAGTTGGTCACCTGCAATCACACAAAAGAGTGGTTTCAAAGGTACAGCTGGCTAAGCCTCGTTTAGATGTTCCAGTAAAACTGTCCTATCTTTCAGTCTTGTCTTACTTTTGAACACAAAATACATATAGTTTATGAAAAGCTTGATTTAGATTAGAATAAAAAGGAAAGCATTGCCCAATTCGTCTGAATACAATTGTTTCAAGAGCTGATGAAAGCCCATGAAGGTTAACAAGGGTCTTTCCTCTGAGATTAATGGAATTAGGTCAGTTTCTTACTTCAGTACGTCTGGCCTACAGGCATCAAAATCAGCTGTAGACTCAAAATAATTTGTTTGCACACTCCTCATTTATAGTCAGAGGATGAAAATTTAATTGGAGATAGAATGGATCAAAATCTTTATATTTTCAGTAGTTACAGTCCCTGCTAACCAACCAACTTGAAAGTTGTGCTACCAGGATAGCTTTGAGGTAGATAAAGAAATTAATTAAAATTAAGCTAGAGTTCAAAATCATACAAACTACTCAATCTGCAAATGCTGGTAAGAGGTATTTTGTTCCTGCTCTTCAAACAATAGGTGTAAGTCTTTCAGTGATTTTGTGTTTGCCAACCAGAACAAGCAGTAAAATTTTTCCTTCTCTGACGTAGCAGCTCAGTGCCAGGAAAGCCAATGCAGCTAAGTTCCCTCATTTTCAAGGAATGGACAAACCAAAGGCAGTTTCATGACACATGGATAATATCTGACTGAGGGTGATAGTAGTTTTCTCAATTTGTCTGTCTTGGTACGTATGTCTCTGCGCAAAAACATTGTGCAAAAGTAGCACTGCTCCATCATGTCATGACAGCAATGCTTCTGATAAGTGTGCTTTTGCTTGCTTGACCTCCTCAAGCTCAATGTAAGTATCAGTATCCAATTTATCTTTGACTCTACAATATACTTCTGCTCCTTCAGAAAACCCACACTAGCAGAATTTCTAAAAGTGCTTCTCACTTTGAAGAAAATAACGTAGGAGGGGAATCAAGGTCAGTTTCTACATCCCAGGTTGCCTTGGTGGTCCCAGAAAAAGAATTTATCTTTCTGTTTAAAACCAGTTCAAAGAACCATTCCACCTTTCTTGAGGAAAGAAAAGAAAAAGCAAGACTCCTACTCCAAACTACACTTTAGCTTCTTACAACAAAGTGTGAGGCTGTTTATAACTGTTGAGAGTGTTTCTGAATAGATGATAATAAAGGACAATTCAGTGATAAAAGGCAGAGTCTGACCAAAGAGATTTTCATACTTGGCAAGGAGGGGGTATAGGAAGAAAGGCTGGCACAGAAGGGTAAGCTGTACTGAGAAAGAATTAGTGAAGTTAGCTTTACAACGTCTGTCTTCCTTTTGACTGGCTTTTAATTTGTCTAGGTATAAATTGAATCCGATGCTATTGTGAATCGTAATCTTTGTCCTACAGTTTGAAGTACACCTGTGTTAGCAACTGGAGCGATACAGGTGAATACAGAAAGAAGTGCTATTGAGGGAGAGAACTAGAGGGAAGGATATTGGTGACCTTGAGGAAGGTCTTGTTTTGGATCACCTGGGTGATTTTGACAGGCAATCAGTTTAGAGCAGTCAGCTGACATTGATAACAGTAACCAGTACACTGGTGACCTGTGAAGCACAGGAAGAATCAAGAAACAGATGGTAGAAAGGTTAGTGGAAAAGACTTAAAAATTCAGTTTTCTGTAACTTGAATTATTTCCTATATACTTGGAGCAAAAGAGCACAAGTTATATTTTATGCCACTTCCATCCTCTATCCACGGTTGGACTTGGTGATCTTAAAGGTCTTTTCCAGCCTAAATGATTCTATGATCTTAAACATGTGGTTTGGTTTTTCTTTTTTTCCCTCCCCTCTATCTCTTAAGTTTTGTCCCTGTTTGCATCCAAGGAGATTTGCTATTGCTACAGTTCGGGTTGCTTTTGCCACAACCTGAAGGGGCTACGCACAAAGGTGGTGTTTCTTGGAAAATGTACCTAAAGCCAGGGAGAAAAGATGTGTTCTGTAGTTTTGATGAGACAGCCTTGAAACCAAGATGAAAACAGCTGAGTGATCCATGCTGCTCCTGCAGAAACAGCTGCAGCTTAAGATGGTAAAAACTAGCAGAAGAGATGGAGAAATCGATGCTACTTCTGCCGCTGTTTTCTCTTGTAGTACTTTTCTGCAGTCTGCCTCAATTATGGCTCCACTATGAATCCTCAGAACCACTCTACAAGCACTGAGGATCAGGAAAGAGCAGTGAGCAACAATATGCCTTAAACATACATTTGCTGTTGTAACTAGGGAACAGAAACATGAGGTTTATCTGCAGGTCTGGTAGGGTATGCTTGCTTCTAATGTCTCCTATTGAGCTGTGCTGCTCTTCCCAAGTAGGACATGTTTATCTGCTCTTGCTGGGTTTTCACAGTTTTACTCTGGAAATTAAGGATTCCAAGAAACAAAGAGGGAAATGCATACAGCTTGTCACTTGAAATCTGACCAGATAATGCTATTTGCTAGTAGCTGGTCGGGTCTTGGTGTTAGCAGTGAGAACATAGCCATCTCTGGGTTGTTTCTTCTGGTGTTTAACAGTAGAAGCCTAGAGAAGAGGAGGAAGAGGCCCGTTTCCCTCCATGGCATGATCATGTAACAACAGAAGCAGTTGTGAAGTTGCTGTTTAGATAAAAATCTTTGTTTCTCTTATTTTCTTTTTCCTTCAGATAACAAAGGTAACTAGAAATGGATCCAGGCTTGAAAATCTGCAGTCAAATTCCTATTCTTCTAAAGCTCTTAAGTCTTTGGCCTTTACTCTTCCAAGGTGTAAGGAGCAACTGAATAGAAATCTGCCTGTTTCCAGTACCGTCACAAAGACGTAATACGGATGCAGTGATCGCCTAACAGCCTGATTGCCTTCTCAGGGTTTCAGGTTCGCCAAGGATATGATAATAATATTATCTTATTAAACTAGAACATCCCCAGAATATCAACTGCTTATCAAAGCCATGGGATCCTTTGTTCAGGCTTTGCCCACAATCAAACCCATAAAAGGCAATTATCACTCTTCTCTGAGAGCAACGCTGTCCTGCCTGACAGTACTTCTGAACAGGTACTTGTGTGTAATCACCACTTATTGCTTGAGTGAAGAATCAAAACTGGGCCTCTCTTAAAAGGCAAGACATTTTATCGATGCTAAAAGGCCTCACTGAATCTATTTTAGAACGTGTGATTAAGGCAGTTCTTGCCTGCTCCGTATCAGCCAAAAGAACAGTAAAACGAAGACAACAGATTTTAGGGATGAATAAGGCTTAGAAAAAAAGGCTATGCCTTGATATGATTCGCTGTGGGATGAAAAGGACTGGGTCATACAACCCACAAGCTGCCTGCCTATCAATAAAAAGACCAAGATTTCTAATGAATTATTTTTTACTTAGCATTTTGCTTATTATTAATTATAGCATATTCACTGCAGTGCAGAAGTAATTTGATTGGCAGTTACTTTACATTTTAACAGCTACTTTTCTTTCATTTTGCAGAAACATTTTCATGTTGGATATAAGTGTTGGATGTGTTTGTATATGAGACCTTTGGTAAATTTCATTTGCTATTCCAAGACTTCTCATAAACTACATTTCTAAGAAATTTGAAAATAAACGCAGTTCATTTGTTTTGAATGTGACTGGAAAATAGTTCTCTTGCCTTAGCTTTGCAGGTGGAAGAGTTAAGATTTTGCCTGTGGTAGACTTATGAATGTTGCTGCAGGCAAAAATTAGCTTAGCAGTTTTTGCTAACAACTCCATCCTTTTTATTCTGAACTCTGCTTTCATCTAGCAGAACTGTAAATTATGTCCCAATAGAGTAGGTAAACTGAAGGTCAAAGAGAAATGTAATGTCCTGAATCACATGGCTTCACTTTCATGAAGGTAGGAAGAACTCTGTGAGAGCAGATCATAAACAAGCTGAAAATTGTGGTGGTCAAAACCCTGTCGAAAAAGTAAATAATTTTTTCCCTGCACCATTTTTATGGGGCGGGGTGTGTGTGTGTGTGTGTGTTTGGTTTGGTTTTTTGTTTTTGAAAAGTAAGAAGCAAAAGTAATATACTTAGTTAACCTTGTGCCTTATTGCATTCAAGTAACTGCTTATGAAAACTATGAGTAGAGTCATCTAGTGTAGTTTTTGTCCGTGGTGTGTAATGCTTGTGGAAAAACTCTGGACATTTTCTTTGCCTTCGTAGATGCTGCTCTGAGGTCAGGTGGAAGAACATTATAATTTCTGTTGTGCTGCACAAAGCTGTTTATTCTTGAACTCTGCATTGAGGTGTAATGGAGGAAAAAAAATCAGTAAGGCTTGGACTTAAAACCATAGTATCATTTAGGTTGGAAAAAAAAAATCTTTAAGATCAAGTCCAACAATAAACCTAATGCTGCCAAGTCCACCACTAAACCATGTCCAAAGTGCCACATGTACACATCTTTCAAATACCTCCAGGGATGGTGACTCAACCACTTCCCTGGGCAGCCTGTTCCAATGCTTGATAGCCCTTTCAGTGAAGATATTTTTTCTGATATCCAATCTAAACCTCCCCTGGCGCTACTTGAGGCCGTTTCCTCTTGTCCTGTGGCTTGTTGCTTGGGAGAAGAGACCGACGCCCACCTCTCTACAACCTCCTTTCAGGAGGCATTCAATAAACTGCACCATGAGTGGCATTACATTTCTGCTTCTGCGGTCCACAGACATCCGGAGAAGGTTCGTGACTGTAGTGCAACATGCCCTGGTGCTGGCAAGCAGTAAATACATTTCAGTTGTTAACTCTTTAGAAGTGTACCTGTGAAGAGTGTGAATACTTGTGCTTTAGGTGGATAGTTTGTATTTCAAAGCAAATGTGGAATGATTAAAGACTTTAGGATCAGATTTATGTCTTCAGGTTTGCCATTTGCTCTGTCAGTGACCAGGAACAAGACACTCGGTATCTCTCTTGTTCGTCACGGATGATCTCTGTTTTTTTATTCACAGCAATTTTCTAAGTTTATTCTTTCCAAGTCTGTTCTCTCCCATCTGACATTAAACAAAACTTACCTTCTCTGCCTAAAAAAATTCCTTTCCTGTTTCTAGGGCTGGCCTTCTGTCATTTCTTATCCAGTATAGATGGGTTCCCTGCTGTTTAACTACTCATCATGACATCTTTTGTCCTCCCAGTTACCAGTTTTCTTGAAATATCTTCATATTTCTTCCAGCGTAGCTGATGCCAGTGTGACCAGGTAGAGTTCCAAAAAACATCATTAAAGCTTCCCTCTGTTTTTCTTCCTGTCGTTCCTGACAATGCCTCTCTACCATAATGCTTATGCAAAACTTGAGAGAAGTTATTTGGCTGGTGTAATGAGTTCAATGGTTTTCACTGTGATACATAATTTACTCCCTCATCTGTCTTTATCATCTTTTCAGTAATAGGGAAAAGCTGAGTACTTCTTTTTTCTGTTTTTTATAGCAGTCAGAGTCTAGGTAACCTCTTTGTGTAGATGCTGAATGACTTGGGCAGCTGGTGACAGTGATAAACCTGTGATGTTCTTTGCAGGTGTTATGTGCTCTTTTGGTTTGACAATGAGATACTTTAATTTTGTCTCCAATACAGATGTTTTTGTGTTTCTGTTGTCAGAGGCTCACCATTTATGTGCTGGTTCTACTCTATTTTCACAGCATCAACAACAGAGGTGCAGGGCTAGAAGTCTTACTATTTGGTTGCTTTTTTCACAGTATATTATCAGGAACGCCAGCTTTTAATGTTGACGTCATTACTGATGGGGGTTACGTCTCTTTGCAATATATGATTACTTGCTATTGTTGGATGTGCAGAGCTCTGCCTTGTGCTAGACATGTGAATGCCTCCCGATAGCTGGGCGGCAGAGGCTGTGTCAAGGCACGTTGTGCATTGTCAGTGTTTTGCTGAAGGTGCACTGGGGCACGGTTGCCTGCCTGGTGAGACTGGGGCTGCTGTCTAGGGGTTCCGGATGAATCGCTGATTGAGACTAGCGTTTCATCACTATGTGATTAAAGTAATTGTAGGATTTGGGGTAGTCTTCTACCCCAGGCTGGAACATTGTCAATCTCAACCCCATCAATTTCACTCTATTTGGGAGGAAAAGCAAAAGCCATGTTGGTTTTCACTGGCCCTGAATCAAACTTTAACCTGGGAGTGAAAAGTCTGGTTCTTTGATGGAAGCCCTCACTGAAGGGAGGGGATCTATTTTGGTGTCTTGAATGAGACTGCAAATTTTAGCACTGCTTTTTAACTAAATCTTTTCTTTCAGTGTCTCAATATGTTGGATTTGGCTGAAAATTGAATTTTTAGTTATTATGTCTTTATCTCAGTTGGGCTACTTCATCGTTTTCTGCTTACTCTGAGTGAAGTAGCATGATTGCTGGCTGATTTGAGCTCTTTTGTCAGTGGGAGTCTTTCAGCTGATATTGGTGGGTTTTGAAAAGGGTGCATTATGCGCAACCTAAATTTTAGTGTTGGCTGCCTGTGAAACAGCTAATTCACTTCAGTATCTTTATTGTCTTTTAAGGGCCTTAATTCTTTTGTCTCTATTTGTTGTTTAAATCCAATGTCTTGAACCTTGTTTTGACTAGTATCCGAACTCAAATATCCAATTCTGTCAAAAACCTATTTGTCAAAAAAAAACCCAAAACCAAAACACCGCTTTTCTTTCTGTAAAAATGCTATTAAAAATGCCTTCTGCTTGTTCTCAGCCTTTGAAAAGGCTACTTACAATATACTATATATCAAGTTTATTATTTTAAATTAGAGCAGTTTTCTGCTCTTTTTTGAAGACAGAACACTTTCCAGGTTGTGTCATTCTCTAATACCTGATAATATTGGTAGAAGAACTTGCTATTTCTTGCTCATAGATTTCTCAACTTGTTTTGGTTTACGTATTAAATAACACTGTGATCTAATGTATTGAAATGCTCAAACTGTTTCTGTAATGTCTCTTCCTTATTTCTACCAAAATAATTTTATTGAAAGCTTTAAAAGATAATAGAATAGACATTTTATAGTAACATGGATATAACCAAATAGGAAATACAGTTTATTCCTCTTAAAATTTGTGATTATTAATGGAGTTTTTATTGAAATTAGGGAAAGATCATTATTTTATGTTTGCCTGGGGTTGTTTTATTTAATAGCCTAAAATTCTAAAGACAAAGTACAGTCTTACACATTCTGTTGATTTCAACTAAGAAAGTTTGGGTTTGTGCATTAAATTCAATAGAACTCAAATTACTGTATGAGTAATCAAACTAAAATAGAATGAAAGGTAAAGTATTTAAATGTAAACTGTGAATATTCACGGGAAAAAAATTCTTAACCACTTCTGTTTCAGTAGTCCCTGTATACTTTTAAAGCAGAATCTTTAAATGTCCACTCACGCTGTTTCAAAACAATAAATTGAAATCTCTCCTGGGCCTACATTTTAGTAGTCAGGTCTGTACACCAGTCACTCTCTCTGGGTGCTGCTTCTCATGAAGATGTTAGAGGAGGTTTAGAGATCACACGGGACGTTTAGTTAGAGATGTGCATAATGATTCTCAATTAGGTCAGGTAATGGTGGGTATCAGCATTCTGCAGCAAATGGAGCTTGAAATGTTTTGAGGATGGAAGGTGGGTTGAATTTCTCCGTAAGATGCTTTTGCTGAAGTTCAGGAAGGACTAGAAAAAATGTTACTTTATGCTCTTTATGTAATCAGCCCCATAAAGGATAATATTTTGGAAGAAAAAAAAAAAAGCAAACCCAAAAAACCCACTTTGTTCTGCATTACAGAAATACAGACATGCCCACGCAACGTGATGACCTCTTAATACTTTGGTTCAGTTGTATTGAAGTGGTATGTCGTGTGCAGCAGTGTTAGTGTAGTATAAAATATTTGACTGCATGTTTTACTAAGCGTTTTGCTGCCTTCTCATAATTCTGTTTTCTTAAGAATTAATGACTTCTGTGCTATTTATGCACAGTTTAAGGATTATCATAAGTATTCCAAAACTAATTCTATTTTCTATTCATATGACAGATGGATTAAGAATCTTAGTTATGAAAAATAGTTGTTAGAGTCCAATTATCATTTGGTCATTAACGTTCTCAAATAATAGGATGCTTCTGTGATAAAGGAAGACGCATTCCATCTGTAGGAGCTGCATAATTTTTCAGTCTTCTTAAGTGGAGGTTTAGAAGTTTTCCCATAGAAAAGACTAATTTCTCATAATAGATTACATTGATGTAGTGCATTTCATCTGAAAGCCTCATTGCTTTTGTAAGCATCATTATTATTCTTTATCTCTATTACAATAACATCTAGAATCCCCTGCCGAGATCAGTTCCCTTTGGTGCTACGCGCTGTGCAAAATACTGAGTGAAACACGTTGTTCCCAAACATGCTAACGTCTGAGCGCACATTCTGCGTACATGTTCTGTGCCAAGGAATTACCCTGATCATGAAACTCCCTTCTCCCGGGTGATGGGACTTGTTGGGCTAAGGAGCTGAAGAGGCCTGTGGGAGAAGCATTTCTCCAGGGAGCCAGAACAGAAGGAGAGTGTGCAAGTCTCAAATATAGTTACCATAAGGCAATATGCTTGGGAAATACAGATTTAGAACTTTCTCCACATAATTCTGAGTGAACCATTATAGGCGGACTTATTAAAATGTATTCTTCTCATACAAAATGAGATGGTTAGAAATGGAATATTTGCATTAATTATTTTCCCAGAAAAGAAAAATCTGAAATTAATTGATACTTCATGGTACCCTGGATATTACATCTATACATACAGTACAACTGAGTATGTTAAGTTCACTGAAGAAAGGAGAGGATCTGCTTTTTTTCCTGGGATAAATCCTTAATATTCTTTCAGTATAATGAAGGAGTATTTTAGTAAGTTGGTAAGCAAAGTTAGTCAATTTACTAGTGCTTTTCAAGTGCCGGTATTTTAGGTAAAAACATTTTCATCGATTTAATAAGACTAGGAAGCATACCTCCTCAGGGTTCATGCATTTTCATGCTTGCAGTGACTGGTCCCTGTTGTCATATAGCAGAAGCAAGCCCTGGCCTATGTGTGTGTCGGCTGCTTGAATGAGCACTGAAAACTCAAGGTCCTGTTCTCTTTAGTTTGCTCAGGAACCTGATGGTAATTTTTAACGTGAATGTTGAGGGAATCTGTTCTCTACTTTGAAAGCCCCTACAGCTTGTCATTGGGGCATGTTGAAAGCTTTTTGAGGCCATTAATCTATGAGGATGGAGATCAGAGGCTTTTTTTTGCCCTTTTTTTTTTTTTTTTTTTAAAATTAAAGCACTGTTCAGATAATTGTGGAATTAGTGAGAATGTGATTTTGTCTCTCTAAATAGGCAGAATGGGTATAAGCAGCCCTCAGCAGTGGAGACCAGAAATAACTGTAAGCTCTCTTTGTATCTTCGTGAGCTACAGCTGTTTGGTCCAGGTGAACTGGAAAGCTGGGGTCTATCTACGGGCTTGTGGTTGCAGGAAAATTTGTGTTTATTAGTGTACTGATATAATTCTGTCTTTGTAACTTCCAGGAACGCACTATAAAAGTCTCTTTCCTGTCTATTTTAAGTCACTTTGGAAATAACCAAGGCTATTTTATCTCAGAATGAAAGCTTTTGCCTAGCGAGTTCTAATAGTGTAATTAGATCATTATAGATAAGATGCAGGTTATGCCAGGGTCTCTTCTCTGCCATCTGTGGCTGCAGAGGTGCTTGGGATCCCCGCTGAGCTCTGTGCCAGTGCTGCTCTGTCCACAGCACAGCTCACTCTCAGGGCCTTGGCCTGGGGCTTTCCAAGAGGTTCTCTGAAGGGTCCTGGGTGAGGGCAATGGACATCCCTTCCCACGAATTTTGAGAAAGATTTTGTACTTTGCTCCCACTGACAGAAAAGGTTTTGGCTTCCACTGATTGGGATTTACTTCAGCGGGGAAGTGGTGTCGTATACTCACAGCCTTTGGGTCCACAGCTATGTGAGGCAGACCCAAAGGCCCAGGGATC
>JAVKLA010000093.1:1828922-1841057 GCA_034782735.1 Sagittarius serpentarius
AGGGTATGTCTGTCTGAGACAATTACGGAGGTTGTTAAAATAAAGAATCTCAGTTGTGTTGATTAAAGAGTAGGAACAGCTTATGTCTGTTAAGAGATTTCCACAACTGTAGCTTAATGATCTTTGTGAACAGACCTTAAGTTGAAAAGGTTGGTTTAAAATGATTGCCAGACTATGGGTTACGGATATGAGATTTCTCTGATTATTGTTCCTGCTGAGACTCATAATAAAACAATATTTTTTGTGGTAGTTTTTTATTTTCAGCGTAGTATTAACCAAGAAATGTTAACACTTATGGGGAAGAAACCCTTGACGCCGTAAGAACTAAACTGAAATAGGTACTTAGAGAAATGAAAGGCTCCATATTTGAGGCCTTTACTTGCTCAAGCTTTATTTGATAGCAGTGATTTGGCAACTTGCATGCCCTAGTGTGAAGTCCTAAATCTGTATTTAGAAAACTTTACAGCAGTGCCTTCTCAAACAGCTAATAGTTGAGATATCAGAAATGTGGCTTAAGAGACGTTCTTGATCTGGCCACATCCAGTGGCCACTCAGGCAAGTGGTTAAAGTTTGGCAAAGACTGGATCTGTGACTCAGTTCCCAGTGTACTAAGTGGGGCTCTGATGCTTCCTTCTGCCTGCTCTTGTGTGCTTTAAGTAAGCTGTCAGAGGCAGAGGGTGTCTTGCATCTTGTTATATGCTTATCAAACATAAAGCATGATGAGACCTTTTATCAGATGGTTCATATGGATGCTACTGTAACAATAATAATGTAATAACTAATAATAAAATCCCGTCTCATCTCCTGAAATCCATTTCTCATACATGCTTCTAGAAAACGAGCCTTAAAAATCATTCTCCTAGAGAAATGAGAACACAATCCTAATCACATCAAAACAATCTGAAGTCCAGCATTGCTTTCATTATCCTAAAGTCAGCAATATGCTATCCTCATTGTTCCTTTGTATAATGGAATTTATTAGGCTATTCATCCTTCACACACACTGCAAAAGTGCACTTTGTAAAGCTGAGAAAGCTGTAGAGTTAATAGTGTAATAATTCAGCAAGAAAAACTGATTTGCAAGTGACCCATGTATCAGGCTGTCAATGGTGCTTAAAGGTAGTTCATAAATTCTTGACAAAGAAAGGTGTGGGCTTTGGGGACCGCCCTTTTTTATAAATAAAATGGCCTTGTAAGCGTTGGTCACAGGTGCTTAATGCAGAATGTTACTCTTGCATGTGATTTACATACTACCAGTGGAGAGGTGGGAAGGAAAACAACATTTTGCCATCAAGAGCTAACACAAAACCACTACATCTCTAAGGACCAAGCGGTTTCACTTGAACCTAGACTGTCAGAGATGCTGCAATATTCCTTCTGCTCCCTACCGCTTCCCAGGGGATCTTGAGCAATCAGTTTTTCAGGGTCATTGTTCTTTAGGTCATACTCGGGCATATAACTGCCACCTGGGTGTGGCATGAGGCCATAATTTTTCTTTCTGCTTGCGAGGACCTTGTTAGGTCAGTAGTGCTAAGAAAAAGCTATCTCTCTGCCTGCTAATACCATGTTCAAATTAAAAATGGTCTGGAACCTAGAATTTGCCTGAATGGAAATTATCTATAAATACTTATGTTGCTGTGCAATCCGTAGGCACTCACTCTGAAGCAGGTTATGCTCTAGCACTCAGCTTGCTGGATGAGAAATAAAGGAGGACTTTATTCTTGTTGGCCAGACTTTAAATGGTGAAAGGATTGTTTTGCCTTCTTGTCTTTCTTTCTTGGGGAGGGTCTGGCAGCAACTGCTGCCCTTACATTTCCCTGATTGTGAGGGCTTTGTGAGCATCGTGTGTCGGCTGAGGGGTTCTGAAATTACTGTGCTGTGCTGTCACGGGCTGGCTCTGCAGTGCTCTGGCCAGTGACTAAGTTACATAGAAATGGACCTAGCTAAAAACCTGAGATAGTGGTTACTCTGCAGGGATGAACAGTATTAATTTTGCACCAGCTGAATATGTGCAGCCAGGTGCATCGTATTAAAAGCAGTTCTTACTGTTTCTATACAAATTGAAGGTAGAGGCAGGTTCAAGTATTTAAGGATTATTTGACAAAAACATGTTTCTATGGGCTTATATCCCTCCTATGTACAGAATGGACACAGCAGCTCAGTAATTGCTGAAATTATTGATTACTGTAATAGCCCATTAGTCTAGAATGTTCCATCAAGTCAATCAGTACCTCATGCGATTTCAGAGAAAAATGCTGTGTAGTAGTTTTATACCTTCAGCAGATTTGGGATGTGTGGATGGAAGCTTTTTTATTAATTTAAAAGCTGATTTCTGCATAAAGAAAACATAAATCAGAGGTATGCGCTCAAACAATCTATTTGGATTACTCAACTGAATTTCTGCGTGGGGTACTGAATGATTACAAATACATTTCATAATGCTTCCTACTAGGCTTTTTTACAGAAACAGGAGCTAATGATCAGGGTATAAATGTATGAATTAGACCTTGCAGGCATCCCCAAGAAATTTATTGAAGGGCCTAGTGGAAGAAATTATACCTTGTGACACACAGAAAGTCAAATCACATCAGATGTCAGCAGCAGTCATACAGGAGTCCAAGAAATTGATTTTCTTTAAAAGGATTTTTATAATTGCCCTTTAGAAAATGAGTGTAATGACAGTGTACATAAAATATGTCTGTTTAAAACAAACAGAAGTCAGTATGAGAAGGGCTTTGTTTTATAATCTATTTTTATCATCTCCTTATCTGCCATAGCATCGGGAAGGTAACAATTAATAACAATTAATGTTTTGTCTTATTTAAAAGATGACATTAAGGTGCTATGATAAACAGCTAAGCTGCTGCACACCGATTAGTGTAACTGAAAGTGGCTGTATGCGACTGATGCATTGAGAAGGAACTGAAATTTGTATTACCCCTATTAGAAATGCTAAAATTCTGTTTTACCTTTGTTCCTTGCCGGCCATACTACTGTTCCTAGGAAGAAAAGCCTGTGTTCTCATTAGTGACCTTCCAAGCTTACTGAAAGAACAATTATTGAGCTAGTGAACATTCAAGTTTATTGTATTAATAGAAAGTCAGCATCATAGGTTTTACTCGAGCAAATTTACTTTAACGTATAGAATTTCTTTTGTCTTCCTAAAAAGATGAGCAAAAATGGAATATAGCTGGATTACAGATGTTATAGAGCAAGGCAGTCATCAGTGGGTTTACGTTTGTACTCTGAGGTACAGATGCTGTGTTATTCTTCAGCCGTGCTCATTCAGTTCAGACCTTCAGTAAATGAAGGAGCAATTTATTGAGGTAGCTAGTGGGGAAGGAAAAAAGTTACCGTTCTTGACATTTAGAGAAGTCAAATTACAGCACATCAAGTTGTTGCTCAGCATAATATGCCTGTAAAGGAAAAAAAGAATGCTATTTCCTACATTATGTAAAGGGTGTTTTCTGCAGGGTCTAGTGCTAGCATGCGGGTGATTGTGTATTTCCTGATGTAGATATAATCTCCACTTTGTGGCAGAATTATTCTGCTGTACGTATATATACATATATATACACCAACAAAGGAAGGACGTATACCAAGAAATGTTTGAGAATCTCTTCTTATTAGATGTGCAGGGGATTTTTCCATGTTCAGTTATGAGACTAAAATGCAGAATTGGGCACTTAAAAAAAAATATATATTTGCTGTTTACTTAGTGGGAGAGTTTCCTAAAGAAATGTTTTCCAGTTTTAAAGTGTTCATTTTGAATATTACGAAAATCTATTCAAAGCTGTGTAAAGGTTTAGTAATTTTCAAATTAAGTGAAACAACTTGTTCCAGGTCAAATTATGTATTTTATATGGAAATATATTCTCAGTCCTTATGGTTTGCTGAGAAAATTACAAGGAAGTATTTTTCCAGTCAAGATGAAATACTGTTTGGATTGTGGAGCAGTTTAACAGTTGAGTTGGGAAAACTAATCATTAACACAGCCTCACAAAGACAGAATGCTTTTCGCTATCGACCTTCAAGAAAACCTTTGTTTTGCAAGACAGAACAGCAAGGGAGTGTGGATTGCCTGGCTGGGGGAGGCTGGGAACCCTGGGCTGAGCCCAGCCCTGCTTGTGTCACCGTTTGGGACTGTGGGCAACAGCTCCAAGAGCCGGGAGGCTGCAAGAACAGTGTAGCTGTAGTTTTCCTTTTTTTTTTTTTTTTTTAAGAGGAGTTTGTAAGGTTCTAAGATTTATGCTCGTATAGGAAATTTTTTTTTTTGTTTGCATTGATATTTTCAGTGGATTTCAGTGCTTGCTGTGAGACTAAGAAGAGCAAAACAAAAAAACCCTAAAGACTGTAGCTTTGATGAAGCAGCTTCTGTCATATTGTTCCTCCTGGCACAGGACCCCCTCTGATATTTATGGGTGCGAGAAGGGGCTTGTCCCTGCCTTTGCATGGGGGAGAATGTCTTTACCATATTGTTTTGCAAGCACTTTTAAAAAATATTATATACCTGTGTGTGTGCCTGTGTATCCGTGCATGTGTGTTTATATTTGTGTCTGTGGATTTCTGTGTGTGAGCCCTGTTCTGCCTTGTAATCTCTTTGGTGTGTGACCCTCATGCTGCAGTTGATCTCCATGTGGCTAGCTTGCCATCTTTTTAAATGCTTGTCTGAGGATCTCAAGGTTGCTTTCTTGGTTGTTTTGTGGTTTCTGGCCCATCTGAAGGGCCTAGCTTTCAGGGAGAGGAATCCCTGGGCAAACAGAGCCCGGTCTCTGCTATGGAGGGAGGCCATCCCAGGAGGCGGACTGGAACTGCTGTGTGCTGGAGAGGGGGCAGAGCCAGGGAGAGACTTTTCTTCCCCGACGTACTGACCCAGTGCCAGGTCTCAGGCTTGAGACTGGACTCATCACATTACCTTCCTTGTGAAGATGTGGGGGTTTAGATCTTTGATACTAAAAGAAGCTTTAGCGGGGGATTTCTTTTGCTACCCCATTGCTGCATGCCTGCTGTGCTGCACTGCACAGGTAGGGCTTAACCAAGAAGCTCAGAGCACCTGCTCTAAAGGGACCTGCTGAGTAGGAAGGAGAGGAAGGCTTGAGAGAGTGCTAATCAGGTTGTTGTAGTAAGGTAAAAGTTGCAGTATATTGTGAATTGTAGCCTGTTGAGCTAAGGAGTTGTAACCGCAGAGAAGTGTGAGGGCATATTGAACAAACACTGTTAGGAATACTGTAACCACCATCGAAAATCAACAGCGTGGAGGGTGCCGAAGGAGGACAGTTACGTATCTTCTAGTTGCTACATGGGTGCAGGATACAACCCTGGAACTGTATCCACTTACGCACTCCACTGAAGACTGTAGAGTCTGTACAAGGAGTTTTTTTGGCAAATGCAGTGTCACGATAAAGGTTTTCATGAGGTTGGGGTGGGAATTTTGTTTTGTTGTTGTTTTGGGTTTGTGGTTTCGTTCTTTTTCTCTATTTTTTTTTTTTTTAATTGGAGAGGCAGCAGCATGCTGTAACGCCCATGAATACAGACTTAATTACAGAAACTTCCTTTCTTCACCAAGAAACATTACCAACAGAAATACTTCTCCAAGAGGCAAAAAAAGGCATGTCTACAAAAGGAAATTATGTATAATAAACCAGTTTGCTGTTTGGTTGAATGAAACAAAACACAGTTTGTGAACTTTGAGGTGATTCATAGTGCTGCCTCAGAGCAAAATACCCGAATGAAATTAAATTGTATTTGGCATGCTGGTTGTACTCTGTAATTTCTTTAAAAATATAATTGATTAAAAAAGATTGAATGGGAAGGCAGTGACTTGGGTGGGATTCTCTCTCTCAGGCTGGCTGAATAATGGGTATTTTGCCTCATTGGAAAGCCTAAAAGCTGGGGCTGGGGGGAAAGGGATGTTGAGATTGAGAAGAAAGGAGGGGTGATTGAGAGGAAGCCAACATGACATGAGAGTTGTATTGCTGGAACAGGAGAAGAGAGGAATGTTAATTTGATGTCAATTTTGTAACAGTTTTGCTTTTTCGAACTCTCTTTCTGTTTTCTGTCAACAAAATATTTCATATTTCCTCCTCCTTTGTGGGGTGGGGACTGAAATATGCACCTGAAATAGCAAACAATGTAGGATTTGGAGACTAGTTTGGTTTATTTTTTTTAAACTGATTTCATTCAGATCTAGTCTTTGTACCCACACAAGCCTCATTGTACTATTTAAAATGCTTGGAGCTCCATGTGGTGGCTCAAAAAGGATATCATGATCTTCCTGAGGAGGCTTTCGTACGTGTTTGTGCCATTGCAGGCAATCACAAAGTGTTTCCTAAGAGACTTCGTGTGGCCCCCAGGCAGGGTGATGTGGGTGCCTAGCACAGAGGCACGGGGAGAGCTCTCCTGCAGTTGGACAGGATGGGTGGGGAGTTACCATGCACTCATCGTATTGTACCTGGCCTGTTGCAGTTTTCATAACTGCTGGCTGTATCAGGGATGGCACAGAGTTGCCGTTACTTGCATAGCTCCTTAACTGCTTGAGGGTATGAAGTTTTACGTCGTGCGTTTTCAAAGTGCAACACAAAATCATCTGTGGTGTTAGCTGCAAACCATTCAGCAGCTGTAATCACAGTTACATTGAAAGGCTTCCTTGACGGTATGAAACATATTAAAATACATAAAAGAGAGCAGGAACAAGGGAAACCGTATAATACTCTGAAATTTTTGCATAAATGTTGGTCACAGTAGTGAAATGAAAAATTTTGTTTGCAGCCATTATTTAATCACCAGCTCAAACTGTTTAAAGATTAACATCGTTGCTTGCATCAGGGACAACTTTATTATCTAACTGTCTCTAGAGCAGGTAAGGATTTTTCTGGTAACTCCATTGGGAGCTGTTGTAAAACCTTGTAGTGATGAGTCTGCATGAAAAGGAAGCGTACAAATTCTTTGTAATGCTATAGTATAAGGAAATGTGTATCACAAACCAGCTACCCACTTGTAAAAGTTGTGCAATGTATATAGGACTGTATTCTTGTTTAAAAAAAAAAAAAAGTTTGCAGAAGGGGTATGGATGATAGATGGTTTAAGTCCTTATGCCACCGAGGCGATTATCATGAAACTGAAATAGTTATACAGACCTTCACAGGGGCATTGCCACAGCCCCCTCCCAGGTATGATGTAAGCTGACTTAAAAGGTTACAGCTTCTAATAAAAACTAAGCATCAATATCCTGAACTGCCAGAAGTTTTTCAAGGATTTATTCCATTTCTCTGTGTATTGAGTATTCCAGTTCTCTGTCTATTGAGGACACCATTGCTTGAAATGCAGGATAAATGCTAAGCTAACCAGAAAATACAGCCATCCTCCAAGAAAAGAGTTACTTTTTCAATAACAAATTGACTTGAAAATTGATTACAAATCCAAAAGAAATTACTTAGTTATGAACTTGAGTTAAAGCAGATTGCAGTGTAGTTTGGCTTTAAATAGGTGGCAATACGTATCCATTACTCTGTTCAATATGCTAATGGAAAACGAGGTCAGAATAATAAAGCATCTCATGAACAAAAAACCTGGAGTATCTGATCTATGTTTAGCTTTCTTAATTACAGGATAGCAGCAGTGAAACACAGGCTGTCATCAGATAACATTTCATTTAGCAGAAAACTGAGAACTGGAACACCTATAGTGCTAGAAATTTATGCTGGAGTTCTGCAAAAGTGAAAAGGCTGTACAAAACAAAATACTGCACATGAGACTTGAGGTTACAGGAATTGCATTGTCCACCTGTATGGTAGCCTGTTGCTGCAAAACTCAATAACCAAATCCCCATAGATGGCCCTGCAGGTTTACAAGGTTGACTTACTAGATGAACACGTGGTCATGAAGAATAATGATACTACCACTTTCCAAAAAGGAGCGATCAAAGATATGTAGCATGTGGTGTTCCACCAAGAAAATCACAGGAATGACCGCAGTGGATTGAGACAGATGATCTCCACAACATGATGCTGTCAGTATGAGCTGATATATCATGTATGTTGTCTCTCGTAGTCATCACATGAGTGGCTCAGAGCAAATGTCTATCACCAATCAAAAAAGACATTAGGAAAAATCCAAGGAAAGTCAGCCTGGCCAACTGACAGGGTAAGTGAGGATGTTAAAAGTAAGGCAATACCTTAAAAAATTAAAGTAACAGAAAACCAGAAAGGATGCTAAACTAACCTCACTTAGGTCTTGCTTTTAGAGAAGGTTGAACTAGATGATCTGCAGTGGTCCGCTTCTGATTTAGAGTTTTCTTCTTTTCTACAAAATGTAAGTACAATGTAGCAGGCCAAAAATCCAACCAACCAAGACAACAGCACAATAAACAAAGCCCCCCAAAACTTGAAAATAGTATAAAAACCCTCTGATTCTTTAAAACATAACAGGAATATGAAGCCTAATGTGCAGGCATGAGAGAAAAACTTTTTTTACACATCATCTCTATGGAGAAGATTGGGGGGAGATACTCGTGCTGGAAGTGTATTTAAAGGGATCATGTGAGTTGGTAGTCTTCAAAGAGAAATTCTGGTCAATGAGACTGCCAAACAAATGCTGGAATATGTGGTAAGAAATTGCCAGCAGCTGATGTTAGCACCCAAAATGTCTGAAGGATTTCTCCAGTGAAATTCCTGCCTTTGTACCTGACAATGAGAAGGGTTGTGTGTTCAATCACATTTCTAAAAGGATTCCAGAGGAGGAAAGCCAGAGCACTAATGGCACAAGGCCTAATGTCTGTTGTGGGGGAAAAAAGATAGAAACTATCATGAGAAATAGAATGAATGGACATGCAGATGAATATGATATTTTGAGAAGAAGTCAGCACAGTTCTGAAGGAAAGTCAAGCCCCACAAATCCATTGCAGTTCTCTGAAGGAGTCGCTAAGCAAGTGGGTAAGATAAAGCCTGCTGATATATAATCAACTGGGAATTTCAAAAAGGTGTTTGACAAAGTCCCTTGCGAGTATTTTAAAAGAAACTTAGCCACTGTGTATCTGTTGAAGGAGTAAATAACCAGTCAGGGATCAAAAGAAATGGTCAGGAGATAAACAGTGCGATGACAAAGTTTGCTTATGAGATCAGGTTATTCAAGATAATAATGAGGAGGACCTGAATGTGAACATGAGATGAAATATCTAATGATAGTGAGTGACTGGGTGAGTAAATGTCAAATGAAATTGAACGTAAATAAAATGCAAACTAATACACATGAGAAAAAAGAATACCTTAGTAGTGCTTGTTTCTGATTTGACATAAGCACTAACAAGTAAGTTTATGATTGATAGTTCAGAGAAAATGCCAGAGTTGTGCTCAGTATTGATCAAAATAAATAGCAATATTAAAGATTATTATGGTGGGAATAGAAAACAGAATGAAGAAATGTCATTGTCTCGCTACATTTACCCATGATACACATACACTGACTAACATGCATGGTTCTGGTGAGACTAGATCAGAAAGATGTAGTAAAACTAGAAGTGGTACAGATGGAGGTAGTAAGCATGATTCAAAGATGGAGTATATTCCATATGGAAAATGACTAAATTAACTCTTCAGCCTAGAAGAGAGTTTTATGTTCTGTAGCTGAGAGGTGGTTTGAGACATGGAGGAGAAAACCTGACCCTCACGTGATTTCTGAACCTATTCAAGACGGTGTACCCACAAAACCAAACTGAAGGAAAAAGGGGATAGCAGGAAGCTTGCACAGCTGGTTCAGTATTACCTCTGAGTCAGCAAAGTGATGTTGTAGGCTGAGGGGATGTAGAGGGGTGTCAGAAGGAGGAAGAAGGGAGTGGTAGTGTAAGAGCGATTGGATGAATGAAAAATGTCTCCAGACTTTCATGGCCAACTTCTTTTGTTGTTTGAAATGATCAGCAGGAGGAGTGTGTCACATCTGTATGCCTGGAGCACTTGCAAAATGCGCTCGTCTTTAGAAATGAACAAAAGATGAAATTGGTCTGCTTCGGGTTCTTGGGATTAGTCCTTTGTCTTCTCATACTACCCCAGGTGAGTGCTGCGGGGTGCTAGGTAGCAGTGTGGGTTTAAGGAAGTGGCAGCCTGCGGACGCTGTGCATGTTCTTTTCAAAAGAAACAGAGTTTTAGGAATTATAATTAGTTAGAGGGCTCTGAAGATACATTAAATTTGATATGCACAAGCAAAGCCTCATCTGCTTCCCCAAGAGTGTCCCTGATTACATGCAGTCGTCTTTTGAAATCCCCATAGTGGGGAGAGAGGCAGGTTTCCTTTTTGGAGCGTGAGCATCAGTATGTCTCTGATTCTACTGCTTTTTTACTGAGTAGAAAGAAAGGTTCAACTCAGTAACAGCAGAGCTAAGAAAGATGGTTTTGTGCTGTACTTCGCCTGTTAAAGCTGCAAATGGAGTTTAGGGAGAAAACTTATTAATTTTCCTTTCTCAGCATGAATCTTTCTTTTTCTTGCGTAATAGTGGTGCAAGCCTGACTTCCCTGTCATTTAAAACAGGCAATGACCTTTTTGTGCTTTGGGGTGCACGGGTACCTCTTGTATTGTTTGATTTCTCCTTGAAGAGGAATAGTGAAGAACATGACTGCAGCTGAGACATACCAAACCTGAGAGTATGATTCCATCATGGGAAGGAAACAAAGGTGTCATCTGTTTGTGTCATTCTTTTTATGTCCTTGAGTGAAAGCACAGTCTCAGCATGTAGAAATGGTAGCTGTGCAGTGTATATAGACACAGAGTTTTCACAGCTGAGTTACTGTAAGGGAAAGAATCTCTTAGACTACTTCTGTCAGTTTTTAACAAATGTGGGCTTGTCTCTCTAGTGCCCATGTAGGTTACCGCTGCTTAGGTCGTTTTTTCTCTCTCTGCTGTGGTCAAACCACTTCTTTAGGAGTTTTTATTGTGTCAGTATGAGTTACGTTTTTTGCCTTATTAAAATGATACCATTCTCTCTCATACAAAATGATGATTCCTAAGTGGGATAAACCTTTCATGCCAGGCCCCCGCCTACGTGTTCTGTTTTGAAGATGCCTTTGTCTCTTCTGCCCTGCTACTCCTCGCTCTCAGGAGGAGCTGCTCGTTATGCTTCTCTCCTTGATGGTGGCCATAAAACAACTTGACCATGATGAGGCTGCTGAAGCTCTGGGGGTGTTGTCTGCAGCGCTGAGCATCAGTAGAGTGTGGCATTGTACTTTCCTGTTGGTCTGTTTCTATCTGTTGTCTTATACCGTTTCTAGAGCAAAGATTGGATTTTAAAGGGAGTTTTAGTCTTTGCTTGCGTAGCACCTGGTGCTACAGTGCAGGGTGCTAATGAGAATGGTATTGTAATGGTCATAGTATGGCCCAAGTCCCATGGACTTCACTGGGAATGTTGGCTGGAGATGTAGCTGTGTAGCTGAAAGTGCTTTCCTGGCTGTTTTTAATTGTCCTTAGTTAAATGTAACTTGTTAAAAGAAGTAATGAGGTGAATGGTTACATGAGGTTGAGATGGGTAATAAACTGTCCCCAAAAAGAAACTTGAAAAGGGCTGAGGAAAAACAACCCTTCAGCCAGCATGAAAGACTGCGTCAGGCAGTCTGACATACAGTGAGGACAGAAATCTGATCCGTTGTGAAGACAAACACAGAAATGCATCAAAACAATGTAAGAGTAAATAGTGAAACCACATGCAACTGAAACATACTTACACTAGAAGTTTTCTAGGTCAGGAACTGTTGTCTCCTGCCATGTACTATCGTTGTATGAAACAGACATCTGCCACTGGGCAAATGGTAGCTGTGGGTTTTTTGGCTACTGAGGTGCTATGAAAATGCCATCTGGGAAGTATGAAATTAGGTGTCTTTGCCAAGTTGTTACTAGAGTAACTATATTGAAACAGTATCAGTATCAGGTTTTGCCTTTTGCTACTATTTATGTTGAGCTGGCCTTATTACCCCCAGTAAATCTAGTTGTAGTTAGAAGAGTACAGAAAATGCCAGGAGGATTGGGTATGATCTGTGCTCTTTACCAAGATGTTTATCTTCAAAATCTGGTACAATGTAACTGTCCTGGTTTCGGCTGGGATAGAGTTAATTGTCTTCCTAGTAGCTGGTACAGCGCTGTGTTTTCAGTGCGGTA
>JAVKLA010000093.1:1841157-1876597 GCA_034782735.1 Sagittarius serpentarius
CCATCCCACTGGGTGTGGGGGGAGCGAGTGAGCGGCTGCGTGGTGCTGAGTTGCTGGCTGGGGTTAAACCACGACAGTAACGATCCAGGATATATTCTGACAGACTCATGCCCACGTCAGTCTGGACATTCCAATACTTGGAGAAGGGGATGGACAGTAGGAGGAAGAGTATCTGTCATTCTGTTAACAAATGTGATCCTATTTGCTCTTCTTCAGCATCAGATGGTTTCCTGAGATTCCTATGGCAGAAACATTTCAAAGGAAGCTGGAAGCTTTAATGTACCACTGCCTGGGAATTCAGAGTCATTTTAATGTGCACAGTTGACAACCGTCAATAATCGGCAAAGGCTGATCATTATATTAGATACTATGTATGAACCACCTGATGGAATGTTGAATGGGATACAATGATTCTTTCTAGCTAAACTTTAATGATTTTGGAGTACAGAAAGTAAGTGTGCGAGTGCATGTGTGTGAAGACTTTTAGTATTAACCAGCTCATGATTGAGTCTCGTTTGAGACACCAGTTGCTGTGTCACTGTGGGCTGTAACCCAGTGAAACAATTCAGCCTGGAGAGAGTGGAATAGCTTTTCCTTTTTGTTGTTCAGAAGATAACTGTGTGCAAGATGGCAGTGCTTTTTAAAAAGTTGGTTGTTAGAAGGTTTTAAAATGTCTGATACAGATTTTTTTTTCCTGACCTCTCATGGAATGATTTTCTTGTGAACTGCATTGACTATCCCAAGGAGCTCATGACTTGCCTAACAATGAAATACCTAAACAAAAATAGTGCATTACTATGCCAGAACCCTTATGGATATGCAGGGAGCATTGGGAGCTTCTGTGCTTGAGCTGGACTTTTGAATTTCTCAGCACCAAGCAGCAGAGCTCCTGGTAGTAGAGAGAACAAGGCCTTTCTTCAGCTCAGATGTTCTCAAGAAAGCCTATAAATGATTAACAACTGCAGGTTTCTTTTTTAACAGTGCGTCAACCAAAGTCACTATTCAGTCTGAAGTGTCTCTGCTTTTGGTGGAGTGTACTGCTGCATTTAATCCACTAAATAGGTGGTTTGGTCACTTTCTTCCTCCCCACCCCTGAGTTTTTCAGTTGCCCACTACCAGCTCATTTACAACAGTGAGGCAGAAAAGTTTGTTTTCAAAATAGTTTAGTGCCAGTAAGAACTAAAATTCTCAAAGGAAAAACAAGCTAATTAAAATTGTTTTTATAAAGGCAACTAGATTTGATTATTTTTCAGTTGTTAACCAAGTGGTTAATTCAGAGAAATACAAATCTCAAATTTCATTAAATTTCAAATCAAATTAAAAGTTCATTTTACATTTAGAAATTCAACGTTACAATAATTCTCTGCAATGGTTTATGAAAGTAGTTCAGAGTAGCATTCTGGTTCTCGCCAATGCAAGTTCTGCACGTGTAGGAAGGTTCCCTGTCAAAATTTGCAATTGAAATTGATTTTGAAATAAAGAGAATTTTTTTTTAGTAATGTATCTCATATAAAGGAAATTAAGTAAACAAGTAATGAAATGTGTTAATATTTAAAGAATTTCACACTGATGTGCCAAGGCTTATAAAATTATAACATGGTTAGATTAAATACCTTGAAAGGACATGTATCATGGAAGTTTCTTCACAAGCAATGAAAATCAAGAGCAGCAATTTAAAATTCTAGAAATTCCAGGAGTGGTTGTGTTGAACTGAGGTTGGTTAATAATCAAGATCATTGGCAACATTTAGTAATCGTACTTAGGGAAATAGCATCGTATAACTTAATGCAAATTCAATGAAAATAAGGTTACTTACTAATATCAGAATTCAACTTTATCTAGAGATTCTAAAGAAAATAATCAGAATAAAAATTGGTAACAAAGTACTATGCTTAAAATTAGTTGACTGCTACTAAGGAGGAAAAAAAAAGCCAGCCCAGAAAACCAAACGTCTTAAAGCTCCTCTTCATAATATTTATAAAAGCATGTGGGACATTGTCCTGGTTTGAGCCCAGGCAGTAACAAAGCACCACGCAGCCGCTCGCTCCCTCCTCCCCCGACCCCCTGCTCCGGAGCAGCGGGGAGGAGAATTGGGGAGGAGACAAAGAAGGTAGAACCTCGGGGCTTGAGATAAGGACAGTTTACTGGGACAACACAAAGAGAAATTACAATAGTAACAATAGTACAAATAAACGAAAAATACAAAACGAGTGATACACAATACAGTTGCTCACCACCCGGAACCTAATGCTCCACCACCAAAGAAAAAGAGAGCCTGCCACGCTACCTCCCCCAGTATATATACTGAGCATGACAGTCCCATGGTATGGAATATACCCCCTTGGCTAGTTTGGGTCAGCTGTCCTGGCTGTGGCCCCCTCCCAGGTTTTTTTTCCTGTGAAAATCAACTCTATCCCGGCTGAACCCAGGACAGACATGCTTTACCTATAAACATATGTCTCAATTACTATTTCAAGACTAACTGTTACAAATCAAGGTTATGCATGTACATGTGCCTAGCTGAGGGTTCTTGCAGTAACTATGTGATTCAATGTCGAGGGTACAATAATCACATTATGATTTTCTAAATACTACCGTGTAATATGGTTTGATAGAACTTTAAGAAAACAAATTGCTGAAAGGTAACAAAAGAGTTCAACAGAATAGTGTATGTGATTTTCAGATTGAAAGAACTAGACAGGAACAATCAGAACGTTGAAAATTACTTCATCAGGGTACAGTGAAGCATTTTATGTTATTGAGTTACTTGCTTTCCATGGACTATCTATATTTCCATTTCTGATTAAACTGAATGTTGTGTGAGCTCAGGAAATCGTTTCCTGGTTTTATAATAACAGGTAACCAATATTTTAAGTTTTCCTAGGAATGTCTTGTGAAACTGAGCTCTTGTACAGATTGTGCTGTTTACTTCTTGAATGTCCTTTTGGGATTGTCTGGTTTTATGACCAGTACTAAAAGAGAGAAATTGAAATGCTATGATTGTTTCTCACGGATCTATTGCAAAAAAAATCTGAGGGTCTGGGGTGAGCGAAGGAAAGTTCAAAAGAATAGATTTGGTTTCCTGTCTGTAAGCTCAGCAAGTTTCCAGACATTGAATGACCTTAGAATCTTCTCCAAAAGGATTTGCAGTGGGGATAGTTGGCCTTTTGGGGCTTGACTTAACTGTCTTTATCACTGTAGGTGTAGATCACAGAAAAGTTTGTCAAAGGTAAAGTCACATATAACAATCCAGTGTAAGCCTGGGCAGAGACAGTATACAAGACAATAGAATACCCACAGCAGAGTATTAAGATCAATTGTAGTTTTTCCTGGTTTACTATGACCAATGCTAAGTCACTACTCCAAAGTGTGTGAGATTTAAGAATGGTGCTTGAAAGTGTGTGACATTGACTTGTAGATGGAATATTCCTGTAAGTAAAAACACGTAGCATGTTCAAAATGGGTGAGGCAAAGTGATCTGAAGTTTATAGGAAACATACTGAATAGTATAGAACAAATTAAGGCAGGGAATTACTATCGGTTTTAATGCTCATCCACACGTAGGGAACATTTTTATAAGAGTTGTGAAGCGTCTTTCCCCTTTTCTGAGACCTGCACAGATATTCAAAAGTACATGCTGATACACTATGCGTTTGTAGCTTCATACGCCATGCTCAGCAAGACAGTTATGATCTCAGTGTTAATTTATGTAAAGACTAAATGCAATATGAAGTATTGCACTGTTCAACCTTAGGCATCTTGCTGGATGCCTAAATCGGTTGGATATCTGCAAAGCTAACCTGAGTCTAGGGTAGTGAAACATCAAAGTACCCCTCACAGTCACCTGAAGATGTAGGTCTCTTCAGAGAAGAGCGTAGAGCCACTAAAAGGCAATTCAGGAAGTCATAGGGAGATTTCTAGGTACTGCAGATGCCATTAAACTTTGCCTTGTGAATGGTGGGCTAAAGCCAGGCTGTGACCGCCATGGGCGGCACTGAATCAACAGCTAATTTGCCTGGTAGGAATTCTAGAACTCAATCCATTTCTTGTTTTTAGGAAGAACCTTAAAATTCCTAAGCCTGCTTTGCACAGGTAGCTCCTACATTAATGAACTCTAATGTTGTTGTTAGGAATTGACATCTCGGTGATATTTAGAATAGGTTAAGTTTGCCAGTTTGTCTGTTTCCAATGATTAAATGCTGTTGGCACAGAAATCTGAATTTATGAGACGAGATCTTAATGTTCTCAATATTGTAGCAAAGTCATAACTTGAAGACCAAGTTCTGAAATATATTTTAAATAAGTAAGAAGATTTTTCTGTGGAATCTTACAACACTAAGTACCGATAATTTTTTTTTTTTCCCATTTCACTAGGTGCTGATGGAGATTTGAATAATACCATCTTTTACAGCAGGTAGTTAGGGGCAGTCCCTTCTTTCTTTTGATGATATCATCTTGCTGGTGGTGAGGCATGAGTGTTGCTTTAGCTTTCCTAAATTGTTGGAACTCTATTCTGAAGGTTTGACATTAAGGGTTTTTTTTGTCTATAAAAGGCTCTGAATTAGAGTATTTCTCTCAGAGTGATGAAATAACTCACTTGTAAGAAGTAAGCAGGCATGTCTAAATCAATGAGGAATGACAATTATGTTCATTAGCTGCTAATATTTTAATGAAATCTAGAAGTACCACGGATCTAGGCAAGTAGGGAATTTTGGAGTCTTAACCAGTTCAATGGGTCCTAAAAAAATTATCAAGTTGGTAAAAGCTACACTTCAGATATAGGAATAATACTTCAAAATTATAGTTCAAAAATCTTTCCCATATTTTAAGGACTTGCTAAAATAGTGCTGAGGCATTGTTAAACATTGGGTTTAGTAAATTTCTGTCCTTTTATTCAGTCTCTGAGTAGGTAGGCCCAAGTGTAATACACAAAGAACAAGTGACTGGTAATCAGTAGTTGTTGACTGATCTTCACTAGGGCAGAATAAAGATTCAAATTAGGACCAAAAACTATCCGCATGAACACAAAGCTCTTGCTGCAAGACATTCCGTTGCTATCATTGGTACTGAGAGCCAGAACCCTTCAAGCCATAGTCACCCTTCAGCAAGAAACCACATTCTTAACCCTGTAGGGAGCCCTTCAGGTGACAGTAAAGACTAAACTATAGCAGTGGACTCTGAAGACTCCAATTATGGTAAAATATTTTAAATATTCAAATAGCTTGCAACTAAACATGCACTGTTCAGACCACTGGCTTTTTTTCTGGCTGGATTTTGGAAATGGAATTATTGGTTGTCTGCAGCTTGCATAGAATTTTCATGTTGTCCTCATTTTCTCCGCTTTAAGATTGCTTAGTTTTAATTTTGATACTCTCTTTTCAAACATAAGTGAGCATGATTTTTAAATAGATGTTTTAAGTTGACTAATTAATTTGTTGTGGGTAGTTATATCACAGCCAGTAAATCTGCAGTTGCTTTTCAGCATTTTTCTGATTTTATTCAAACAATTATTTAAATTTAGAAAAAAAGAATTGAAAATCAACATTGACTATTTTTCTTGGCTGGCCTTTTTTTACTAAAAAAGCTTATTTTCCCTTTTGTAACATTATTCCCCAGTCATAAGTGCTAGAAAATAGGTTTAATTATTAGAAATAGAAGTTTATATCACATTTTCATAATTTACCAGAAAATTATTGAAGGACTTCAGTTGTTTTAAGATCATTTTGATTGCCATATATTTAAATTTTCAATGACGCTTTTTAGATGTGACTGTCAATTTACTGTCTCCCTTCCCACAAGCAATAACAAAGATATGTGAAGAGCTCTTTTTACTTGTCAGATGAAAAGCCAAGAGTCTATCTTTTTCAGCGCCAAAAAAAAAACATTTGAGGGTGGTTTTTCCCACCACATACAAGGTATTTGGTTTTTTGTCCTCAGTGTAATGTAACTGATAAATCCAAAGAGACTTGGAAGAAACTTTCAAATAATGTTTTGCCACACAGGAAATGTCAACATGGAGAGACAGATTCATTAAGAACATTATAGTCATGTGAAAACTGTGTGACGTTAAGAGTCTCTTGGCACATTGTATCATTAAAAAAGAATGGAAAAGAGGGTTTGGCAGGAGTAGGTTTCTTCTCATATGTACAATAAAAGGTTTGAGGAAGAGGAGAGAAACAGGAGATAGAGTGGAGAGAGAAGACAGAGTAGAGGAGGATTAGGTAAAAGAATATTATGGTGGACTAAGAGAAGAAAAAAAGCATTTGCTTTCTATATGCTGAACTTATGCTGTGTGACTCAATAGAGTCTTTACAATGGATGTAAATTTAAGTCATGAGGTGGTAACTGGTAGACAAAGGACATTTGTACCAGGGGAAAAAAAGGTGTGTTTTACTTATCCCAGTTTAAAAAGATGACAGTGTCCAGTTCCATATAGCTGTCATTTAATTAGTGTTTTGTTTAGTTTTTTTTTCTCGAGAGTAACACTCTATTATGATATAAAGAGGAGTATTGATGGTGTTCTTTTGACATGTATGTACAGGGAAGTGCACTGTTACTGTATCTAGAGTCATGGTCCGCATTAAGTTTCTTGTTGATACTGCATGGTTTTGATTTGACATTTTGTTGTTGTTTTTTTTCTAAAGCAAATTGTGCCTGTTTGAGACTTCTCCAGAGAACAGTTTTTCAGGGTGGCAGACAAACCTGCGGTCGTGGGCAGAAGGCAAGTGCCTGGTGCAGTTGTCTACCAAATCCAAAACATTTTTCAGGAGTACAGGAAGGTAGAAGTGTCTTGGGCACCTTTAACTTTGAGATGTTGAACCATTATCAGAAACTTAGCCAGGCCAGCTCTACTTGCTCAAAATTTAGCCTGAAGTTTTCTCTTCTCTGTGTGTGAAGGTAGCTGAATATGTTTTGTTCTCATAACCTGCGAGTCACCTAATGAAATACTCTTACTATTTCAGTTTTCAAGAGGTTGCAGACAGGATAGGATCACAGCATCGTTCAAGTTGGAGGGGACCTCAGAGTTCAACCTCCTGCTTAAAGCAGTTGGCTCTGGGGTCATACCAAGTTGCTCAAGGCTTTATTCAGTCACATCTTTGAAACCTCCAAGGATGGAGATAGCACAACCTCTCTGAGCAGCCTGATGCACTGCTGGGCTTTCCTCATGGAGGAAAAAAGGTCTTGTCAGCCCGTTCCTCCAGCCTATACAGATTATTCTTGATGGCAGCCCTGCCCTCAAGTGTGTTGACAGTTGCCCTCATTTTTGTGTTATCTGCAAATTTGAAAAGTGTGCATTCTGTCACCTCTTCCATGGCATTGATAAAGATGTTAAACAGGACAGGTCTCAGGACTGATCCCTGCAGTGCTTCACTCATCACAGGCATCCAGATAGAGTACAACCTATTTACCATCACCTCCTGAGCCCAGTCATCCAGCCATTTTTTTCAATCCATCCTTCCAGACTGTAATGACCTAACAAGAATAATGTGGGATATAGTGTTGAAAACCTTATCAAAGTAAATGATACCTATTGCTCTTTCCTTATCCACAAATGTGGTCATTTTATCATAGGAGGTAATCAGATTGATTAGGCATGATTTATCCTCAATAAATCTATGCTGACTGTTCCCAATCACCTAATTCTCCTTTATGTGCCCAAAAATGTGTTCAAAGAGGACTCACTCCATAATCTTCTGAGTGACTTAGGTTGCCTGGCCTGTAGCTCCTCACATCAACCTTTTGACTTTTTTTGAAGACACTATCTCCCTTTCTTGGGTGTCTCTTCTGGTCTCCATGAATTTCTAATGATGACAGAGAATGGCCTTTCAAGAACACACCCAGTTTTCTCAGTACCCTCATATGCAACCTGCTGGATCCAAATGACTTGTAAGGATCAATCTCTCCCAAGTAATTTCTACCTTGGTCCTTAGATGTTACTAATAGTTCAGCTTTGAACCCTTTGACCAAGTACAGAGGCCTTTGTGGAGAAGACTAAGGCAAGGGTGGTGTTGAGTAGCTCAGCTTCGTCTGTATCTGCTGTCACTAAGTCACCCACCTCATTCACCAGCAGGCCCACACTTGCCTTCTTTGGCCTTTTGCCACTAATGGAGCAGTAGGACGTGTGTGGTTCGGCTCAGCCTACGTATGAAAATTCCAGGTTTTTTTTCTTCTAGCACGTAGTCAGCATCAAAGGCTGGTAGAGGCTGTACAGACCTTTGATCTGATCTAGCCTGCTCATGTTAAGCAGTCATGACCTCCTGTAAATGCCCAGACATTTGGATATGGTGCTGGCTCTCACACAAAGAATTTGGCGTGCAAGAAGTGCTGTCTGGTAGTTGGAGCAGTGAGACTGAGGGCTGGAGCTTGTAAACTTAGGTTAGCCCTCTAATTCCAGTGTCTTTTTATTAAAGATGTTTTATATGACTCAGGAGGAGTCAAATAGATTTTGTTTTTCTCAGTAAAACAGATAACAAAAGCTTTTACTTTTTAGTTTGGGCAAAAACCTAAAGCATCTATTATTTGCATGGATATATTATTTGCATAGCTACTTTAATGTTTGGTTTTCAATTTTACTTTGTTTCCTGACACTGAGTTCTTTAGTTTAATAACATCAACAGTTTATTGGTGTAGTTTTGGGCATTTTAATGGATTTATACCAAACAGAAGAAAAATTACGTTCCTTATGCTAGTTACAGTTTTAATAAGGTTATTTCCGTGTTTTAAAATTAATTCTGTATGTAATGAAAATAGTTGTTCTGGTTTCTTTTTCACCTTTTTGTCTCACTTTTTTAATAATTCAGTGCAATTATTTCCTAACACGCTGTAGGATGTAAAAATTACCTGTATGAAAAACTAGTATTTACAGCTGTAATTTCATGGCTTTAAAAGAAAAAAAAAAAATGGAGGGGGGGGAAGGCATAGCCTTTTGTGTTTGAGGGGGACTAAAGGCTGGCGCAATGAGTTTGGGAAAATTTCTTAGTCATTGTATTTTAAAATCTACACTTAACATCTCTAGGAGAAGTGATGACTGTGATATGTTCTCTATCGGAAGACTGATTTCCCTTGGTTGTAAATGTGTCCCTAAACTGATGTAGTAAGGCACCCTGTTCTATCATGCAAGGACGTTGTTTTTGAGCTAAACAAGGGGCAAGAAGAAATTTCTGATGCATACAATTTTGAAGTGAATTATGAGCTCTGTGATTGCAAAAGTTAAGTTAAATTATTAAACAGCTATTCAAAGATAAGCCAGTAACAGAAGCAGTTGCTTGCTGTATATGTGAACCTGTCTTCCTAAAGTCAATCTCATGCATACTAAACATTTTTGAGGGCATAATCGTAAAGCAAAATGAGTATCTCTAGGTATCTAAGCATAGTAAGAACATTGTGAAGTAGCATTGCTTTGTGTAGGGAAAGATTTTGCTATTTGGAATTCTTTGTTCTGTATTTGTGATTCTCATTTGAAATTGGCTTTCCTAAGAGTGAAAAATCTGTCCCTACTGTTTTTAGAGTATACTTTGTGTAAAGTTTTGCTTTGGATAATTGGAAATTTAAGAGTGTGTAAGAAAGTCATGCATGCCGATAGAAAGGAAGTAACCTATGTTATGCACTTATCTAGTTTTTTGTAACCATATGTAATTTCAAATAAAACATTGCAGTATTAAGTGAATCCAATTGATGAGAAATAGAAATTACATTCTATGTAACATGAATTCAGGATAAATGAGTAAACAGAAGAAATGATGTATGTCATGCTAAACTCTAAGCATGCTAACAGCATAAAATACAGATTCTTCTCTGCAGTATCATTCCATTATAGCTTATTTTTTCAGCCTCTAGTAACATCAAGCATAGAAATACCAATAATTACAGTGAATTTGTGGATCTTTGAGAATCAGCCGTGGGTTATTGAGGTTGCCGTTGGAGGAGGAGAAATCCGTGAGGAGATGATTATGAGAATTTCTTATAACTGAGATATATACCACCATGTTGGTGAGAAGCAATGCTGAATCCCAACAAACCCAATGCATCTTTTTCCTTAACCCAAGACATCAGTCAGACAAAACTATAGGAGTTTTTTTTGGTTGGTGTTTTTTTTTTTTTTTAGATGATCAAATATCCTATAATGCAGCAGTTTCAACACTGAAAAACTTTTATACACATGTTCATGACCACTCTGCCTCCTAAAATGATATGAACCATCCTGGTTCTGTTTTGTGATCTTTCCGTGATGAAGGAGATATTTTGTCAGTTATCTTAGGTTTAGAGAGCGCATGCAGTTACCAAAACAATATGATAAAATCAATGTGAAAGGCATTAGGTACCTCTCCAGGGATATTGGTCATCTGCTTGGTTTTCTTCTGGTTTTCATTTAATTTTCCAGAACTGAAATTTTTATAAAGCAATTTCATAGCAAGTAGAGGTGTTTTAATAGGACTACTTTTATCCTTACCTGCCGGTGTGTCCTCTGGGTATTGATGAGTACTTTATTAGCCCTGGATGTATATACTGTAGCGTGTCAGACTTAAGAAATTGAGGGCAAAAAAAAACACTAATTCTTAGCAAAAAACAAATGTATTTTAAAAAAAAAAAAAAAAAAAAAAAAAAAAGCTGAAGAAAGATTAAGGTGCATTCCAGATGTATAGAAACAGATGACTTATATTCAAGATAGAACCACAAATTATTAAAAAAAAACCAAAACGCTTTGTATGACAAACTTAAAATGTTAAATCTTTCCTCCAGACTGAAAGGATGATATATTCCTTCGATATCAGTTACCCCTGATTCCCAGTTAGTGAAGTATGTAAGTGTATATGTATTTCTTAAGCTTGTTTAAGTTAATCAAAACCACTTGGGGATGCTTAGGGCAGCATACGCACTTTATTGCCTTTCTGAGACAGACCCAAACATTTTTCAAATGATCGTGCTATTCCGTTTTGTTTAAATATGCATGTTGATTTCCTTTGGTTTTCCCAGATATTTTTGTGAATAAATACCAAAAAATAACATAAAAATTAGGAAATACTGAACAAAAAATAACTACCTGAATTTCTGCTTTTTTTAGTTACAGTACTGTTTGATAGCATTTTTGCTGTACTTCTACAGCCTGTTTTATTACTATGGTAACAAATATCTGCAATAACTAATGGACATGATAGGAATAAAAGAATTATGAAGAAAACCTGCTTAGCTTAAGTATCGTGGATCAGCTGGGATAGACTACTCGTAAGATGAAGCCTTAGCGCTATTGTTATACATCTGTTTTCTATATATAGACTATGGATATAATGTCTTTTGCATATGTCTTCAGACCTATTTTTTGATGCTGAGTGAGAAAGGTACTACACCCAGAGACTTGCCCTGTACTTTCAGAAAAATGGACTTCCTCGGTCATCTTCCCCTTGTGTTCTCCATCTTCATGTCTCATTTTTCTTTCTTTTAAAGAATAGCTGTGTCAGATTTTCTCTCTCCTGCACCTTCGTGCAAAGCTTTTTTTTCTGGTGCTTGTTGTAATTGATAGCATATATAGTGTTTACGGTATTGAATTCTGAAAAATATTCTCCAGTAGGTAAAAGTAAGTTTCCAAAACATTTACCTGATGTGCTTCAGAATGAGGATTATGACGAATATGAGCTTTCAGCTTGGTAACACCCTTCCTTTCTTTGAAAAGGTGGGAGGTCAGTTAGGGGTTTCAGAGACCTGCCGTTACAGGGTATGACAATTTAGAGTCACTGGCGGTGACAAGCTGTTTCCCTGCTGGCTTTCCCCCATCAGAAGGGTTCTGCCTTACATATGGGAAAAACTAATCTGGACACCTGGTGTGTGCCAGTCCTCATAACACTTCAGTTTGGTGGAAAATACACCCAGATTCCCAGGACTAGCTAGCCTGCCCAAAGTGGCAGGTACCTGAAGAGGATGTGCACGTTTTTGTTGTTATTTACCCATGTGCTTTATGGCTCCTCAAAGTCACCTGAGAGCACTCTCAAAGATGAGAACAGATGACATCTGGGAAAGCAAAGGGTTAGGTTATATATTAGGAAAAAGAAGAGTAAACCAAGTTCTGTTTAGGATGGAATTTCTCTCTCTTTCAGTGCACTTGGGAAACTGATGATTGTAGTCTTGCCTTTTCCTTCCAGTCTCTCTTCCCACCAGGCTCCTCTGAGTCATGTTTTGTTACTTATCTAATAGTTTTCTTCTTCCTTAAGTGTTCTCACTTCAATTCTCACTTCAAATCACAATGTTTTCAAGAGTATTTATACCATTTTATGAGTCATATGTTATAAAAACCTGTTTGCACTTATCTGTTGAAACATTTGTTCACAGTTTCTCCACTTCATAGTTCTGATAGATACTATTAATATAGACAGCAGACTTGATATTTATAGTGTTTTCGCAAACCACCCTCTTGAACCTAGCAACTACTATTTCAAATGCTCACGTTGTCCTACAGGATGCTCTCTAGAATGGATGGGTGTATCTTGAGATTCAAAACATGTCTCCTTTGTGTGGTCTTTGTTCCACATGCCAAACTGCTAGACTCTCAGCAGGTGTGTTAAAAACCCCTGTAGTTCAGTTGAAATCAATGGAATTGCAGGTCGTCTTAGTTGCAGTTTTGGCCCAAAACACAGGCAGAGTAAACGCAGGTCTGTGGTTCAGAAACATTAAAGCCATTCCTGCAAAAGATCTCTAGAGATCTGATGGATATATGTTAACGACGTGGGGTTTCTCTCCAGTCAGAAGGAAGGTAACACAGTTTTGGAAGCCTTATTTAATACTATCAATGTAAATACAAACTTTCTTTTATCATGTTCCAAATTCTTACAGCAACTCTTGCCTCTTTTTGATGGCTCCAAATAGCTTCAGTCTTGAGACTATAAGAGCCTTTTTTGCAAGACGCTCTGCAAGCCTATCAGAAAGACAGGCTTGGCCCCGTGGAGCACCCAAAATTCAGGGCTACCTTACAGCTGCTTCATGCTAGATGTTGTTATCTGTGGCAGAGTTTTATTTGTGGATTTTATATGTTTCTAATAATGGGAATCTTCTTTGCCTTTTTGCTTTCCCTAAACATTTCTTGCCACTTGTTCCTCCCGTTTGTGTGTGAAAAACTGGCATTGGCATCGTTTTCTGATCCAGGACTTTAATTAGAGCCATAAACATCAGCTGCCATGTGCCATGTAGCTTTCTGAGCCCTTTTCACAGATTGTGCTGAGAAGGAAGATACTTGGCAAATTTGTCACTGGCACCTAACCTTCTGTCCTCATTTGTAAATGGCAACTATCTGTAACACATTTTTTTTTAATATCTTTATTTTTATGTGTGCAAAACAAGTAAACAAGAAGGAAATGAGGGAAGTAAACGTTAGCATTCCTGAAAAACACGAGTGGTAACCTTGGAGACAGAAAATCAAGGGTGCAGAGCCGTTAATTTATTTCTGAGCCAAAGTGCTGTAATAGTCTGTTCATACTTTCTGTATAATGCAGACTTCTGCATTTCAGGAACAAAAGAAACAGTAAGCGTACATCTTACCCGTGTAGTTTTAAATATGTCTCTAGGAGAGGAAAGACTATATGTGACTGTGAAAGACTGGCTAGTTTTCCGTGCTCATCGCACCCATGAGGTTGTGACTCAGGCTGTTGGTTTTTCCTTCCGTTTATATGTGTGGATTTAACTAAAAGGATGCAGACTGGTACCCCATAGTCAAAGGCACGTTTTAGGTTTTGAGTACAAAAGAGGCTGTGTGTTGCTGTAGGGAAGAGAGATGCATGCTATCCTGCTGCTTTCTAAAACCAAGGAACTACTGCCAATCATTTTTGCACAGTATTACAGATCTATATTTCTGATAATGTCCGGAAGAGAACAATTATGCTTTTTTTATGCTTGTTTCATAATTAAATGCTAATTGTTTTTAGTTGCTTCTTACGGTGCCTGGGATATTTAGAGCTAGAAATAGTATTTCTGACATTTCTGTGATGAGAAAGGAGGTTTGGACTCTGTACTCCTTTATTAACTATAGCCAGTTGTGAGTTTTTAATGGCATTAGTGTCATAGCTAATCTGTAATAAAATGAATTAAAAATCTTGAAATCTGCAACAGAACAAATACTGTGCAGCTCTACAATTTAAATGAAAAGGTGTGTCTAAATCTCTAATGTGTTGATTATGATATGGAAGCATGCCTTGCTACTTCAGTCCCAGGTTTTTTCTTACTACATTCAATATATTTACATTTGCTCCCACACTTTCAGCTTTTGATACGGAACAGATCTTTGTAAGCAGACTTTGCCAGGGGCAAAGAGAGAGATTTGATAGCTAGATTGGCAGATGATAAATTGTTTCTCAACGTTGCCTACATATCTACTGTCAGGGCTATTGAGGATATCTAGCAAGTATAAAGAACTGCACCATAACCGGCAGTCATTATTCAGTTTCACCAGGGCAAAACTATCATTGAAGCTAATGGGAGTTTCACCTGATTATCAGGTCTGAGATTCAATTCATAACTGATAACATCAATCAAATGTCTCATACATCATATCCGTATGCCTGTAAACTCATCTGCTTGCACCTGAGCAACTTTATGAGTTACTGTGAATTTGTTTGACCTGAGAGAAGAATCTAAGCCTAAATTTCTATAAATCTTTCACCTGTTGAGAGGTGTACATACTTCTTAATTTCATAATGCTGCGTAATGAACAGTTTTGTTAGAAATACATTGGGCTTTAAAGCTGGACCTCAAAGTATTTCTGCTCTGAAGATGAACTCTGTTCTCATGGTAATTTTAATGGTAAGACTAACTCTTCCAGTGCTGCCAGAGCTAGTTGCACACCTTTCTAACGTGGGTTTGAGCCTACAGAAAATGCAGGGTCTTGCAGAGGGAAGAGGATCTTTCTACATTTTTTCTCATTATGATTTTCCATTTAATAAATTTTTTTTTTTTTCCTTCAGGAAATCTAGCTTCCTTGCTGACTCGAATCAGGCGTCCTCTTTGTTCTCTTATGGCTTTCAGTATATTATTAAGAAAAATTATGAAAGAAAAAAAAGCTTCATCTCCCACTCAAAAATGAAAAGAACATGGAAAAAAACCCAACAAACCAACTCTTTTCCTGATTTTCTCTTTCTGTGATTGTTATGGAAAACTTGGTAGGTTTGGGTTTCAGTTATATACACTAAAAATAATTGAGTTATTTTGTTTCATTTTATTCTAGTGCCATCTGGGATTGTAGCAATTCTGCTGTTTCCCCATCCTTGTAGACAGCAGCATATATTGCTTTTCAGATTTTCAGGCTATGATCTGATTTGCAAACACTTCAATGATTTTCTCTTCATGTACATGTTTGAGGATTATAAGGAAGACTGGAGTCAGTTTTTGAAGAGACTTTTTACCGTATAGGAAACACAACCTGGCAGTATCATTTTAATTGATGGCTAAATGGGCTGGAAAGCAAACTACCCAAAAGCCTAATGGAGGCAATGTTTCCCTTTCTGAGTGCTAACGCAGGAATGAAATTGAACTCACTATAAAAAACTAGGCTTGTTTACAGTAGAAAATTCTGCTTTAAAAACAAACAAGCTTTCTTTTTCCCTGCTTTCTGGTGAGTGTTCTTGGATAGACAATCTGGAAATATAGTCAGGTCGATGGAGAAAATTACTCAAATGCTGACAAGGGCTCTGACCCTCCATCTTCCCTTTTGCATCTGTTTATATGGATCTTTGTTTGAGGACAATGCGCTTACCTCCAAGAGCTTTTCCATGTCATCCCTCTGTACTGCATCTCCCTCTCTCAGCCTGGCACTTGAGGATAAGTCCAAGTGGAATGTTTCATGTCTGCACATTTCTTTTCTAAATTGCTGATCTTGAGTTTTAAAACTAGAAAAATGTAAAAATTAAAGTGTTAATGTTCAAAAAATATGCTTTAGTATATGCATGTTTATAATTTTTTTCCTCATCTGTGAAAGGTCATCATACCGCTTTCTTGTGTGAGCTGACATCTCTCTAAAGCAGCAGTGGACTCTGGAGGTAAGGCTTGGGATCGAGTCTTAGAGGCTTTGAGTCTACTTGTACTTGCCTGCAGAGTAGGGTGACCGACTCTTGGCCCACAGAGGCAATTTTTAAAGGAATCCTTGTACTGCAGCTAGCTCAGTAAAAATATCTCTCTTTTTAAAATGGATTGAGAACTGCAATTACATAATACCATCAGACCAGCTTCTCAGATGTTTTAAGGTAATTCATATTGGTTTTGGTTTTGTCTGGGGTGGTTGCTTTTGTTTTTTATTTTATCTGCATTTTCTGCGTCCTAATTTGCACAATGATCTGGTGTCAGGCATATGGTAAAAATATTACAGGAACTGGGATAAATTTTTTTCCAATGGAGGTAGCCCTGGAATGAAGGTCATAAGGTTGTCTTGTGGCATTGTTTCATAGAGACAGTTGGTTTATCCCAGAAATTAACACTACATTGCAATGCTTCCAGCAATTAGAGAGTGAATAATCATCTCAAAAGAGATTATGCAAAGGGGAGGATAAATGATTGTAATATCTATGGAAACTTTGCACTGGCATATAACCTTACATATATATAAAATATGTATATAACCATATCACTGGAGAAGACACAGGAAAACGATATAGAAAGATTTAGACACCCAGCTGAGGCCAGGATCTGAATATGATGGAGTCTGGGATAGGAAGAGAGACAGAGAGGGTGGAATTCAGTTCAGCTATGTTTAGTCATAAGTATTCAAAGACCGATACAAAATGGACATCGTGACTTGTTGGCAAGACATGGATACTGCAATGATTTAGCCTTTCTGTTAGGCGTCATACAGAAAAACAAAAAGTCTCTTTCCTGCTGTGGAATGAGAGTGTCTCATAGGCTACTCTGCTGGAGATATTTGTGAGGCACACAAGGGAAGAACAGAAAAATTATGGATGCAATTTATATTGTACTGTATTTCTAGCATTTTAGTATGTTTTCTGTATGGTTATGAAATTTTTTTTTGAGGGAGATTGGCAAAAAAACCCCAAACCACCCAAAGAGAAACCCAAGACCCATTTCCAGTTGTGACTGAGCTAACTTAACTAGCCAACATTTTTCAGCTTTTGTTGATGAAAACATACACTCAGGTGGCTTTTAAGTGTAAACCTGTAAATGTTGTTGAAAATGGGAATTAAGGAGACTTCTGTGCGTGTTTTAAAAAACACACACTAAAGGCAGTAATTGTTACTATGGACATGGGATATGATCAGCCTTTATGCTTCTATATTGAAAAAAAAACACTGCAGAGTGATACCTGTGCTTTGAAGTGCTCATGAGCAGAAATCTTTCTTCCTGGAGCCTCACATTTTGCTGAGTGAAGTCAACAGCAATGTTCTGGTTAATTATAGGAGTGCAATATCAAATTTATACAGCATTTAAGTGCATGTTTAAGGGATATAAGACTTTGAAATCATAACTTTGAAGAGAGTTAGAAATCATAAAATATTGTATATGACCACTCATCAGCATATATACCTTCCAAGTAATGACAGCTAGAGAACTGTGTTGATAAATGTGCAGAATAAACTGAAATCTCTTGACAGTATTACAAATGCAGAGTTGTAGCACCAAGATTTTCTTCCCCTGTATGTAAACAGCTTATATCTATGTTTTACTAGTGGGTTACTAAGAAACGACAAGAAAAAAGGGTAAGAGTTGCAGTAGGTATAAAGGTAAGTGTTAGAAGAACCAGCTATTGCAGCGTGAGAAGGATGTATTATATGTAAATATTAATCACATAAAAACATATAAAAATTCAGAGGTAGAACAAAATATATTCTATATGAATTATAAAATGCACAAGTTTTATAGTACTGTGAATTGTTTTCAGAGATAGTGGAAGCATTTAAGACATACAGATATAAGCACTAATCATCAAATGACTATTGAGAGATAAAATTTTTTCCCATGAACAAAGCTTCATGACATAAAAATATGAGATAATAAAATAATAGACACAGATCATAAAGGATATAAAACTCTGAACCCATGAGGAAGCTGAAAAAAGGTGTAATATTTGAATTTGCAGCGTTCTGGGGAGGTAGGGTGAAAAAACAAGAGGAAGAGCAGAATGTCAGAGGAGTACCATGAGATGGTGTAGAGGTGACCAGGTATAAGTCATTATTGCATGCAGTTGAATGCTAAATGGAATATATTCAAAGGGAATCCTTCTGCAACAATGGCAGAGAATGGAGAAAAAAAAAATCATTGAAGAAGGGATGTTTGGTCAGGCATTGGTTCAGTAAAAAAACAACCCAGGAAGTGTAAAAGAATTAATATGCTATTAAAGAGCTTATCAAACTTCAGGGAAATAGTGCTTTTAAACAGTGTCTGCTTCTCATGTAAAAACGTACTGTGAACTGTATTCAGAAGCTCAAATAAAACTATCATAGACAAGTGGAAAAACCTGCAACTCTGTCCAGCTTATCCAATATGAACCCATATTTTTTGAAGACCAAACTGGATAGTGCTAGCAGGGAAAAAAAGGAAATTACGAAAATCTTCAGATTCCTGTACGCAAAGCGGTATTCTAATTTTTTGGAGAAAATATGCCCATCAATTATAAGGCTATTAGATTGACCTGGTATCTCTAGTATTCTAGGCAAACTGTGCAGAACTCGCAAATGAGCATGCATTAGTTCTTGATACACAATTTGGAAGAGAGGTTTACTGAAATAGCTCATCCAAATGTACATACTTCTGAATAGCACAAGTGATAGAAATGTCTTTCCAGTGACACTCTTCTTGCAGTTATTTGGCACTCCAAACTGCAAAAGCATTTGGTTTAGTTTAAAATGCCTTTAGATGGAAATTACTTTAATAGCCTACTTATTGTGTCAGGTTTTGATTATGGATCTACCTCTTACGTGGATTTGCAAAGAGGTATCAATGTATAATCATGCTTATAACAATAATATTCTAAGCTCTTGTTGCAAGTAGTTTGAAAGTTGCTTTAGTTGCACGAACAGATTCTGAATTGGTTGTTGCGAAGCTCTGGATCTCTGGCAGAACCAAACTCTTCTGTATGTATGTGTTTCCATGATTAGATGCAAAAAGGGTTGTGTGGGTAGTCGGTCTCCTGGCAGTATGAAATAGCTCTTATGAGTATAAATGGTTTCCGTCAGCAACACGTGGATTCTAATGGGGACTGTGAGAAGGTGGTTTATAAAACAGCTTCATCCTGCTGTTCCTGAAGAGCATGAATCCTGAGGCACTATCGGGAAAGCCCAGGAAAAAGCTTCCAATTGAGACTTTTTTTTGGAAATTTTATCAAAATGAGAAGGAACCAATGTTTACATATATGTCCAGCTACCTCTACGTGTAGAGTATGTTTTGGAAAAAAAAGAAAAGGTAAAGGGAAGTTTGAGAAATTAAAATTTGCGAAAATCAAGGCAAACTCTCAAGCCTCATCTTGATGAGGACTATGAAATCTTCAGATATTTACTTCAAAAACCAAAGGCAGGTTCAGGAATGGCTGTTGTTTGAACAAAACTATATAAAAAGAAATACTGTAGTGCTGGTCAAGATCTATCTTCTTATTCGTAGTTAGCTTTTCTAGATAAAATTAAAGTAATGATAGAGCATCTAAAAAGCTCTCTATATTTTTAGTAAAAACAAGTAATCAAGATACTTTATAGTGCCAACACTACCCGTTCCCCCAAAAGAAATCTGAAGTTGCCCTTATTTCCCCAGATAAACTACACCCCAAAAGAAAAGTATATCATATCTCTGGCTGCCTTCAGCAAATTGCCTTGAAATTTGCTTTACTGGTTTAGCAATACTGTGACTTTATCTCTTTTTCATTAGCTGTTTTTTCTCTCAAATTCTTTTGAGACGTTTGTTATGATATAGCAGTGACATACTGCATTTTAGAAGAGTCACAGAAATCTCTTTGTGGTGGTTGTAAGGAAGTTTAAACCCCTAAAGACTCTCTGATCAAATAAGGTCACACCAGCAGTTATGGTACTGATCAAATGCACTTTTTACATCCTCATCCACATCTCAAGTATTGTATCAGAGGCTGCTTCAAAAAAGTAGGAGGATGGGAGTTCTTTTGGAAACTTTCGCACTGCATGTCTACAGGACAAAAAACCCTTTTTAAAGCAACATCAGAAATAAAAAAAAAAATGCTAGCCTTTGCTATGACTCTTCTATTTTATTATTTTCTCTCATGAAAACTTTCCAATGATGCTTTCACTGACCTCTTTTAACATCTTATTTCTGCTTAAGAAGCTGATGTATAAGAAAAAAATGTAACTGTTGGATGACTTAAGTCAGCATGTTCTGTTCAGTTTCACTGAATGAGAAGAACCTTAAATGTGCTCTCCCTTCTGTGCCCTTTTTATAATAGTATTAGGATAGGCCTGAAATCCAGCCAGCTTTCCTTTCTTTTGAGGTACAAATCAAAATGAAAACCCACCGTGGAATCTCATCTTGTAGGCAATGCTGACATATTTGCTATCAGAATATGGACGATGATACTATTGTTATATAGCTGTTTAGGCTACTGATCAGGCTGCTGTTGTAGATGCCATGCAGGTTTGGAGCAAAAATTAGGTTTCAGACCCAAAGACTGTAAAAGTTCTATGCAAATTACAAAACAGTAGTTTGAAACAGAAAGAAGTGCAGCATGTCCAGTAGAAGAAGCAAAATTCAAGCCAAACTGCTGCCAGGTAATCACTGTAATTTATAAATTTGTATTCTACAGATAGAGGCACCAGCCTGCTGTGTTGAACAGATATTGCACAGAGTGCACTTCATTCTGGTCCCACCATTGTTCTTTAGCAGTTTGACAAGAGGTACAAGAGGTTGGAAGACGCATAGAAAGCTGAAACAATTTTAGATCAACTAAGCAGCATTGTTTTCCTCTTCACAAGTGCTATGCTAGATGCAATACCTTTATTTTTGCATTTAAGAGTTGGAGTTGCCGCTTGTAGAGACCCTAGGAATTCCCCAGCGAACCATCCCATGTGCTCTTGCTTACAATGAAGAATAGCAAAGCCTCTGTAGGAGCCTTGAATCTGGAAATGTTTGACCATTGCCATCAGCATCCCCAGCACCCATCACTCCTTCCAGGGGTAGAAAATGGTGCTACTTTCTCTCTTCAGTGGAGTCATAAAGAAAAAGGAAGAGTGTTTATGGGACTTCTTGAATTGTTGAACATATTGCCAGTGAGTAGCTTGTCTCTAAACCGGCGGGAAATATCCAGTACAAACAGATGGCCAATCTTCATTCAGCTCTATGCTGTATAGCGCACGACAGTTTTCTCTCTTTTTACAGCGTTCTCATTTCAATCAGATTAGTGATGGGGATATTCATAGCAGTCTGTGACTGCCTGGGCACTGTCTGGCCATCTTCTGCCAGAAGTACCTGGCCTGTTGGTTTAGGTGCAGAGATTAATTCTTCCCCTTCTTTGCACAAGACAGAAAAAGTATCTCCTGCCAATGTTACTGTGTTGGCATTCAGCTTGTGAGGGCAGTTCTGAGGAATAAAGGATGGAGAACGGACTATTAGGATATAGCTACGTCCATTTTTGTTCCTGAGGACCATCCTCAGCACAGAAATGGCCTTTCTGATTGCCTTGCAAGAGGGTATACATGTTTGATCAGGTACTTCGCATGGATGTGTAGGGCTTAACCCCAGATACACGTGTCCATGAGAAAGCGTTGAATGCAGCAGTTTGTTGTGAATGCAACCCTGTATGTACTGCTAAGATTTTTTTGTGCGGCCCACCCTCCCACCCCCCTCAAAGAGCACTGAAATAATTTGATCTTTACTTCTTTCCTTCCTATCCTTCCCATTCTGGGACCAGTGTTGTGGCATAATTAGATTGAGGTTTTAGAAGTTTGCTCTACTGTATCATGTGGTTTGTACTTCATGTAGTAGAGTGGGCAAAGTGTGTGTATGTACAATTGAAAACCCATACCAGCTGGTTTACCTTAGAGGCTACAGAATTCTCTTGGGAAAAGGAGAGGCAAAATCAAGTTTCTGCTAGGCTGTTCTCTCAAATGCAGTCGTAGTGCCCTCAGCATGGCACCCTACCAGCTGGTTCTACCAGGTATCTCTTTTTCAAAACAATTTTCAGATGTTTCCAAGAAAAAAAGGCCTCTTGAAAACATATTTACCAAGATTACCGAAGGAAGAAAGATGATTTCAGCTGGATGTAGTCCTTTATTTGTTGTAAATAAATCAGATGCTACATGAGCATCTTGTTTTGTTTCTGTTATTTACAGCCCAGGCTGACAGTTAACCTTTTAAAAACTTTCAGTTAAAACCCAGCTGCAGAAGTCTTTGCTTATACCAGACTGAAAATGTCCAGGTTTGTTTGTTTGGTGATTGGGTGGTTTTGGGGGTTTGTTTTGGCTTAATGTATTGTAGTCTTTAAATTACCTGCCTGTAGTCTTTAAATTAGCTGGTCATCAAAAAGGCATTTACATTCCTGTTAAAATAAGTGCACTCAGAGGTGCCAACAGAAAGTTATGTGTAAGGATGTAGTTTATGTATGCAGGTTGCAATCTAATAAAAAATCAGTCACCTCATGTTCCTAGGTTTGTGAATATTTATCATCATAAGCAAGTAGCAGATAGAGGCTGGGGAAGGGAAATAAGACGGCAGGGGGGGATATCATTGTAACCCGTAGAGGACAAATCTAAGTGAAAGCAGGTTCTTGCAAAATCCCAGGAAAAAGCTGTTGACAGTTTCCTTTGTGTCTCTAAGTGGCACTGACCTAAAACAGCCCCATAAATTAAGCTGCTCAAGAACAGTACATAACAGAACAGACGTTCTGCCAGGTCCTCACTAGTGCCCAGCAGGATCCCATCATTTTCTATAAAAGCAGCTGGGTGAGCTAACTGTGTGGCTAAGGAAGCATCAGCAGGTTGCAAGAAACTTGCAAGTCACCTCTGCAATACCTGGTAAATTATTAGTACATTTAAGCAAAGCTGTCTCTCTCAGTACTGTGGTGTAGTCTACAGACAGGTTCAAGGCTCTGTACGTAATCAACAGACATGTGTCTGCAATTAGAAAGCAACCATCTTTTCCAGTACCCAGTCAATGCAGAAGAGCTGCAACAGTGGCTGGAAGTAGGCTGTGCTTCTATATTTTACTAGGCACCCACAGCATAACGCACCAAGCTGATCTAGCCTGCAGCACGATCCAGTCTTTCAAATCGCCCGCCATGTGCTATATGAAGTCTAAATGGGTTTTAAGTTTTCACATCAAGTGTAGAACGGCAAATGATATCGGGTCAAGCATAATGATACGATGGCAAGTTTTGATGAGGCACTACCTGGGAGAAATTCTATGGTACAAAGCTAACTCTTCGGGGGGCTGGGGGGACGGAAAAAGGTTATCACATTTGAACAGACACGTGAATTTATACTGAATCAGAATTTTGACTTACGCAGTGCGTTGCCTATTTTTCACCTGATGTAGGAACTCTAAAGCTGGTCCATTTATAGTTTTGGGTCATTACTTGGCTAAAGTAGATGGAAGAAGTGCTGCTATGGCAAGTGGAAAGTTTTCTGAATTAGTCGTGACTATTGTATGCTAGATAAACCTTTCTGATTACTCTTTTCAGCTCCATAAACAATCAGATGAAACCCTACAGAGACAGAAATACACTTTGGTCACCTTTGCTTACACTGGGCAGTGCCTGACTCCACATGGATTTCCCTGAAATCTGAATCTGCCCAAAAGGGTAAGGCAGTGATACGTAGCAGACTTGATCCAGAGTGAAGAAATCTACTGAGTAGCCTGAGACAGGCGGTAAAGGGGTATCTGCACTGTTCTGCTATTGATGTTCAAGCTGTGTCTCTGAAGGGCAGCCTTAGTGTATCTCGCCGGCATGTTTCATGCTGGGGAGGTGGGGGAAGGTTGTTTTGCATCTGCAAACAATACTTTGATGTGAGTTACCAAGATCTGACTGAAGCCTGACATTAGAATTTTAATCTCATCCTGCAATTGCTTGAAGAAGGAAAAGAGGATATGAAATGAGTCATGAGACGGGATCAGAGTGGATGATGTTAGTTCTGGTTTCCTCCTCATGCCCCACACATGGTATGGTAGGAAAGGAGAATTTGCCAAAGATGACACGCTGAGAGCAGTAGCACTTACCAACAGTCAGAAAAAGCATGTTGCTCTTTTCACAGATTCATACTCTCAGACTTTTGTATAGCCAGTAATATGTCATTTTAGGTATAAGTTTATGTTGTCAGACAAGCATCCAGGAATAGCTGTCCATTTTCAGAGCAATTTTCAAGGCTTGTTACATCCTGTGGAATCTGTCTGGTCCATCAGTCAGGCTGTGGGCAAGGGAATAGTGTTATGGAAAACAAGCATATCAGTTGTGGTCTGTCTCAGTCTATCTGGTGAAGCATCAAGTGTATCGGAGCACTTGGTCCAGGTAGAGTAGTTGGGGCAATGTGCTGCTGAAATTTAGAAAATCTGGGTAGTAAGTGTATACTCTGCTCGTTTGACTGCCAGATGAAAACAAATTTTTCGTAGTGACTGGACTGTGCTCATGTCCTATTTTATGAGACCTCTTACTGTTTTCTGTGCTGGATGGTCAAAGTTCCAGTGTGCCTCTGCATAACCTCCTGCTGCAGCTACTATTTGTCAGAACTCGGGAATAGTTCCCAATAACTCCAGCAGCCAGCAGTCCTCTCTAGAATTCCAATATAATTTATGCTGCTTTATAGCACTTTTGCCAAAGTCGGAAGATACCAGATCAAACAAGCCTTGAAACTTGGTGGAGGCAGGAATTGGAATTTTCAAAGCTAAGAGATTCCCTCAGTATTAAGATGTTTTTACATAGGAGTGGTCTGCTTCCTTATTAAATACAAATGCTAGAAATGTAGCAAGCATTCAAGTAGTACTGATTTTTTTCAACTACCTTAATGAGAAAGCATTTCTAGTTTATTATATGGAAGCTACATAACAGAAATACTGGCAGTATTCTGTACTTGCACGTAGAATGCAAGTAATATATGAAAGAGGTTTTAAATACTATTAAATATTTTCTTGTAGAATTTGTAGAATCCAAACTTAATTATTGGAATAATATTCTAAACAGTCAACTTTCACTCTAATTATCCAGCAGTTCTTATGTACTTATGCAGCTATGATGTCACAGCCAAAAAAATAATTTAATGAAATACAGGGAATGCTAATACACACACACACAAAGTTGACAAATGAAAAAAATGTGACAATGTAAAAAGCACTTAAACAAATCTTGTTATTTGATGTTGAGTTTAACAATTAAGTGGTCATATACATATGTTGGATGTGCTGCCACAGTAAATACTGTTTATTTCTAGCCCCTTAATCCTTTGGTCTCCTACACAATAGTTGGCATCACATCTGTTTGTGGAAGTATTGCAGATTCTGAACTTACACGGTGCCTCCTGTTGGGAGTGCAGCAAACCGGTGCAGGGAGATGATTCTTGAATGACGCCAGGGTTTTTTTTCTTAGCTGTATGATGAAGGTACGTGATAGTCCTCGAGGCATAGGCTGGCTGCTTGATGATGGTGACATGCTGTAGGGACTTGTTTTTTGAGAGCAGTCAGCTGGTGCAGAGCGCAAGGCTGAACCCTACCTGTAATCCAGGTCCTGCGTATAAAGGAGTATACACTCTTATTTTGGGGCCTTCAGTAGAAGTAGCTTGGAGAGCACACTTGCTCCCAGTCTTCCTGAAATACCCTGTTGTGCGCAGCCAGCACGGCTCTGAAACAGCCTGCCGGCTTCTTTTACTGCCTCTGCCTGCTACATCTAGAGTACAATATCAATTTGCAATTACTCTCCTCTGCTTCTCCCATGCCCTTCATTACAAAGCACAGGCCCTAGCTATAATAGCATCCATGTGGGTCTCCAGTATACAGAACCAGAATTAATGTTTTTTCTTCCTTTAAAGAGCAAGGAGGTTCTTTATAGAGGAATTGTCTTGATTAGCTCACTGGTTTTCATGTGCTTGTTTGCATGGTACGAAGGCTTTTTCTATGAATGGGAGGAATGTTTAGCATAGAATTTTACTGAACTGGAAAGATTTCCCGTCTGTATAATTAGCCTTATTTAAACGATTAGAGTTTATCCACTAATTGCTTGGAGTTTTTTTAGTTTGCCTTCCATGTACGTTGAATATTCATCAGACAGCTGATGCTGGAAAGTCAGAGATTGAACAAGATCGTTGTTGTTCTGTTTTTCATGTCTCTGCAAGGAATGCATTTGCCACTGAAGCACTGAATTGTTGAATGTTACCTAAACACCACTTAATGTCACCGTATTTTCCTGAGTGATATGATGATGAATTCCAGGGAAAAAATGTCTTGGTGAAATTTCGTCAAATAAATAATCTAGTTGTGCCAAGAAATCCCGTAATGACCTCAAGACTTAATAGCTGCCAAGTATACCGCTTAGCATTAACCACTCTTCTTGAGGTATCAAAATAGTATGCAACGAACACTGCAAAAACTGCTTTCTCTAGCACTTAATGTATCTTTTCTAAACCTAATTCATTCTGTGCAAATGGCACTGTCTTTTATAATAGTAGCATGTATTCATGCTCAACATTGTTCTTACCTGTCTCTTTAGCATCATAAGGACTGTGGTGCATCTTGTATGTCTTGGAACTTAATCATTCAATTTATTCAGTTAAAATAAAATTATGTGAACATGCTGGTGAGTGAGAGCAATCAGACTCAGTTACAAAAAAGACAGTCCAAACTTGAATGTCAACTAGATAATTACCAGGCTCAAAATGTGAAGAATTTAATAATGAACTGTGTTGTCCTTATAGAGATTATCTAAGAACAGCAATGGAATTATGATTACTAGAAATAGCAGAGTAGGGTAATTTCTTCTTAATCTGTAAGCAGTCCTGTCAAGCAAAAATATTCATAAGGTTAGCACAGTGGAATCTGTTAAGCTGATGGTTGTGTTGCTTTCTTCTCTTGGAGAAACTAGTTCTCTGAGGCTTCATCATGTGCTAGCCTTCATCCCTTATAACACGTTGTTATATACCCTACAAGACCTGCATTGGAGAGGACTAAATAATTCTGGGAAAAGCAGGCAAACTGAAAAGGCTGCTAAAAGTGCAGTGCAGCAGTGTGGTATCGGTGTGTCTGATCCTCTGCTTGTCTGTATGTGGACACACGCTCATTTTCCAAACGTGACCTGCCAGGGCAGCAGAAGGGAATACACCATGTACTTGCTATCAAGAAATGGCACATTCCTTTCAAGTTTAGCTCGGCTGTTTCCTGACCCTGCAGGGCTTTTTGCTCAGATGGGTAGTGTATTAAACAGTGTTAGGAGATTGAATTCAGTGTGGTTGGTTCCTGGCCTATTAAATAACAATAAACAAATCACTTCTGTTCCTTCCATCTGTAAAACGGAAATTACAGAGAAGCGTTAAGAACTTTGTGTGAAAAAGTTCTGCTCTGTGACGTTGTTTGTGATGTAGTAACACAGCAGTGAAGGCAGGATTAATGGTCAGGTAACTTAAAGACTTACAAAATTTTCCTAACTGAGGAGTGATAGAAGTAGTTTAGATGCAGTAACTAAAAATCAGTCATTGATACAACTGTATAGTAATGGTAGTAAATATTGTTGTTATAGAATGCATAAATAATATAGCTTCTGTGTTGTAGTTTGATTTGCATAGCTATAAACTCCCTTATTGCTCAAATCAAAGCACACCGACTCTCTACAGTTGCCTCTCTTTTTGTTTAAGATGATGTAACAGAGTTGATCTATTAATATCCTGACTTGTTTTCTGCTTAGGTGGATCTGATTGCTACTGTCCATTACCAGTTTTTAAACACCTCTAGATTTGGGTTTTCCACTACTTTTTATAGCCCCACGTGACAAAAAGTAGTTCCTCATATTCAATGTTTTCATTTTGGAGAAGCCCAGGTTGCGGTGCTATCCCAGTTGTCATTATTTCTTGGTAATTCTTTAGAGAAATTCTTAAGCTTTAGTAAATTCATCCAATATGAGATGGTTGGCAACAAAGAAATATTTGACAAAAATTCTGATATTTCTGGCAATCTCATAAAAACTGTCAGAACTGTCATTAAATCGTTACTCCATCTGGAGTGTGTCTCTATTTCTTTTAGGGCCTCTGAGATCAGCCTTTCTGTTTTACTAGACTGAAACTTTTCTTTTACAGCAGACAGCTCCCAAGTGGCCTATCTAGCTGCAGCAACGTATTTTCCTTTGTTAATGCCAGTAGTGTTAACAGCATTGGATTGAATTAAGCTTTACTAAGACTGTAGCAGTTAGGGAGGATCTTCAAATGCTTTTCTCCAAAGTACTTCTTCCTCGTAAGAGAATAATTTGAAAAATGTAAAAAAACCAAAAAAGCATAAAGTTTAAGAACTCACATGAAGAACTTCATTGCTGTCACTGAATTAACCATCCACACATACCACACGGATCTATGAAATAAGAAGGCATCAGTTTTTCCTGCAAACTCTTTGAAAGCATGGGTGCCTTGAATAGATGCTCTAGGTTTGGACAAGCTTAAGAGAGAGATTTAAAGTCCTACAATTGGGGCTCAGATTCAAGTGACATTATGAATAGCTTAAATGTGATTATCCTCTCCAGTCAGACTGGATTGTCATATAAAATGTTTTAAATCAAATGAAACACAGTATTTCAGTGAGAAGGGATTGTCCTTACCTCTCTATCACTCTCAGTGTAAGTAGTGCTGTGGAAAGTAAATTGCAAGAAAAGACTTGTTTCCCCATGATAAAACAGCCTTGGAGGGGATTACGGCAGCCAGGCTCCTGAACAGCTGATACGCAGGTAGAGATGTGTTATTTCAGGTACTTATTACAAGAATATATTGAAGGAAATGTATTGTGAGACTGATGCATAAGGTAGTGGAGCAGAAGGAGCTGTTTCCATGGGTGTAGTAACAAGCCTAGTGGTAGTGTTGTCATCCTGTGCTACTGTAAGTACAGGACTGCTTTGAGTAGTTTTGTCCTGTTGGAGAATTTACTGTCTGTCTAAGGTGCATGTGAATTGAAACTATGGCCAGCTGCGATTTATGCAGACTTTTACCACTGTAGAAATTCCACAGCAGGGAAACTCCTCTCCAAACTCCAGTTTCCAAATGGGATATCACAGAAATAAGGATTATTTGAAAACCAAACCAGTTCTAAAATCAGTGATGACTTGAGCACAAATGATGCTGAGTTAAAGCCTTTAAAAAGGCAGTGATGCAAGCGCAACTTCTGTATATGGCACACACCTAATTGCCTGAGAGCTGAAATTGGATTCTTATGCTATCACCACCTGTTTCAGGTGACCAGCTGCCACAGTCAGTTTAAATAAGTGAAATCCTAGAAGGACTTTTCCTTCATCTCCTTTCCAGGGCAGTGTTGCTGTCTTTACGCTTTCTCATTGCCGTTTGCCGAAACTAGAGAATTCTTCATTTCTTCCTAGCAGACGTATACTGAAATGCTTCGTCTCCCCTCTGCTCATCCGTAATTTCCATGACTGTTACAAATGCACTGCTTAGGGTGCTAGTATAGCTTGTTAAAGCAAAGCAACTCTTTCTTCCCGTCACTGCTGTGTTCAGGATGCCTTGAATCTGCTGGTTTATGGCCAACGTACTGCTAGCTTTCCTTGTAGTGAAGGGTATTGATTTACATACCCAGTAAATATCTTGTAGGCATTTTTCCTTTTTTAATCATTGTTCAATAAACACAGCTGGATGCAAATAAATTGACATCATAGTTAAGGCCTCCTAACAGCTCCGCTCACATCTCCTGGGGCCTTTCTGTAGCCTCTAGGATTTTTATAAAGATTTGTTTTCCCTAAAAACAATTACATTATAATCTAATTATTTTGTTATAATTATTGTCATAATTAACTTTGCTATGTTTAAAACTTAAAGAAAGAAATGAGGTAGACCATACCACTATATTAATCTGAGGAGCGTATCTTGTATTTCTTAAAATTACTTCTGATTTTTATTTTATTGGTCCTGTTGATATGATCAGTAAACATCATCTCAGCCACTGCCAAATTAAAATAATATTTATTTGATTTTTATTGTACATCAGTAAAGACATAGATGACAGATGAACCGCAAGAAGGAGCAGACATGTGGTTTTATGCTATTTTAAATGTGGATGTGTTGCATCTGATTTGCTAACATGAAACAAATATTGATAGGCCTGAAGTACGTAGTGGAAAAGATGCATACTGTAAATTCAGTTTCTTGTCTTAGTTTGTAGACTAGATATTTCCTTACCTATTTCCCTTATACTAATACAGAAACTATTGATTTCTGTTTTTCTTTAATTTCATTGTCATTTCATATGGATATAGAACTGTTTTGCACTGGCAGAACTGCATGAAAATCTCTTTGGAATAGATGTAATTTAATTTATTCTTCATCAGTATTTTCTGCGTAGTCTTAGAAAGCAAATTCCTCGATAACAGTACATGAGCACTTCTGTTTGTCTTTCTGTAGCTTTGTGTTTGATGAGTGGGATGGGCCAGCTGATGGACTTAAATGAGTAGAGTTTCAGGCAAGCGAATTCCATAAGGTATGTGAAATATTGACTAAAACACATTTACTTTTAATTCTTAGCAAGCGTGTTTTCTTAAGATTAATAACATTTTGAGGATCAAAGAACGTTACAAAAATAAATTATCTGAATACTTAGGATACTTCTATAAATAGCAGTAGAGAGATCCCACTGTAGTGGTTCTCAGCATATATGAAAATCATTTTTTTTCTGTTTTGTTTTCACATATAGGTAAAGTTTCAAGGAAGAATCAGAGGGGAATATGTATCTTTTTGATGTGGGATGAATACTCTTCTTGAAAGAGAACAGAGCTTGGTTAATTTCAATATTCCATATTTAGTATGTCAAATCTTTTAACATTTTTGTATGAGCTAGAGGTTTTGGGGTTTTTCTCCTATTATTTTCATAATAGAAAATCTGTTACCTTATGTGAGGAACCCACCCTATCGTTTCAAATAATTTCTCATGAAATTTCAATGGAGAAAACTGCACTCTGCCTGAATTCTTCATGCTCTTCTCCAGTGTGGCTACTGTGCATAGTAGGAACAGTTAAATACCTGCTTGAGCTAGGTAATGCTGATCTGCAGGAGAAGGTGGAAGCAGTTACTGGTTTTATACCAGTAGCGCTAGGAAGCACCATTCTCCTTTTAGGGCCCACTGTATTTGACCCGATGGCAACCTAAAAATTTTTCAGAAGAGGCAGCTTGAGACATCTCAGCAACAGGAGTTAAATTGAATTTTGCCAGTTCAGGGGTGAGGGAGGAGAATGTAACCTCATTCATTCCCAGTGCTGTCAGCTACAAAGTTCAGTTTTATAGTAGAGGAGAGCCCGTGGAATGACACCAACCGTTCCTCTGCTATCTGGCCCAGCCTGATTGCAACACGTGGGTGACAAAGGCCGTCAGAGCAGGCAATGTCTATGCCCTCAACCCTCTCCTGCACCTACTCAGCTTTTGCTCTGAGCACTGCCAGGGGACTGAAGAAAAATAAGTCTCTGTTGGTCCAGCAGTTGTAAGGGTATCTAAAACCTGGAGATACAGAAAGCACAGTTTTGATAATGAAAGAAAGGCTAATTGGGGTGGAGAAGAGGTGTGCAGAGGGAATAAGAAGAAGCAGAAAGGGATGGTTTTCCCCACTTAAGGTAACTTCTTTAAAAGCTGTTGTGAATATTAGCTGTGGAAGAACTGAAAGGTCGTTCAGGCCTAAATATAGAACATCTCTTTGTGGATGGAGTTGCCTCTCTTCTTGATTGTAATAAAAGTGCATAGGATAAAATGAAGATCACAGTTTAACTGAAATATACACCCACTCTTTCTTTAGTATTTCAGGTTCCTCAAACCAAATCTTTTAAATAGAAAATACCTGACCAATCCTTATGATGGAAAAACAGATTTCCAGAATTGTTTTTGTCACTAGGCATCAGGTATTTAAATCTTTACCTTTTGTTAAAAAAAAAATATCATTTTATAAATGACAGCTCCATATACCTAGATTCTGCCTTTCAAGATGAAAGGGACCTATCTGTACGGATTATCTATTCCCTCCTGAAAGTGTGCCCTCTGTGCTGGGCACTGGACAGCTAAGTAGAGAGGTCAGTCTGTCTGGGACCCTGAGGTGATAAAAGCGAACCATGTCACCTCTCCGTCTGCTTCCCTGCTAATCTGTTTTGTCTATTAAATCACATTGTCTTCATCACCTCCTTGTGCACTAAAAATTTACTTCTCTTTACTGCTTTTTAACCATTTCTTTATCCATTCAAAGACTTTCTTACTCTATCCCAGCTGTTTCTTTAAGATCTTTTGGCTAGGGACTTGTCAGATGCTTTTGAGTATATATATAGCCTGGATTTCTGTTGTCTGTATACCTACTGATGCCTTTAGAAAATATTTTGATAGGTAATGAGGCATAACTTCCTTCACAAAATCTATTTCTTTCCTTGTGAATAAATATATTTGTCTGTAAAGCCACTCATTCTATACTTTAAAACAATTTCCACCAATTTGCCTGGCTTTACTGGTCCGTGATTGCCCAGATCTCCTTTGGTATCAAAGCAAATTTAAGCCAGAAGTTGAAAAGCACCGTTGGTGGTTAAGTCTTGAGTTTCTTTATGCTATTGGCAGTTATCATGTGGTTCTGGTAATTTGTTACTGCTCATTTGCTCATTAGAAAATCTTTCTGAGTGTCTTCTGTCATAAATTTTGATTTGAGATAGGCGCTCTCGTATACCACTGTAGAGAAAGATTCCAGCATAGGAGTCTTTCCAAAAATCCTCCACCAAAAACACATGCAAGAAATGCATTTATTTTTTTCTGCTATGGCCTTGTTTTCTCTAAGCAATTCTTTTATATCTTCATCATTTTTTTGACCCTGCAGATTCGCAGCAGGATTCTTTCTTCTGTGGTTTTTTATGCCTTTTAAAAGTTGTTCCTCAAACACTTTTTTTGTGGTGTTGTCATATATATTATACCTGGCAGAGTTTATGATCCTCTCTGGTCTCTTCATCTGGACATGAAACCTCTTACTCTGCTGTTTAGCAGCATCAAGTTCTTTTGGTTTCTCTCTCAAGTTTTTAGTAGGCACAATTTATTTGTGAACAAAGTTGTCTTTGAATACCCTTCATTACTGCCTTTAAGAATTCTACATGTCATTTCAAAAAAATTAGAAGAAAAAAAAAGAAAAATCTGGTCCAGTGCAGTGCTTCCAACTAAGCCAAGAGTTGCTTCTGCCTCTCTGAGTTTCCTGACTGCCCATGGAATGATGATTCGTGGCAATGTGTCCCAGTACGTTTACCACTCTGCTGTGGGTATAAGTGAGGTTTTCCTGTCACCATGTCGTTGCATAGCTGATAATATAATGCTAATAGTGTATTTCTCATCTTTGCCCAGAATATCAATTCCATGGGAACACATCTTATTAACCTGGCTAGAAGGCTTGGCTGATTAGTTTTAAACTACTCAACATACGATGCTACTTACTGCTTGATACGGCTTGCTCCATCTTTTATATATGCTTTGACTTTCATGTTACAGTGGCCCTGACTGTTTTCTTTCCACTAGGTGTCCCGTATGCTTATTATGCCCGTATTTAATATAGTCAGTTAAAAGTGTGTAGGCAAGCTAGTCAGCTAGGCAGTCTAGTTCCCCATCTTATTGCTTACTGGCTGCAGAAACACATGTATAAGTTGTTTTTATTTTGTTCCTCTGTAGAACTGTTTCTCTTATGTAGAACTGTTGCTATTCTTTGCTATTTCTGATTTGATTATTTCTAGCTTCCATCCTATCATTTATAGAAATTCTTTTAACTTCCCTCAGTGAGCTTTTCTGCACCCATCAGCATTCTTCCACTTTTCAGTTTCAGCAACTTTACACAAACCTGGCTGTGTTCCTGGGAAGTGAATTACCCAACACTGTAGTCTGCAACTGGTAACTAAGGTTCATGACACAAGAGTATATTTACCTCTTGTGAGGAGGATTTCTCATGAACATCATTTCCAACTTGGGTTCAGGACCCTCCTTCTACACAACGGGGGCTGCTAGCCTGTAAGCGTTCACTGCTAGGAAGGGTCTTTGTTGTGTTGACATACACACGCAACCCCCCTGAGGAGCTGCTGATTGCTGTCTGTTGTGCAGTGCAGCATATTCTTTGCACCTTTGGATTTTTTAGCTTCCTAGGTGCATGGGCTGCATTTCTCAATTTACCCTGTCAGTGCTAGCAAATTGGCTGCCCCTTGTTTCCTTATTGTAGCTCAGATTGACCACAACAGCAAATTCCACACAACCCCCCCAACACCAACACCACCCACCACCCCCGTTTCTAGCAGTTATTTTGCTGGCTAAAAACACGTATCTGCTAGGTTCAGTTTCTACAGAGCATTGCTAATTTTCATGCCACAATCTGGACTGAAGAATCCCAGGCAGACCTCCCCACAAACACTGACGTGTTTGATATATTCTTGGCATTGATAGTGTCTCAGGTAATCTGCCTTTTGCCTAGAAGGGCACCTCAGCAAGTGGCTCTCCTGTGTCTACTCCTAAGTATGTTGTGGTGCTAAACAGCTTATTTCCAAAACCCTTCTGATTGTGTAAGCTGTGCAGTTCTGGGCATAACTACCTGATGTGAGGGAACAGCACCTGGATGTGTTGAATGGTGGTTATTGCTTGCATTTGAGTATATTTGTGTTGAGGGTCACTCTACTGGAAGCAAATCAAGCATGGAAGAGGGATGGCAGAGGGATTAATTCCAGAGTCCCAAAGACATTGTCCATAATAGGACGTCTGCAGTGATCAGACCAAAAGCATCAACTTTGTGTTTTCAGAAGTTCCTTTGGTCTTGATGAGAAATAATAAAATCCTGCAGAACATAATTCATTAAGATATAGTTCAGTCTGGGATCGCTGGTGAGGTTTATGACCTGTGTGCCTTCTTGTTCACCTCAGTGGATTGTAGGTCATAGAAATATGTTGGGAAACAGCTAACAGGGACACCTATTTTAATACACAAGCTTGAACATCTGCCTCTCTTAATCTGTCACTCTTGCATTAAAAAAACATTTCTGACACCCAGTCAACCAAAAATATCCTGAGAACAGCCTGGTGTTTGATTCAGTAGGAGCTTGTGAGCGGAAAGAAACCAGCCTGATTTGCACAAAATACCGTTCAGTGGTAAAGCCTCACTTTTGTTGGTAGCTGGAACAAGTACAGGTATGTTCTACCTTCTCATGTTTCACGCTTTAATTGGGCATTATTGAGTTCCTACAAACATGGCCTCTGTGTTTATACAGTAGTCTTTTTCTCCTTTCTACCCATCTGTCAAAGACTATATTGGGGGTTTGTGTTTCCTTTTTTTTTTTTTTTTTTTTTTTTAAATTT
>JAVKLA010000093.1:1876607-1909454 GCA_034782735.1 Sagittarius serpentarius
TACTTTTCTCTATATCTTTTCAAATTGTTTTTTTTAAAAAATAAGGGCTTTTTTTTAGTTTTTTGCTGTTACTTTTTTTTTTTTTTTTTTTTTTTTAACATTGAGCAGCTAGCTAGGGCACATACACTTGTATATGCATTTCTAAAATAATATCTGCTAGGTCAATGCCTGGAAGTAATACCTCTATTCACCTCAGATATTTCAAGTCTTACAGTTTGGTTTGGATATACAAATTAGTCTGGTTTCCTTTTTCTGTCCTTTTGAATTTAACTTTTTTAGGCTTTCTTTATGAGAAAAATGTCTGCTTTCACAGACGTTATAATTTACAAACTAAATTGTGAAGGTAGAATTTTTGTCTTATGAGAAACAATGAAAAGTGACCGTTGTGTACAAAAATGGCTGCAGTGGGACCCTGTAACATGTCCTATGAGTCTTTCTTGGGTTTTAGCTTTGCTTTTGACTGTAATAATTGTAGAGTTGCCAACTGCAATACTTGATCCTTTTTAAACTGGTGTCAAAAATAGTTGCACTTTTCAACATTGCAAAAATGGCTTTAAAATTTCAGTGGCTGGATTTCATTGTCTGTTTCCTGACAGTCACAAATCTTCAAACCTTTTAGAGTCAGATTTTGGGTATTATTTTTGCAAGCTAACAACATTGTATATTGCAAATAGGCAGATTTTTGAGAGAATAAAAAATAATAATTAAAAAAAACCCCAAAACTTAAAATGGGCTTGTTTTCTCCCTATTTGCTTTGTTTTCTGGGGTTTTTTTTGGCTGTTGTTCACAACCTTACAAGCCAACATTCCCTATTCTGTCACAGGCTGAGCACAGCACAAACCATAACAGAAAAACCCTAAATTCTCAAGTCTTGAGATTTATCTAGTGCTGCTTAATTACATAGATTGATTTGGCCTCAGTAGCAAGGAATTCTCACTACGGTCAGCAGCAGCATATTGGGGAAAATTATCATGTTGTTGCGACAGAAGAAGAACAGATATCCTCCCATGTTGCATGGGCTAAGGTAGGCAATTTCTGCCCCATGTATTGGAGCGTATCAGAGAGCTACTCAAGGTAAAATGAACTCTCTGCTACTGAAACTCTTTAGTTACAGTGGGCAGCTCGGCATGTGTAAATTAACTGGGATTGCAATTTAAAGGATGTTGCTGATTATCAGAGATGAATGCTGGCTAAAATGTGTTAGAAAGCTTGAACCGAGCCTTCTGTCCTTTCACAATGAAATATTTGTAATCCACCTGTTTAATGAGAACAATTCCCTCAAAATCAAAGTCAAATGCAGTAATACGAATAAATCCAGCAAACAGCTTAAAAAAAATGAAGTCCAACTAGATGAGTAGATGGGCAGTGTTCATGCTTTATTTACTTCAATAGATTTGCAAAGCTAAGTCCTGTGCAGCTGTTTGAAAATTTATGGAATTCATTTCTAAAACAAACCATTTGGATGATAGACATGGCTATGATTTCTGTTGTGTCTGTGCCAGGAAAGCATTTGTTTTTGTCCTGCAAACACTCTTTAATAAGAGATCTTGTGTTTAGCCTTTTGGCTTCTGAAAACAAATTACTCCCTTTTTGATATCCAGCTGATTGTGAGGCAACCTCATGATTTAGCTTTAAGTTCATATTTGCTACTTGATATCCATTCCTTTCATAACTGTACAGCTAGAACTGGCAATGGTATTGTGCAGCTGAACCATATATATTGTTAATGCAACATAATGCTCACCAACTGCACCTCTGCTGTGTTATCCAATGTGCCTGTATGATGATACTGTTGACTTTGATTGCTTCTTGTACACAGATGTCCTTTTAAAATGTGCTTAAACTCCTGATAGATTTCCAAATATTTCCAATTGACAGCCTCCTTACAAATACCCATTTCAGGGAATGTGAGCCAACATTTCCATAATCAAGTTCAGTCATTCACATAGCCATCACATTTGAATATAACAAGGAAGACTGATTGTGCTAAAGCACAAGCATTAATTGGAAGCAAATGCCGAAAAGATGTTTTCATAATGAATGCGTCAATATTTAAGTAGTTTCCCAGCATTTTAATATAAAAGATGTTCTGGGATCTGCCAACTGACTTGGTAATCTTGGATAATACCAGGGAAGCTGCACGTATTCATTGGCTTTAAGTAGCACTCTTACTTAGCACACTTCTTGGGGTTCTGTGCATTTTGAAAGCAATTACTTGCTGCCTTTCACAACGGTGCCAACAAGTGTCAGAGCGACTGCAATTTTTGTCAAGAGAAACTGCTGTCCTGTAATTTCAAGGAACACCTGAGGACACCAGTCATGCTAACAGAATAAAGACCTGCAACATTTTACTGGGCCCTGGCTATGGATCCATTTACAGCCCAGCTCAATAAAATCTGCCCATCCTGTAGGATTACTGTGTAGAGTAGGATGCATATTCAGAGTGTTTTAAGCATTTACACAATTAAAAGCCAAATGCAGACTTTACTGCGTGGGGCTTTCACTGGTTTGTTTGCAGTCCCCTAGATACACGTTGTGCCATGGCACAGCAGAATCTGAAACACAAAATAAAGCAAAGCAGAGCTGTAAAATCCACTTCCGTCTGCACATTATAGTTCTAAAGTGGTTCAAATAAAACACTAGCTAGTTACAGAGCAGAGCTACTGAGAATCCATTCAAGATTCTGTAAGTAATACAGTTCATATCTCATGGCAAGTCATGTGCAGTTCAATCAATCAGTGTTTCATTTTCCACTATACTGTTGGCATGACAAAGCAGGGAAGTGTTGCCAGAGTTAATACTCCAACTCTCTTATCTGCATCTAGAAACTGGTTCATATTGGTCATGGGAGTGTTTTAGATAGTATTTCCATCTTGTCTTATTGTCCAGTCCTGATTCCTTGGCAGACTGCCATATCTTACATATTTTGCTCTTGCAGGTTTTTTGCTTTCTCCCAAGGCTGTGCACAGTTTGTCTTCCCTGCTTTGTAAGTGGAAAATACTTTGTTTTTCCAGAGAGCTGGAGGATATTTCTTTCTCACATTTTTCTGTATTATTGTGTGATTTTCCTTCCTTGTGAAAGGAGGTATTGCGTGGAGAGTTCGCAGAAGCTATGGCTACCATTTAAATTCTGTATTGTTGTCTTTCCTGTTCTGGGAAGTTTAAAAGGGTATTTGTTGGGAGGGAGGGAAAAGAATGAAGGAAAACTGATCTTATTTGGGGGAGGGTTTCTCCACGAGCATTCAATGAAATAAATTATTCTCTGTTCAAGCATCCCACCACATCTTAATTGATACTATACGTAAATATATGTCATGCTAAGGAAGCTTAATCATGCTCCTCTTTGAAAAAAAACATTTGTAACCCCTAACATTGTTAAGGTGCATCACAGTTTATTTTTCAATAAAAATAGCTGTATTTTCTCTAAGGTGACCAAATAAGTAGCTTTTTTCTATTTCTGTCTGCCTTGTGTATATGTATCGTGATGCTATAGTGTTGTAGTTGACAAAAATTAGGTATAGTACCTTTTCCTTCCTTAAAATATGTCCACAGTCAGTGTTTTCAACCCTTAGCTTCTACATAAGTCTCATGTGTAGTTATCTAAGATAAAATCGGGTGGCTAAACGCATATAGTTAGAAAAGGCCTTAAGGTATAGAATTGTATTTGGATTTCCAGAAAGAGTTGTCTCACTGAAAGCTTTTTAGAAGAACTAAAAAGTCAAAGGATAAAAAGAAAACATGACTTGTGGGCTGATAAAAGACATAAAACCAAAAAAAGGAACAAATAGTTCATTTTCACTGAGGAGGGAGACAGCTAGCATGTCCCAGATAAATCTCATCATCTATTCATAAATAGTCTCGGGAAAGGGTAACAGTAGAGAGGAAGCACTTGCTGAATATGACAGTATTTGTGGTAGCAAAAATTAGAGTGGCTGTGAAGGGGTGTACTGGGATCTCAAAATAATAAGTGATTAAAAGATCAAATGATAAATGAAGCCCAGTGTTGATAAATGCAAAGCACTGTATATTGGAGAAACCAGTCCTAATCTGTACATATAACATGAAGGGTGCGTGAAGTGTTATTACTTCTGAGCTATTTTGGGTAATTCTGTGACCATATCAGTCTGGTGCTCAGTGTCTACATCTTGACTGTTAGATACAGTTCTGCCACCTCTCCCCTCTCAGAAAGACAGATGAGGAGCCCAACAAGGCTTATTGCATCTTTGAAGCTGTTCCATACAAGGAATGACAAAGTAGACAGGAAGTCTTCCCTGGAGGAGAGATAACTGAAGTGGTATGAAATAGGGAGTCTGTAAAATAATAAGTAGAAAACAGACAGTGAGTAGGGAAGGATTAATAAATGTTTCTCCCAGTGGGGAGAATACTTGGAAGTAGATTTAAAACCAAAAAGAAATAGTCTTTTTTCCCCAGTCCCATAATTAAACTGTGTGACTTGTTGCTCAAAAATGTTGTGGATACCAAAAATTTAGCTGGATTAAGTACAGTATTATAAAGGTAGGATCATGAAAGAAAATCCTGGAAGAAGCTGTAAAATATGAAGATAAAACATCTGGCTCAGGTAATTTGAAGGGTTTGCTAGAGGAAAGATGAAGTAGGCTTGCTGTGGTTTTATATTCTTCCCCGAAACCGTCATTGTCAGAGATAATGTGCTGTGCTGCATGGACCTTTGGTCTGACCAAGGACAGCAGAGTCATGTCATCAGTAAAACATCAATACATTACAGCTGTGGCTGAAAAAACCCAAACTCTACTACTGTGTACATATTTAAACAGGAATTGTATGATTACTGTAGCCATTCCTGTAACTGGAGTATTTGGCTGATTAACTGACAAGAGAAGCAGCGCTGTTCTGAATTGCCCTGACTCTTTTGTGGCCATAAATCTTTTTTAATTTGAAGGCGTAAGATTATTGCATTCCCTTTCTCTGAAAACCAGTGGCATGTGAACCTGGTTACAGTTAAGGTTCCCCTGGAGACCTGGATTTTGAAGGTCTTCTATACAGAATAACTATACTCCTTTCTGTCTTGCATCTAGTGAGTATTGTTAACTGTGGAAAGCTGGATGACCTGTACTTGGCCATCTGCACAATACGGCTAAACAGCTAATGCCCTCACTCAAGCTCCTCCACGTCCGTTTGGAACTGTGGTGCCCTACCAGAGATACTTCTGGTCTGTAATGGAAATGGAAAGATTGTCCTCCTCCATATAGCACGTTTCAGTTTTGTGGAAATACTTCAACGAGATTGCTGCCGTTGCTTATGCTCTTTTCTTTCACAAACACTCCAGCCGATTGCAATGCTCTGAGTATTAGGACAGGGATATTGATTTCACTGGAAGGCAGCGAGGTATGCAAAAGTGGTGTGTTTCCCTGGCCCCTGTTAGTGAGCAGATGGGCTGCTGCTTCTCATACTAATTGGACTACTTCAGTCAACTGTGGCTTCCTTCCCAAGTATTAATCCATTGACATTGAGGCTGGAATTCACAAAGAGATGCTTTAACGTGACCAGGTGGTCTAGGCAAGTGCAGCTATCGAGGTGCTGAGTGGATTTTTCATTTGTACGTATCTTCCTGTTTGGATATCCAGTGGCCTCAAAGACTCCAGCTGGAGTCCAAAACTCCAGCTCATCCTAATCATCTTGCAGGTGCCCTAGACAGATGGAGATGTCATGGAAGTGCTTTTGAAGCACTCCTCCCTGTCTAACTACTATCATTTCTACCTTCTGAATGTTCTGATACAGTAGCTGGGCTCCTGCCAGTGCAGCCAGCCAGAGAGGCCTTGGGAAAGCCAGGAGATAGCATAGTCCGTAACGGAGAGGGAACAAACACCTAAGTTTTGAGCAAATGTTTTCTATTTGCCTGGAAGTCTGTATCATGCCCCTCCCACTCAATAAGGAAACAAATATTCCAATTTTGTAGCAAAATTTCTGAAAGACAAACGATTGGGCTGCTGGCCTGGTATTGCTGCATATCAAACCGTCACTATTAGACACTGATCTATCTTGGAAGAATTCTGTTACACTGTATACAAAAATACCCTAACTTTAATGGAAGAAGAGTTTAGCTAATAGGCAACAGGTGCACTTCTACCTCTGCTTTAAAACATATCATCTGTAATGTCTTCTGTATGTAATGTAGTGACCTTTTTTTCCCATGCTATCAGCCTATTAAACTTCAGAAAGAATCTGAAGTAGTCTGGAAATTTTTCCAAATCTCTTTTTAACACAAAAAATATCATCTGTTGAAACTATTTTTTTTCAGGATCAAGTATTTCTTCTTCAAAAGTTTGCAGGAGACAAAGCTTCTGATGTGGAATTTAAGGACGATACGAGAGTTGGGTGCAGATGACCTTTCCCTGCACTCCTTAAGAACAGGAGAGCTCGCTGGCATGAGAGCATCCTCCAAGGAAGCAGAGGATTGAAATCTGTCATCTGAAATACTCAGAAGAATGTCCTCAGTCCTTGTCTACCACATCTCAGTTGCTGCCCTGGGTATTGTATATTTACTCTTTGTTGTTGTGGCTTTTGCACAAACACTGAAATCTTTGTGGCAAAAGAAAGTGACACAGTTGTGTGCTAGTGGAGACACAGGAAAGTGGGGGAGTCCCCTGCTCATACGTAACTACTAATATAGTGCAGGACTGCACTAGCAGAAGGTGGCTGATACCTACTCTGGGATGAACAGTTGTATCGCTAGTAGGGCATCACACAGCTGCAAAATGGAGAAGTGGTGATGCTAGGACTTGACCGGGTGCCACCTTCACCGTGAAAACTACTCATCTGTTCACAGTTATGAGATTCTGCTGCATTGGTATATGCGCATCTTCATCTTGTCTTCTGGAGTGAGACTTTTTAAAAATCTATTTACTCTTCACAGGACAGGAAAAAAAGCTCTAGCAATTGTTCTGCCTCACATGTTAAGTTGTAGTTATACTGAATTCCAATGGAGAAATCAAATCATCAGCCTGTGTTTAAAATTCTGCTTCTACGTTGTATGGAGTATGGCTATTATAATATCCTTTCTTCCCTCTCTCACACACGGCAGGAGCTTTTTACAGTCCATTTCACTACAGCATCCTGGAGAAAGCTGACCTCCTGACCTTATTTAAACTATGTTGTTCAGTAATACTCTACTTATTTCGCTGTTAGATGAAATGAGCAGCAAGCTGCATACACGGCCCACATCCTTATGGAAGAATTAGGGTTGTGCTATATCCATGCACAGTCCTGACAACTGTAGCTGATAAATGTGCAATGACAGGATCATTTTAGGAACCTTTATTTTATACGTTCCCAAAAGATATTGCAGCCATAAGCATCTGATGAGGAATCCTAATAGAACTGCCTGTGATGTGAATAAATTTGGACAGCATCCTACCTGGTAATGTGCCACCAAAGGAAGTTACGCAAACACAACGTGACCAGCATTGCTGGAAAAATTGCAGTAGATCATTTGGCAAGAAATGCATTTTTGTCATTCATCAGTCATTAAGTTCCATTACTGTAAATGCGAGCTCACTTCTCATTACAAATAGATGAATGAAAAACAGAATATTGAATGAAACGTTTCTCTCAGAGAAATGCATTAATAGACTTGTAGTTTGCAGGAATACAATGAACTTTACTTGTCCTGAAAGAATTTCTTTTTTTGGATCATGGGAGGAAGGCTGGATACTCCAGGGGGGACAGTGTGATTTTGATTCAAATATGCAGGTAGTGATGAATGCAAACACAGATGTTACCTTGTGGTTACAAGAGGATCTGATTTTTCTGTGCTTCCAACACTCCAAATATGTTAAGGAAGCTTCTTATTTTTTATTTTTCTCCAGACCTAAGAAAAAGTAAATATGCTACCCCTCGTCACTTCTTTCCTTTTTCCCTCTTTTCTGTTTTGTAATCTTCACTGCTATTTGAATTGTTTTTCTGCCCAGACAGAAAAATTAGAGTTTTCGTCTAGACAGGACATCTTTACTCTTTCTGAAGACAGTTATTTAAAGCAGAGCATTAGAACAACATTTATCAATGTTATTTGCACTGCACACCCAGTCTAGGCACAATCAAAACTCCATTGTTCCTCACCCTTCACTTAGGACCAGAGTAAAATATGGTCCCTATCCAGGAGTGCTTACAGTCTGATTTAAAATGTTGTTCACAGTAACACTGTAAAATGCATCTTTCTTTGTGCAGCCTTAGGCTGCTGGCACTGGGCATAGACATGTCTTCAAAGGCTCCTGATTTAAATTCTTCCCCGTATATGTGAGCTGAGAACTGCTGCCTGGATGCATGGAAAACCTCACTGATAGAGTGAATGCCATTCTGACTGTGAGCACTCTCTCATGGTTAACTCATGCCAATACTTAAAACACAACCATTGCAAGATGTTATTTGGGGACTGGTTTATAAAATAGGCCTGTCTTCTTGGAACATCCACTGTATATGGATGATTTTGTTTCAAGGAAGCTAAGTGAGATGGATGTATATAGCCAGATTAGTCTCTTGGTTTAATTTTACAGTGTTGAATTTTTCTGTTTACTTGAAAACAAACAAACTGGTCTTAATTATTGTTTTCTTAATGAGAGTAATACAAGCAAAGTGGTTTAGATGTACAGTGTATCAAAGCAGCTGTTGAGAAAGCTCTGATGTGTAATAGCATGAGAAGGGAGGATGGCAAACAACGCTGTTAGTCTTTCAATAGCATGAAAATTATTGTAGAGATAAGGGGAAAGAAGTTGAGAAGGGTGTTGGGAAAGTGAATTGCAGTATTGCTCTAAAGAATAGAAAGGTATATTTTCAGAGGAAAAAACTGCTAAGGAGCTAGGAGAACTGAACATCTGAGGAATATTCTTCTAGAAAAGACAGATACTATGAGAGGGAAAGAGCTGCAGAGTTTAGTTAACGGGGAAAAGCCAGCTATATTGGCATGTGATGAGAAACTTGCTTGTGAGTAACATTGTGGGTTGATTTACATCCTATGCAACTTACTGAAGTCACTAGGATTTCATGGGGTGTAAATTAGACCAAATACTGTCTCCTGGTGTTACTGAGACAAATTAGTTGGGTTAGAGATTTGAAGGCTTTTACTGTACTTGATGAGAACAGCAATAGGAAAAAGGGGGCTGATAGCCTCAAGCGGGGATAGAGATGTTGTGAAGGTGCAAAGGGATGTTGAGTCAGTAGGACAGAAATACTACAGTACAAAAAGCTCGGTGTTGAGAGCCTTTTCCAGTGGCTGGATGAAGGCAAATGAGGCATTCCTGAAGTCAAGAGTCATTAGAGTAGTAGCCAGAAACAAAAGAGGAGGTTGCAATTTGCTGATAGTTATTTGGAGTAATAAAGTGTCTACTGATAAACTAGAAAAGACTTTAGCTTTTTTTTATAGGTGCGTGATGAAGGCAAGTAGAAGGGTTAACATGTTTAGGCCAAATCATCACCTGCTGTAGATTTAATTGAGATCAGCAGAATGTCACTGCTTCCAAGTAAGTTGTGCAGATTTATGCCAGTGCAGGTTTGGGACTCAGCCTTTTCTCAATGTATTTTTCTCAAATAGTACGTAGTTAGACAATGGACTTGAAAGGGATAGTCAGGAAAACACACCAGAATACTAATGCCTTTGTAAGAATGACTGCATTTTGCCTCTCAGAGAAATCCTGGAGGAAAATGCAGCCAATTAAAAAAGTAATTACTATATTAATAAAAAAAACAACCACCACCCCAAAACCTGGAACTGGATACCTACTAAAAATCAAAGGCATTGTGGATCTGGATCTGAAGAACTAAAAACTATTATGTAAATCTAAGTGTAAATCTTAAAGCCTGTGTAGGATGACAGTTTAGTCAATAGCAGGTGAAAATTCAAAATGAAAGTGCTGTGAACATCACAGTCGGGCAAAATAATAATATATATTTATCTAGCACTTAACGTTTCCAGATTGTATGACCATTAAATAATGTTGAAGGTTGCTTTGATCTTAGATGCAAGGAAAGAAATAAAGATATGCTGCATTTCTAGAGACTATAGCTGAGCAAGCTGTTACTAGACTGGAGGGCTACATTAGAGAAACACTGTGACTAAGGAATTATGGGTAATTTAAAATAAGTAAGCGGGAACGAGTGCCTTCTATCTAGATTTAATAAAAAATAACATATACCTAGAGGTTAGATTGAGCAACCCTTGAGAAACAAAGTAATTGGTATTTGAGACTGAAACTGAGTTAACTGGAGTGTTTAAGAGAATAAATTGGCAAACAACAGATTATGTCTTTCTGAAGGAAAAATTAACTTGCTATTAAAAATTGTTTTAAAGACATTTAAGGAAATACACTGCTAAAGAGCAACCATCAATCTAAGAAGCCCAGTGTGTGTTTGCATACCAGCCCCTTCCTGCCAGGCCCGCCCCGTGACAGCCCCAGCACCCTCCTGCCTCCTGGGAGGGCGGGAGAGCTGTGTGCCCCAGAGCCGGCCTGCCAGTGGGGACAGGTCGAAACTTGGGCTTCTCCTCAGCATTTCTGGAAGAGCAGCTGAAAGCCATGGGTCCAAAAGGCCACCTTCTGCAGACTGTATTTTGCCTCGTGTACTCACATGCTGACTTGATTGGGGGGGGGTGGGCAGAAAAATCTGAACAAAATGGTGATGATCTGTCCAAGTAATTAGAGATGTGACTGATCTCCCTGGCGCTAATTCTTTTATATAAATATAGGCCTAGAGGGTTTCCTGGATACAGTCAGAAAGTTCATTTGCTCGCAAACTTGAGAAATAAATCAGGGTAAAATCATAGTAATTGATAGCTCTGCGGTCTGACTTACTTTCTGACATTGCCAGTTGACTTCATTACAGGAGCAGGGACTAAGGCATGACCCAAGTTCTCAGAAAAGGGACTGTGTTCAGAGTGCCGGGTTTTGTGGTGAATTTGTACGTTCGTAGCCTTAGACAAATCTATTTTTGTAGTTGCCATATGTGAGGGCTTTTCATAATTGCCATCTGTGGGATGAAAGGCAATTCAGGCAAAAATGTGCACAGTTGCAAATATTAGAAAATACAGCTATTATAAAAAGTTGTAAGAACTTTATGCACATGTTCCATCTACAATGGAAGGGCCAGATTCTAATATCACGCATGATGCACAGTAACAGATTTTTCTTAGGTATGCCGAGATGCCCACACTGCGTCTGAGATTAGAATCTGTCCCAAAAATGGGTTATTGGGATATGAAAGAGCCAATGATGAGGAAAATCAAATTTTACTGAGCTTTTTTGCTCACCCTTACTATGTGAGATTTGCCTTTTAACATAGTTCTTGATCTTTGTAATTTATTAGGAAAATTGACAATAAAAATAAAGACAAAATGTAAAAAATCATTTTCCTCCTTAATAAATTCACATCATCAAATTAGGACAAAAAAGTGATTTCTCTATGCCCTGTTGCTCTGAGCAACTAGCAAATTTTGGCTACGTGAAGCATTATCTGAAGCAAACAACAGTGACTCCATTACCAGGGGGATTCCCTTGAGGTGGTGCTATCAGGTATCGGTAGCACTTCAGTTCTGGTGTTCTGGAGGTTGCGTGCAGGTTAATTTACTCCGCAAATCCTATAGTCAGTGGCAGTATCTTCATTTATTTAAATCCTGAACTTTAATCTCTTTATTTTCCCCCATATCCAGATACTGCTTTTTGTTCTTGTCTCTTTGGGGAGAAGGTAAATGAAATTTGGATACGAGCCGTAATTATTCTGGGAAAATCACCCTGTGGCATTGATTTGTATGCGAAATCTTGCCCTGCAGCAGCTTGACAGCTACACAAGGCTAGGAAGGCAAAGGCTACAGAGCTTCTCTCCTTAAATGATATATTTATAGCCCTTGTCTTGTCTTTAATTCACAGTGACCCAGGTTTAGCAACAGAAGTTGGTACGTCTATCCCATTCTCATCTCCAGAGTAACCCAGCACCAGCCAGGTAAGAAACTCCCGTTGGATGGGGAGATTTGATTTTCTAATATCATGGGAAGAGGGGTGCAGTGAACGCAGCCCCTGTGCACCACCCGGGGGCAGAGCTGAAGGAGCCCTGGCAACACTCCACAGTTAGAAAGCCCCTTGTGGCTTTAGACTTCGTCAGTATGAAGAGCAGCTGCAGCAGGGTTCCTATGATTTTGGACTAAGAGAAGTTTCTTGGAGTGAAGTTTAGAGTGCAAAGGGGGGTGGCTGACGTTTTGAAGTGCAGAGCGTTCCTAATGACTTCCATGGAAAGCATAGTATCAGTTGGTTCTGAAAATGAGGCCCCTTGTCTAAATGGCCAGGTATGAAGGACCAAACCCTTCAAAGTGTTTTGTTTTGATCATTACTATATACCTATTTTACTGTATCTGAACTGAACAGGTTTTCGTTCAGTGCACAGGATTCTTACTTTATTGCAGACATTCTAATAGCAGATTCAGTGTTTTCAGCAAAGACTAAAACCACAAAAATGGTCACTGCGAATGTTTTTCTGATCCACAGCTTCTCAGTTGTTTCTGAGAGCGATACCCTTGTGTTAGTGATGCTTCTGAGACCAACTGAGAGAAGATAGAAATCTTTATAACTCACAAGTGAAGCAATAAAATTTAAATGGTGAAATGTTTGTTTTCTGGAAAATGTGAAAAATAGGCCACTGTGTAGAGACAGAGAACTTTTACAGGAAATATTCATTCAGACTGACCGAATATTCGATAAACACCTGAAAGTCCACATAGTTTTAAGATGTTATTTTTAATAAAAATCTTGCTTTTCAAATATTGTTTTAACTAACCATCTATCTTCAGATATTCTGAAAATAGAAGGATTTCATTTGTCGTGTCTAAGCTATATAAGTGCTAGCCAGATGGTGTTGAACGAGCTACTTTTTTAGGCATGCATATTAAGATATTCCTTTTCACAAAAAGGTTTGAGTATAAAAATTATATATCTGCTCATCTTTATGTAGTCACATAAATTCCAAAATATCTTTTTCTTTTAAGACCGTAGTAGTTTTTACCAGAAATATCATGGAATGTATCTGCAGTTGTAGATTTTTAAGCTGCAGCATCAACAAACAAATCAATTTATACAGGATACTGCATCAAATGAAACTTGAACGCTGCGCATCACTAAACAAGTATGTTTCACATCTTTCTGCGTCCTTTCCAGTTGCGTTCTAGTTTCACACAGAGACACCAAGACCCTAAAAAAGTCTTACACATGCAGGTCATTAATATGCTCCCTTGTAACAAACACTGAGGACACTAAGAGGTCAGTCTGTACTGATACTTTGTTTTCATTCTTTTGCAGTTTCAAATTAGCTGAAAGGTTATTGGTGTCAAGTGTCTAGTTTAAAATCTTTTATTATCTAGGCAGTTTTAGTAAGGTTTTGAAACTATGATATTGTTGCTGGTGCAGCAAAGGGTTAGAATGAAAGATCTTGTTTGTATGGTATTATGAACAGTAATTGGACTTTGATGGTGAACATGAGGATCCCTGTATCTTCTTGGCTTTTTTGTGACTTCTCGGACCCTTAATGTCCTCTGCAGTCACACAAATCTCCATGTATGTGGGATAAATAAATTTGTTCGTTGTCATAAAAGAAAATAAGAACAGGGGATTGGAAAATACTGTGTCATTAATTACGGTCCCCTGCTTCGTCAGGACAACATCATGCAGTCACTTTTATGGAACTTACTCTACACAACTCTAAATGAAAGTAAATTTCTTGTTCCATCATCTCACTTGAAAATCTGTCCCAGGAATATAATGGAGGAATAGCTAAAAATATTTTTTGTTGCGTAGCCTTAATGTATGCATGATCAGTTCACACACATTTGTTCTTGGAATTATTTGTTCTCTGGTCCTGAAACAGTGGTGCTTCTCCCTCCCTCACGCTTATCACAGTGTATTTATGGGCAGTAATATTTTCCTCTCTTAACTTTGTAAGTCTTGTAAAACCGGTAATGCACAGTAGCTAGACTCCTCTGCTCTCACTGGCTTTTTCTTCCCCAGCTGTCTTCCACTGCACATTAATGCGTAAATTCATTTACCTTGAATGTGAGGAGTCGGCATATTCTTGCAGAATGTAGTTGGCAATCTCAATTTTGGGCCTCACAACTGCTAGTTTTCATTTCCTCCTTCCCCCTTGCCTCCTCTTCCCCCACCCCCACTTTTTTTAACAAAACAAAAGTTAAACAAAATCAAGTCAATCTTAGATTGTATTCTGTTACTGTATCGTTTTGCTATGTATATTTAAGTCTAAAATTAGGGCAAACTTTTTAAGAAAACCTCATCTTCTATAGTTAGTCAAAATCCTTATAGAAAACTGAGTATTCGCCATAACTTGAACCAAGAACATGCTTTGATTTTGAGCTTGTCATTGAATCAAAGAGTACAATGAATAAATATAATTTCACATCAGTATTAATTTCTCTTACATAGCAGATGTGCAAGTGTTTTCTAAAAATAAAGGCAGTACCTGAAAGAAAAAGATATAACCTGTTCAGAAGTTCTGGCAATTTTGAAAGACAACTGTGAGGGATTTTTCCTATTTTGTAATCCTTCTTTTCTACTTTTTTGTGTGTTTTGTTGGTGTTGATGTGTGCAGAGCGTAGCCTAGCTTTGTATAGAGCATGGCAGTTAGTAGCTGCAGTCGCTGTGTAAAATAGTAGAAGATGGTTGAAGCCTCCACATTAGACTGAAGGGGAGAGAACGCCCAGTCATAAAGGTCTGCCCATTGCCGTTGAGAGCTTCGCTGCACAAGTGGTCTGTTGTCCACTTCTGTCTTGGTCTGAAAGTGTCTGCCTGAGGCAGCACTAGGCACCACATGTGGAAAACTGACTTGAATGGAGAGGCAAATTAAATCTTCCTGTTTTCTTTTATTTCTTTAAAAGACGTACTAAATCATGCAAATGTTATTCTTCTGAGTTACTTCTTTAAAATGTCACACGTGCCTGTGGAGGTGATCGTACTTCAGAGCTGCAGAAGCTCTTCTGGGGCCTGTTCCAGTGTGCACCAATTTCTGCTTTCGTATTGGAGCCACTTCAGAGAAACTTAAATGAAAATAAATCAGGAGCTTCCTTCAAGGAGAGAACAAAATAAGTTTTCTTTTAATACTGGTTTTGTGCCAAATGCTGCGTACCAAATTTGTGGTATAAAATCCAGAGGAAATTGGGAGGAAAAAGGTTGATGTTATATGGTACTTTTCTTAAGTTTACCAGGGATAGAAAACGTTTAAATGGGAAAATATCTGCACTGGATTTTTGTGTCTGACAGTGAAGCAAGCACCCATGCCTTTTTTCTCCTGACATTCTGCTTGTTGCAAATTTAGGTGTAAGTGTAATTTAGTCAGTGGGCTACAGCTGGAGTTCTGTCTCTTTCTTACTCATTCCAAAACAGGCAACAGCTTTAGCTGAGTCAGAATTTCATCTTTATTTTCACCTCGCTAATCTCACGTTTTTACCTGGTCATCTGATTTCAAGCTAGGACCACAGCCTAAGAGTAAAGAACGCTCTTTACCCCTATCATTGTCCCTTCAGCTGGGACTTTGGTGCCTGGAGAGCGTCAAACAGCTTCCTATGGCAGTATGGAAAAATGTGGTTATTACTGAAGCACGCTAAAGGTAAGGCCTTCAACCCAGTGCTAAAGATAGAAAGCGCTTTTCTGTGGAGGTAATGTTGCTACACGATTCTCCTGTCAATTTGCAAATGCTTTTCCTTCAGTATTTCTCTTAATTTCCCATGCCATTCAACCTTGGTATGTTGTGAAAAATAATTGATACCTAGTTTTGCCTATGCAAGGCTGGAGCCACACTTCATCTTAGGGCTGACTTGAGCTGAAAACAACCAAGCTCCTTCTGGTTTAGAAGCAGCACTTAAGTAATCGTCCTGATGATGGCTTCCATTGTGAAAACTTTTGAAGCCAGAGTGACAACTTCTGTAGTTGACGGGGGAATGAGGACTGGAGCAGTCACTGCTTTACTCACCCCATCCGATCGCCGGCAGCAGGATCTTTTCCAGGGCTAAGTTCCTCTTCTGCGCCTTCTGCTCTTCTCTGTGGCCCTGATTTGCCTCTCATCTTCAGAGCAGCAGAGCCTGGTTTTCTCTGCACCAGCGGGAAGCATCCAGCTGGCTTTCCCTCCTCTCTCTGCACCTGGGCCCCTTCAGCCGCAGCCCAAAGCACTCGCCCTCAGCCTCTCGGGTCGTGTGTGTGTGGTGCTGGAGCTGAGGAGTCTCCTAATGTGAGGATACATTCCCCATCAGGTCTTGTAGCTTGATGCTAAAGCATGTTTGTGGCAGATGGAATCTGTAGGGAGTTTAGATGACAAATTTCTACCACCCCACCCCCCCAACCTTGCAGCTTAGTTAAAAGCATCTCTCAGATCTGAGTAACCCCAAGTATCTGGCCTGCTATGTTTCAAGGTTTTTTTCTACGTTACAGTGGTATTTAAGTGTCACATAATTACACCAATTATATTATTTTTAACAAGAAAAAATATTTTGTCTTATTTTTATACTTCAAACTGACTAAAACTTTCTAAAAATCTTCCATTAATTTCAGGTGTGGGATGTACTTGTGATAATAAATAGCTAGATACAAGAGTTTGTAACAGGAACCATTAGGCCACCCTCATTTTATCTAAGGAAAAAAGTAGTATTCTTCACTTTAAAAGAAAGAAAAAAAAAATCACAAAATGAACTCTGAGGACATTAAGTCATTAGGGAAAAACCCAGTTGAAATCAAACTCTTATAGATTGGCCAAGCAGCAAAGGGCATACTCCTATCTGTAGAAAAATTATTTCAGGCTAACACAAATATATTGAAAACATCTGCTCCTCTAATTAGCATACTGAGCACTTATCATCTTTACTTGTTCAAAATGCCAGACTGTTTCATTACAACAGGAGGTATTGTGATGTAGAAAAGTTCAACCGGGACTAAAAGCAGCTATTGCTATTGATTTTTAAAAAAATAAACTATTAAATATAAATAGAATTTTTTGTGTTTTATTGTAACAATAAAAAATAGTAGTGCTAGTAGGTCATATATGTCATGAACAACCTCTGCCACAACATGAAGTACAAATCTACAACAAAGTTTTCACCTAATAATAAAATTTCAAACTCTTTCCTAATTGTAAATATCCCAAAAGTATCCATTAACCCCTCCAATTCCTCTTTTAATGGAGTATTTTGAAAATGTTTTGTTTCATCTTGACAATGTTTTTTACACTGCCTGCAAGATACAAATTCCAGAGCTCTGTCTGTTAATCAGCAGAATCTATTTACCATGAAATAATGCCATGGTAATCTCTGATTGCAGATAAACACCTTCCTTTGGAGAATTATCATTAACATAGCAGATTCAGCTAACGTTTGTGGCAGCCGCAATGATAGTATAGGTGGTTCAATCCCTCTTACTTTTTCTTGCATCTTCATATTATTATTCTTAATTGTCACAAACCCTAGACTCTAGCTATTTGCTGCTCTTAAACAGTACCAAATATTGGATACTTTTGACTGAAGTTGAAAGCAACTTTGAAAACGGAGATGCGACATTCTACCATTTAGGTCTGCACACCATTTTCTCGCTTGAAGAAACAATGGCAACAGATAGAAGAAAAGTGCGGCTCTGCTGAACCCAAACCTCTGCCAGCATGCTCACCAAAACCTCACCATGGACAAAGTGGGCTGAGCCAGGGAGTTCTTGAGATCCGTATCATCTCCCCTGAGGACTCGTTTTATATCTGTAGGAAAGTCTTTAACTGTCTCTGGATCAAATTCTCCTTTGTTGTAAATCCATGAAGCTTCGTGCGTTTCATTGTACATGTGTCAGCTGAGGAATTTACCCAAATTCTTTCTCTGGAATATGTCAAGCTGGTGAATGGACTCAGCATTACCTCTCTAATATTAAAGATTCATAGGACATTTTGGGCTTTAAAAATTAAAACCAGGCTGATAAAAAATGATTGCTTGACTCCCACACTACTGCTTTGAGGAATAACACCAATTTAATTTTGATTAGGGATATGTCAGTCTGACCCTAAATGACTGTAATTGTTACCAAGCAAGCACAAAGATATGTTCTGCCATTGTTTAACAGACAGTCAAGGTTGTGCTACACTGATGACTCTTTCCTTTCACAGCTCTGTCAGTCAGGGATATAATTTCAGAAACTTTCTATATGCTAGATGTTCAGGGTTTTTTTTTCTTTCTCTCCAGGTTTGCATAGATTTTAGACTACTTAAAATAAAAAAAAAAACCTTCAAAGTGAAATATTCCGTTAGATTCAGTCACAACTAGTAAGAAAATTTGTACTTCATAGCTCATCTTGTTATTACCAGTTCTTTTAGCACAATGGGATTTTTTCTTGACTTCCTTCAGTAATTTTGTTTATTGTGAATTATGTTATTCTAAATTATTGTTCTGTTGGAGGAAGGGCTAAAAAAATCCTGTCAGTAAAAGAGAGGTGCACTGTGGTTCTCAGGTGTTGTATTGGTGTTGCATATGCAAAATCACCTTTGCTAGGGCTATGGGCGACACCGTACAACCCTGAATGTTCTTGAGCTATGGCTGTTGTGGTAGGTAGTAAGGGTAGACACAAGGCTTTTCTGGGGTGAGGGAAATTTATTTCATCGCTTTTCCCAAAAGTTACTGGTTTTGGAAGTGGAGCTTGGGATATGGTGGAGCCAGAAGGTTGCTTTATTCTTTGATGATCCTATGAATTTAAAAAAAAGTCACATCCAAGCATGAAAAAAATGCCTTGTGATCAGTATATTACTTTAGTTCTTGGACCATGTAACTGGTAGTGGAAGCACATTGCTAGGACTCCTTCTCTAAAACATACCCCCTGTGGCTTGCAGATAAATCCCATGGCATGGGAAAGTGGAAAACTGAAGAAAGTGTCAGACAGCATTTATTTTATTTTTTTCCTCCATGCAATTCATGTGAGCTAATGGAAGGAGTGACTGCCCCGGCATCCCCTTCTAACTGCAGATCTGTTATTCCCAAAGATCTGTCTGGAACGTGAGGGAGCAATGCTGCAGGAGTTGCTAAAAGCCACTAATTAGAACTGTAATTAACGGATAAGGAAACGTGAGGAATCTTCTCCTCATATGGGATTCAAATAGAGTGTTTCAGCTATAGTTTCTGTCAGCATTAGGTCCAGCATTAGCCTCCTCAGATTTTGCCTAGAAGTAGAACACGTTCTCTGTAGAATTAACAGTAAAGCATTTTATGTGCAGCTGCATGGAAGCTTTAAGGGAATTGGCTGATCAGACTCACCTCTGTCTGCTGCAGCTACTTTGCTGTTGGAGGAAATGCAAGTTCAGGGACCATGCGGTAGACCTATGTGATGAAGAAGGGCTTTTGAAAGCAGGGAAGTTTGCCTTTCAGGGGGAATAAGATTTTTTAACAGGGGAAGGGCCTGAGTGAAAGTTCAGGGAAAAGAAATCCTGGGGAGTTTGACATCATTTAGGGGAGGTGGCCTATTTTCTTCAGCAGCTCCCAAGCTCTTGAACAAAGTTTTAAGGGAAGGAAGGCAGTCCTTCCAGCCCAAAAGAACTCGTAGCAGGAGGGCTGCACACTGAGATATGAACAATACCTTGATGATGTGCAGCTCCTAGCAAGATGCAATACCTAGATTTGAGTATAATTCTGGGAGGAGGAGATTGTGATTCTTAACTGAATGGTAGACAGCCCACTGACAAATTCAGGTAGGAAATAATAACATGCTGGCGCGGGGGGAGGGGAGATTAAATGAGGCCGTATGCTGCGGTTGTGTTTTAACCCCAGCCAGCAACCGAGCACCAAGCAGCTGCTCACTCACTCCCACCACCACCCAGTGGGATGGGGGAGAGAATCGGAAAAAGGTAAAGCTTGTGGGATGAGCTAAGAACAGTTTAATAGAACAGAAAGGAAAAAACTAGAAATGACACTAATAACAACAAGAAAGTGACAATAATAATAAAAGCATTGGAATATACAAGACAAGTGATGCACAATGCAATTGCTCATGACTTGCCAAGCAATGCCCAGTTAGTTCCCGAGCAGCGATCCCTCCCAGGCCAACTCCCCCCGTTTACATACTGGGCATGAGGTCCCACAGTATGGAATACCCCTTTGGCCAGTTTGGGTCAGCTGTCCTGGCTGTGTCCCCTCCCAACTTTCTTGTGCCCTTCCAGCCTTCTTGCTGGCTGGGTCTGAGAAGCTGGAAAGTCCTTGACTGAGTCTAAAGACGACTTAGCAACAACTGAAACCATCAGGGTGTTATCGACATTCTTCTCACGCTAAACCCAAAGCACAGCGCTGTACCAGCTACTGGGAAGACAATTAACTCTACCCCAGCCGAAACCAGGATAGCTGCATAAATCTTGGCTAAAGTGCTTCCACTGTAGGAAGAGAAAATTGAAGTGGTAGTTAATCCATTACTAAAATGCGTCATTCATGTTTTCATACATTGCGTTCTTCTCAACATCCCCCAAAATGCCAATATTGGTAAGTTTAAAAAGGTGATGAAATATTCACACAATATCTCTATATATTCCTAATACTTCAAAATATTCACCTGATACACAATTCAGTCAAGACAATGATCAAAGTTTAATGAATGCAGCATTTGTGTGATGTTTGGGACAGGTGGCTCAAAGTTGCCTTGGGAATCAGTAATGATAACTTCCTCTTTGAGTACCAAAATGCTGAAGGATTTGCACTGAACATGATTGTGATGCTCAAAGCGAGACTGCAGCCTGACAGGGTTGGAGGAAGGGAACTCCCAAAAGATTGGTTGAATGACAAGAGACATTTCTTTCTGCTGCTGTGGCAAAGGTTGTGTTAACTGTCCTGTATGCTACTGATTTGCCTTGGTGAGGGCTTGGTAAGCTCTAGGCAGGGTTTGGCAGTGCTCCTGCAATTCAGCAAGCAGTGCACCGCGTGGGAGACTGTAACCAGCACAGGGTAACTACCAGCAGAGATAAGCAATCAAGCCCCAAATGCCTCATTTTCAGCAGTGAACTAATCCTAACAATGTCTGTTACAGAAGTGCTGCCTTCTTGAATTTTTTTCTTCTTACTATTTTAGTGGGGAAAAAAACCCTGGCTTTATAATCTTTCCTAGTGATGGTTCAAATATGCAGTAAAAACAGCAGTGGGTTGAGCCTGATTTGTTCCAGTTCACAACTGCAGCTCTTCTAGATTCAGAGGGTAACTTTCTTCATATTGTGAGACCTCTGATTATAACATTACATCTTTCCTTACTGCTCTCTAAGGGTTTCCATCAGTGCTTTGCTGGCCATGTAACAGTGTAACCTTTACAAGTGTGGGGGAGGTTTTGTTCTGTTGGAAAAGGTTTTTCGGATGTTTGTATGTTTTACGGAGGCATGCTGCTGCCAGTGCCTTGATGAACATTTGCAAATACCAGAGAATGGATAGGTTAAATATTGCAGTGCTAAGAGCTTCTCTCTGTTACAGTTCAAACTTTTACTTACAACCTTAATTAAGAGCCACAGCTAAAAGTTCCACAACCTAATACTGCTAAAATTGGTGTGCTGGAGTCTGAACTGAAGCTCTGCTGCTTCGGTAACTAAACAAAGGTATTTCTTAGACTAAAAATACAGTGTTGAACATCAGGAAGTCAAGTTATATCAGCTTAATATTAATTTAATGTTCGTTCTTATACATCATTCTCTCCTACCATAAGCTGTGCAGCTGTTCATGAAATCTGCACCCAGTCTATAGTTTGTGACATATCTTGAACAGATATTTTATCAAAAACCCCATTATGTCTAATCTTATAGTCATCAGTTTAGAATTTCTTACATTTACTTGTTAATAAATGTATACCTTCCATTATATATGTATTCCAGCAGTGTCATGTATATGTTCTAACAATTACCCACATATAATGCTCCTTCGTGACCTTTATGCATGTAAGGAGGAATGAAAATGCACTTGGGACTTGTGCATGTCATGGTCGAGATTAATCTTTCAAGATTGAAAGAAGCTGAGCGTGTAAGATAAAAGGTAGGGCAGTAATTGCTTCTTACTCTGGAAAATACTGTTCAGGTTGTATGTGCTGGAAATATCATTGTTTAGTGCTCTATAGAGGACTATCTTCAGCCACATTGTTGGAGGTATTGAGGTTCCTCCATCACAGGAGGATGATCACAGTCCTAGAATTAATAGCAGTCCTCCATGGGTTCCTGTATGGCTCTGATTTTTCTAACTCTTATGTGCTCTGTTTTTTAAAGTTAAAATGTTGTCCTTTTGATAGATTGTTGGATGCAGTTCCCTGTTAATGGAATTACTCTTGATTGAGAACTAGAGAGAAAACGACTGACAAAGATCTGCAAAATTTTCTAAAAAACCTTAGCTACATGCTTTTAAGCTGCACAGTTGGGTCCATGCTGAAAACAGTATCCTTGGAAGCTTAAATGAAGATTAGATATATTCAGGTATCACATGTGAATATGAGAGAACCATTTTTTCCTAGGATGCTAAATCCAACAGGTGTTGAGAATTGTACTGTTCTTTGCCTGAAGACTGATTACTCCGAAGAGACTATTTGGAATTCCTGCTCACTGACTGTGAATCAGGGCATTTTCTACCAGTAGTCTCATGTTTTTGTCTCTCCAAGAGCTCTAAGGAAAAAGAAAGGCAGTATTTGTTTGGAGAAATTGTTTCCCCCTTCCCCATGTATTAACTTCAGTAGTTAGAAAAGAGTTAAGAGTTTATTAGTATCCGAAGTTCCTCACTGTTCAAATGGTTTGTTTCTGTTTGCTTTTGGCTTCATTTACAGTAGAAGAATAGTGGAATGGAAAGTTCATTTTTAGGGATTACACTTCCTTGTTCTCCTTGACGTGTCATAATTGCATAAGGGTTGAGACAGATTTTCTTCTTTCTGTTCTTTGGGATCCGCAGCAACATAACTGATAACAAAATGGCATTGACTCTGGCTTTGGAATTAGAAGGACCGTTCTTATGAGAAGAAATGGTCATTTGTTCAGGGGATGAGCCAGTACCAACTGCAGTGATGTATTTTTCTACATAGACAAATGAACTGTGAAGTAAAGGTTCATTAAGCAAGGAATATTAAGTATGCAGAAAACTGTAAAAGTTATCAAACACAATGTAGACGAGCAGGAACTGAAAGGAGCTTCGAAAAGTGATGGCGTCGGAGAACTGATAGATTTTCAAAACCAAATATTTGAGCTTTAAAAATATTTTCTATTGTATTTCCTAAGTCTCCAAATATTTCTTAGTAACCTCTTACCTATTATAATTGCTTAGTTGCACTGAAATTGTTGCAAGGTTGGCAAGCTTCCAGCGTAGCATCAGCCTGGTTGCCAGAGCGAGGCAGACACCTTTATATTGTCGAGACTTGGGCATTTCAATGGGACCTGCGAGGAAGGGGAATAACTAGTGTGAATAAGGATGGGGGAATTTGGCCCTAAATTAATGGCTGTTGTAGCCTTGAGGGTCTGTGTATATTGCCAGCCTAAGGTATTGCTTCTAAGGGCCTGTTTTATATATTGATTACAAAGATTTATTTTCAACAAATCTCCTCTGATAGTCATTGTAAATCAGTGCTTTAACTTTTAATTATTGTCTAGGCAGCTGGTTTTCTGAATTATATTCAATGTCACAAGTATTTTTTTTTTCTTCTGAATTCCAAAAAGTCACTTTTAAATACAAGGTGTATCAGGTTCACTTGATCTGAGAAGTAAGAAATCTGAGAGGGTGTAAGATAATTTAGCTGATGTTTTAGTGAGAGGTTGTCAGAGAGAGACTAAAATAAGAGAATGAAAGAATTCAAGTTACATATGGACTGATACATTGACTTCAGATTATAAGGCACAATTTTTTCTTAATTTAATTTTTAACTCATTTTTTTCTTCTCTTCTGAAAGAACACATTTGGCAGGAAAAAAAAATGTGGTAGTGCTTATACTCTAATATTAATTTTGTTCAATTAGTATGAATTTTGAGTATATAAATTTGCATATTAAAAAAGTGAAAAGGCTGGGGTTTACATTTTTTTTCTTTAAATCCTTTAAATTCTCCTCTAGTTATTACAAACTAGCCTTGCAGTTAAGGTTTAAAAGTTAGCTAACAGCTTTTTTTAGAAGATGGGGGAGGGTTTGGGGTCTTAACATAGACATTAAAGAAAACATAGGTTAATTGTTGAAGGTGTATTTTTACTGATACAGTACACAATTTTTTTTTCTTTATCTTTTTAAAAATTGAGTTAGGCTCAGCTAGTAGAAACTGTTAAAGTACAAAATTTAACATGAGAGAATCATTCCATCCTGGGATAAAAATGAGGATTATGATTTATAGCTTTTAGCATGCTATAATATTATCTTGAAACGATCTGTATTTGGAGAGTTGTGTGAGAGAACATTACAAGCATTCTGGAATCACACTATGACAGTCCAGTGAACCAAAATGGTCATTGCAGGCAAAATTGCAGGCTGAATGGAATGAATGAGATTGTATATTTGATACATTCCATATTCAAAAGTTCTATGCACACAGTTGCATACAAAACTTTGCTGTGGGCAAACGGGGAATGTATATGCACAGCAAGGAGTTTATGGTTAATCTAATGCAAGAATGATTACTAATCCAGATCTACTTAGAGAAAAAGAATAAAGAAAATAAAAAAATGCACTTTCAGGAAAATGTCCTAATAATGAAACAGTTGGAGTTGTATGTTCCTTAGTACCCACACTCTTCCGTCCAGTGTGTTGTCCTTGCCCTTTCCACGGCTTCTATGAATCCCAAGATGGGGTGTGATCCTTAAGAAAGGGGAGGGTGTTACATAAGTCATCTGCAGCCCCTAGTTCTTCATTAAGAGGAGAATTTTGACTTTGGGGGTTTCCTCTACCTTGCTGCTGGGTCTACTTAGTTAACTAATGAGGGTCATTTGCTTTTTCTTTCTTTGTGGGTTCCCAGTTTCACCTTATGCACAATTCTGTATACATGTATATGTACTCTTTGTTCACATTATTATCCATAAGCCAGTTCCATGGTCACATTTCTCTCGTGACAGTAATTAACTATTTGTGATTGGTATCCCTGGGGCTTCTAGTATCATCCTCTGCCTTTATTTGAAGGCCTCTGTTGTCATCTCATGACTGTCAATAATTTTGAGAGCAGTTTTGGCTATCTTACGAGTGACCGGGGGGGTACTTAATCATAGCTTGATGTTAAATTTAGGGTATGGCCATACATCCTTTACAGTTTGGTACTGATCCTGCCTTCTAAAGGCTATTTAATTTTTAGCTGTCTCTACTGAAATGAAATAAGTAATTCTCTCACCTCCAAAACCAGCCAAAGCAATAAATCTAAAACTAATGGTATAATATTTGAATCAAATAGTGCAGAACAGCTGCAAAACTCCCTTATAATTGGTCCTGGTGTTTGTCTTTCCTGGAGATTATCTACTTCGTACATACAACAGGCATGCATGTATCTCCATTGCTGCCGCAGGTTCTTGGCAGGTCTGTTTTTCTGTGTATCAAATTAATGGTCTGAGATTTCTTCCGTAACAGTTATTTCAGTAATTTCCTCTTATCTGTAATTTTTATTCCCAGTAATTTATTGAAATGGTGTTTGTATTCAAAACTTTGGATACAATAAAAGCAAGGTATTGAGCAGCTCATGTTACCTTCAATTGAATTCCATGTTTATGCAAAATAACAAAAACTTAGAGTAGTTGTCAGTAATTAGTTATCTACAACACGATGAGATAATGTTCTAATGAATAGATTCTTTCCTTAATTCAAGATAGCAAATAAGTTCTTAATGTTTGCTTCTTCTAAGCTAATATGTCAGATTGTGGTGGACAATTTTTAACTGGTATCTTTCTTACACCATGGGGAAAAAGTTACAGAGGAAACAGCAAACCTGAGAAAATATTTATAAACTTTCGTATGTAAAAGGAGCTGTCATATATAAAATGCCTTATGTTTTTATAAAATGAAATGTCTACTTGGAAAAGCAATAATTTAAGAAACAAAGTGGAGTATAAAAAGTCCTCTTAACATTGGAGATTACATTTAGAGAACACTCATGTACCCATCACATGGCAGACACTATTACAGAGCTGTACTCTCAGGATTCTCTGAACTGCTGAAAGAGAGAATCGTACTAATTTTAAATCCAGCTTTACAAAAGCTTACTTCCAAAGATACTGAGTTGTGTCAGTAACTGATGAAACTTTAAACAAGATATACTGGAATGGTATGATATGTTCTAACCTCAAATCTGTCCCTGTAATTTTTATTTCTTGCATCTGTATGGAGGGGAGAGAATTGTTAGATCAGTATATCCATTTTGCCCCTGCCTGGGTACATAGTTTTATTTTAAATGTGTTCCAGGATTTTTCAGTAGCTGTAATCAAAGTCCCACATGACTTACGTAAAACTTCTGAAGTGGATGCCATGGAGGCTTTGGCCCTTCTGGTCAGTATATTCTAGTGAGTATTGAAGAGAAATTCGTTTGAATAAGGTAATCAAGTTCATGCTGATCATGATATGATCAGAGAGCTATTTTCCCAGATGAAAGCTGAAATCTGTAATTCTGCATGGCTCTAAAATGAATCATATCTATTGATGTAATTGTCTTGCATAAAAATACTCCTTATGAGAAGTAGTAAACAATTGTAGTAGTGGTTTTACTAGAAGATAAGGGAGTATGACAGGTACAGCAACACTTAGAAAACTGATGAGTTGTGTATAAATAAGAACATTTATCCCTCCTCCCAGTAGCGCTTTCCACTAAGAAATAAATCAAATACCAGAATTGCCCTTTCCAAGCCCCAGTTAACTTTGCATTTCTTTTGGCTGGATCTTCCTACCTATACAGTTTATATAGTGGCAGAAAAGACATTAGAATGGTTGGTTGATTTCTTGTTGGTTAGTGATCCTGTTCTTCCTTTTCGTGAAAGGGCATTTTGAAACTTCTACATATTCTTGTTCCTCAAATATGGCCTGCTGAATGGCAATCACAGCTAATAGCTCCCTTCAGCAAACCATACCTCTGTCTTTAACTTTACCTCTGGAACAAATAGTCAATTTAAGTTTGTACTAAATGTGAGTTTTGGATTGGATTGTACAGTACTCTCCTAATGTGAAAGCTATGACTTTATAGCAGTCTTTATAAAGCATACCTCCATAACTCATCACATGTTCTCATTTCTCTACATTCTGGGTATACGTATTCTATAAATCACTTTACCTTTTATAGTCTCTATACATCTCAAAATAAATTGAAACCTAAAATTGAAGTGCAAAAGTAATTTATTCCTGAAAAATCCAATTGATATTTATTATGTTAGCGACTTGGCACTTACCCTTTCTTTCCAGCACTCACTGTTTACACTGCCATCCTCCTTGGTCTATTCTTCCAGCTTAATATTTATGTGTCATTATTAAAGAGAAAGACTTCCTTTAGATGCTTTCTGTAGCACCATCTATGCTCAGAATCTGGCGGAAAACGTAAAGGAGTGTTATAGGTAATATACCTACTGCTTACTCACAGTATCTTAAGTTCCACGTGTTAAGAAAGCGTTCAGATTTTCTTCATACGATCAAGGTCACCATAGGTACTTTATCTTCCACATATCCTGGTTGGAGAGATTCGGTTGTGTGTTTTCATTATTTAGTATCGGATGGAAAGATACTTCCTTTTGATGTTTCCACCGCTTCCAGCCTGGGTAAGGACCTTGTCTCCCGTAGCTGGGATTTTTCTGTTTAGAAGTCCACTGAAGGAAGGGGCCACGCTGCAACGGTAACCATGTGTTGTGCTTTGCCTTACTAAGTTAAACTCTCCTGGATGGCAGCTGGCCCTTTTTCCTATGGTCTGTTTCTTACATGCTTCCCTCTGTCCAACTGAGAACAGTCGTTCTGCAAGTGACTAGTCATGATCTGACAGACTTGATCAGCTGGATCCTCTCATGAGTCACAATCTTTTTCACATGGTTACATTTTGTGATTACCTCATTCTTAACGTGGTCATGCCAATTTACCACAAGCAGCTTGTTTCCAAGAGTAGCAGGTTTTTGCTAAAGGCCTTCTTTTGAGAATCAGGGTTGATGTTACATATATCATGATCAAAACCATGGAAAACATGTGTAGCTTGAAAAGCCTGAACGTTTTGTGTCCCATAAGAGCTCATACCAGCTTCAGATCATTCAAACGGATTTGCATGCCAGCTGTATTTCTCATAGTCTATTTGGGAGCATTTTGCTGCCCCGCAAGATGCAAACTGTTATTCTTTGTGGTTAGGAGACCAGCGTGTCAGTGAACGTCAGGGCCCCCCACGCAGGGTGCACATGCTGCAGGACTGTTGGGCCCTGGGGCTTTGCACTCCACACTCTCAAGATCGAGAGGAGGGTGTTGAGTGACGTTGACCCTCCCTCGCTGCTGGTAGTTGCTGTTCTGCAGTACTTTATTAGCTCACTGTTGACTGGGATCTCACCTTCTTTGTAATTGCTTTTCAGCAGGGTTAATCATCTAGAAAGCCCATAGTGTATCCTAGCCCAGTGTTTTTCTGAAATCAGGCTCATCCTTGGGCACCAGTTGCAGAAGTCATCAGAAAACCTTCTTGTCAACCTTGGAGCTGTCTGTGGTTAGTCTCAGACACAGGATTTATTACAATGTGTCTCTGTCTCTTCAGAAAGCAGAATAGAAATTCTGTCTTTCTCTATTTTGAATCTTCCCAAGAATAACAATATTTTGGATCAGGCAAGATATTTCTGAAGTCCTTGCAGTACCTTTTGGGATATTATGATCAGAATCAACTTCCTCACTTGCTGGTGATCTTTATAGATATCGCTGCGCATAGTATATGCCTATATCAGTCTGTTCAGATCCACCACTTGCTATACTAGGCCCAGCTGATACACCGTCAACTTCCAATCTTACTTTCTTCAGCATCTGGTCAAAGGCAGTCTGCCTCTTCCACTGAGATTTCACCGTTTTTGCTACCCTGTCTAAGCTAGGTTGTAGTTTTCTGGCCTGGGTTTACATCACTTTTTTAGCTTTTGGTCCAGCTTTGCCATCTTTATTCCCTACTCCACAAGATTTTCATTCTTTTCTGAAAGTACCAAGATGTATTTTTCTTTCAAGAAAGCATCTGAGAGAGTCCTCCCCACTGATCTCCCCTTTTAATCTGAATGTGTTTTTCAGTTAGGAGACTGCCAGGAATTTCCTGGTGCTGCAGGAGTCTTCTGTCAGCTGCTTTGTAGCTGCTGGTCCCATCTCCATGTGACTGGCTGAGAATGTCCCCTTTCCTTTGGCTTTCTGCTTTGCACTAACCAGCAGAATAAGTCTTCTGCTGCCTGTGCTTCCTAGCTGCCCTCTTGCTCCCCAGTACAAATAAACCACCCATTTTTAAAGCTCGTGTAATCTACTATTTCAAGAGATCGTATTTACCTTTCCCATTATATTTTTTATTTCAAGCTATTCCAGGACATTGGTTCTGGCTGGACTTCTCAGCAGCTCAAACAGAGTTGCTCAGATGAAGCCTGGATATTGCAGGTGACAAGTCTGTGTAAGATGAACTAGGTGCTGCAATTCCAGCTAATCCAACAGGACAATGTCTATTGTGTTTTTGCGGATAAAATAGAGAATTTGAGGGTGTTCCTAGGTCTTATGATTTGGGCTGGAACTTCATACTGTGTGTCTGAACAGTACGGGATCCTGCAAATGGTACCATTCATGTGTCACATAGGTTTCCAGTGCTGTACCTGAATTTGTCTAACTTTGTTTCAAATTTTTTAGCAAGCATTGGACCTCTGAAAATTTCACCAGCAGCTCACCTTTAGCTGGAGATGAAGCACATCCTTTTTCGGTAATTTTCCCTTAGAGCCATGAGTGCTAGTCACTAATGAGTGAGGAGAGCCAAAACAGATGCCAGAAAATTAAAATCAATTCATTTCATGCATAACATTAACAAGTCATTTTATCGTGGTGACAAACAGTGCTATCTTAAGTAAGCATTCATTTGACCTAGTGGCTTTGATATCAGTTGCTATTAATATCCATGTAGCACTCCTTAACAAGCTTGCAGCTTTCAGGGGTTTAGCTGAATGGCAAATAAAACTAGATGTGAAAATAAACTAACCTGTAAGCAGTAGGGTTTTTTTTTTTTTAAGAAAAAAACCAAACAAAAACCAAAAGGAAATTATATTAAAGCTAGTCCAACATAACACAGGAGATTAATAACTGTAGGCGTTTAATGAATACTGTCTTATAAATAGAAAAGAGATATTAAGAGTTTCGAAAATTAGAATTTGTCTCAGATGAGGTATTTAGAATAAGTTTGCGGAAGTCATGTTATGTGTCCTTAGGAACAAATCAAACAATAAATGGATGACAAGCATAAATGCATAATTAATGCTGTGCACCAAAATGAACTGCAAAATGAGCTGCACCAAAGCAGCTTTCATGTTCCCAGAAAATTGAAGGAAGCTCTCTAAAAGCAACCAATTTGCAATACAGAGCCAATGAAGTGACATTTGCAAATGTTTCTACTGTGTTGGAAGTCTGAAACTTAAAAATTTCCCTGGATTACGAAGTAAGAACTGGAAATGATTTCAGTGCTTTCCCCCATCTCACCAGCTGCATGCCTAACATGATATAAGCCCATAAGCTCTCTTTGAACTTCTTCCTCTAAAAGTTACTGCGAAACTCTTGTGTGATAGGTCCATTTATCAGATTCACAGCTGTATCAGGAGCCTGAGTCAGTATTTCTTTACATAACAGGACAGTTCTTTCTTCTTCTTGCAATATCTCTAGTTTAGCCTATAATTTTTTTAAAAACTACAGTAAACTTCAGTAACTGGATCAATACCAGTTTGTCAGGTAAACTTACAGTTCAACAGGTTTCTTAATTTTCATTCTTTAGCTTATTGTTGTGATGGTGCTAGTTGGACAAGGAATCTTTTAATTATTGATGCTGTGATAAAATCTGAGGGTGCCAGGAAAAGCTAGAGCTTTATTTCTGTTCTTTGTGGTGTTCAGTGTGCGAGTGACTCAGCTATCAGATGAGGAATCTGCATTAGAGCTCATTGGAGATCTTTGCAAGTAAACAGAAGCATTGATTTTTTTTGTTTTGTGTTGCTTGGTTGGGGTTTGTTCTTAGGGAATAGCATTTGGGAGGTCGAGATCTAACTATTGATTCACAGCCTAATTCTTTTAATGTATTAACAGTCTACGGAGAACTTGAAATTAAACAGAGCTGTTCAGACTTTTATTTAATGAACAGTAAAACAATATTGCATAAACAGAAATGTGATTAACCTGATACCTATTAATGATGATGGCATAGTCCTTTCAAAGTAAGTGGCAGACTCCCTTTGGTCTGACCAGGGCAGGATTTTTCTGTTTGAAACAGAAAAAACTTTCAATGCTCTTACAACCAGATTTGATCCAGCTCTATCAAAAGTCAACATTTTTCAAATTCTGTTTAATCCAATTCCTATTCTGTAGCCAATATTACACTAAAATGGCCATTCTAGCGCTCCTTTAGAGTATAACATGAGTGACCATTGCCATTGGTGGACCAAGATTTCCCCTCTAATGTTTCTCACCAGATAGTAGCTCTCTGAACAAACTCTCTGTTATGATATGAAATATTAAACATCAGAGAGGCAGGGTTGCTGACAGCACTGTAATATTGAAGACATCTGTCTGATTCATAAATATATTATATTTGGTTTCACAAAAGCCAGGGAATGTCAGATCATACAAGAATCAATTTAGACTGGAGAAGTTCAGCACAGTTTTAACTCCAGGGCATCATTATTTACATCACTCAGTGACATAAACATGATCTCTGATCACGTCTTTGCTTTGAAGAAGCTGCATATGTTGGTTCTACATCTCCAGAGACATACAAACTGAATCCTGCAGAATTTGCTCCAATTATCAGTTCCTATTTATGTTTAGATTGTAATAATTTTCAGAGTATTTCTGCAGTCTCCGCTTACGTTTCTGTGGCATTCATGTATGTGTGTCAGAGTGGAAGTTTGCCAGTTTCAGACAGTTGAAAAATATCTTTTTTCATACCTTAATCTGACAGGCGTTCCTGCCTTACTTCATTTGAAAGAAATGGCAGAAGCACAAGACAAATTAGTGTCTAACTCATTACTGAGTGCGCTGGGCTTCCTTGTAGAAACAGCTGTGTAATAAATCCTTTTTGGACCTCATCTTTTGTGAGAGCAACACTATTTTCCTCTTCAATGACCATCATCATCTCATTGCGTTGCATCTCATCATGCAACTATCTCAAAATAACAAAAAAAAAATATTTCTATAGGCCTGCTGACTGAGGGTAGTTTAAGTACTTGTGTGATATTTTATAGGCAGGGCTTACATACTTGTAAAGTGATTGATTATAGACAAACTTAGATATGTTTTCCTTTTAAAGGACATAGCAAACAATTGCAGAGCTCATACAACAGATGACTAAAGATAGAGTGCAGAGTGTAGATGTTTTAAATAAATAAATAAAGGAATTGAAAAATTACTGGATAATTACAGGTCGGAATATTTCCAAAATACACTTTTTGGACAATACAGATGTTGTAATTGGTAGTTCTTTCCAGTTTTGCCATGAACTGTTTTGCTGTGAACAGTTAGCCCCCTGCAAAGGAGGGCTACTGTCCTGGTTTGAGCCCAGGCAGTAACAAAGCACCACGCAGCCGCTCGCTCCCTCCTCCCCCGACCCCCTGCTCCGGAGCAGCGGGGAGGAGAATTGGGGAGGAGACAAAGAAGGTAGAACCTCGGGGCTTGAGATAAGGACAGTTTACTGGGACAACACAAAGAGAAATTACAATAGTAACA